>CM077510.1:14896079-15271841 GCA_039654745.1 Houttuynia cordata
AATGCCAACACCGGATCAAAATCTGACGGCTCAGATGGTCAGATTCATTAGCCTAAGCACGTGCGCAAGAAATTCTCCTTGTGCATGGCTCAGGTTGGGCTACTGAACAGTCATACAGCAGACAGAATCGTGTATATAAACAGGATTCATAGGTAAAAGTTTTCGTACGCACGCGTGCATGAAATTTTCCATGTGCATCAGCTCAGGTTGGGTGCTGAACATTCATCTAGCAGCCCACCATTGTGGGATGGGGTTTCGATATCCCGCCCTTGATTTTGAAATTGTGCCCCTGGATCGCACGATCTTGATTACGCTGCTCCTGGGGGCCTGCACAGGGGTGTTTTCTGCTCTTCATTAGCAGGCTAACGGCAAAAATATATATAGGCCTACTTACATTTTCGTGAGGCCTTAGGTAATTCCAATACGACCTCTGTCCACCCCTTACAGCAAATACAGAAAGCATGTTAATGGCTACATGTTCGCGCCACAATTTGGTTCTCAAGATTGACTGAGAAGTACCAACTAATCCATAGGACAACAATCTTAGTATATATCATAGTAAACTGCCACCACCAAATGAACGGTTAAAGATGAAAGCTTTAAAGAAATCCATTTACTTAATCGATAACATCACAGAAAGAGAAGATTCAAACTAAATGGGTTTTGTTATAACATCCTTAAGACTGGCTAGTTGAGCTCATACATGGAAAGTGACATACTAATTGTCGGATTCAGAGTAGCACAATGCAGCAGCTCAGCTAGAAAGTGGAACCATTCCACCCGAAGTCAGAACCCTGCAACAAGATAAAAGTCATTTACTTCCTTCTTAAACAGCTAATAAAGCCTCAAAACAGTTTTTACATGAGCTACATAGCCAATCAAGCTAAAATACCCGAAATAACTGTGAAAAAAGGCAGACAAAACAAATCATAGGTGAAGGGCAAACAAAACACATCAACTCCAACAGTCAAGGGTCATTTACGTGATTTACTGCTGATGCAAAGCATGCAAACACTGTGCATATTCTTGAGTGAGACTGGCCTAACAAACAAGAGAAATGCAATGAGAAAAAAGCGCAATGCGAGGTGCACAACAGAGGGCGAAATTGCTTGCCTTAGTGTCATAAAATTTGATGAAGAAACGAGACTTTGGAACAGCCAACTTAGTTTCAAGGATGGATGCAATTGCAGCACTTAGTTTCTTGTTTGTGTTGGGGTTTAGGCCTCCAATTGAAACTAGCTCACCATAAGCTGCTGGTTGTTCAGACCCGCCAAATGACATGGGCACCGAACCCTTCAGCACAATCATTACATACTGCAGATCACACAACACATTTCACATCAACCGAATAATACTTCAACAAACACCTGTAATTCTAAAACTGCATACATGGAACACTACACAACAAACAGCAAAAACACAAAGAATATGCATTCTTTACGTAAAATTCCAACCAAATTAATAGAAAACGAACTAGATGTTGTTAGATGGTATACAGCTCATGATAATTTCTACTACTTAGTCAGATTATGATAAAAGATCAGGAGAATTTGTACTACAATTAGTTATTCAGACATAATTCACTTGACAGATTTAAATATATCAACCTCCATATTGTACACAATGCTGCATATAATCATTCATGCTGACTTCTTAGAAACTAGGAAGAAAATTTCCAATCAACTGCAAATCAACAACGCTTTAGTCAAGACATTATACCAACTATACTGGGCCAGCCCACAAGTCATCCTGCTACTCATCTCCCTTGTGCTTAGCTCGTACGTCTACAAGTCATTTCTCACAAACTTCTTTCAAATCCTCCTCGGCTTTGCTTCTTTTGAGCTTCTTCCAGCCACCAATAGAATTTTCTTACAAGCACTATCAGTGTCTTTTTTCCACATGAATACGCTCTCTCAATCAGGTTTCTACAAACTTCGCTACGCAGATATTCCCTAATTAGATCATTTGTATTTAAGGAATTACTTATTTTCCTACCATTTCATCTCAGCATTTCCTTCTTGAACATACATTTATCATGACTACCTTATATCTTAAACTCTGAAAGCTGCCTTCTCTTTCAACCACCTACTGCTCCTCTACGGGGCAATAATCTCACTAAAATACCCATTCTCATCATCAACAGTATTTAACTGATCAAATGGAGGTAATCCTTAGCACCTAACTTGACAACTTGCTCTCGTTTAACTAATACTGACAGCATGCAACTGTATTTACAACTTTATAACTCCACAAAAATCCACTTCAGGTACAACCTTTGGCCACTTTAGTACAACATAAGCAAAAAACATGCACCAAGGATCAGCCCTTGGACATAAATTCAACCATAACCAACCCTTAAAGACAAAAAAATATACCAGAAACTGGAAATAATTGTGTACATCCACCAAAAGCCCTCACGAAAAACGTTCACTTTACATAAAGTGCCTTCATGCATGCCCTACTATAATCACACACACCCTCACACAGAGAAAATATGAAAGTCATAATCAGAAAGCCAAGTACAATGCAGACAAACATTCCCCAGGTCTGTATTTAACCACAGCTATAAACAAATCCAAGCATGGTTTTATATGCACCAAGGGAGCTGAATTTGATTCTTAGAACCTCCAAAAGATTCTGCAGACTACATGTATTGATCAACATACTTATAAAGAAAAATTCTTTCCCTACAACATTCATGCACACTTCAGGGACCAAGAAAATGGACGAAGGCATTTTTTCCTTTCCACTTTCTATACTTTAAATTACATAGCTGAACCACAACAATCGAACTGATTCAGCAATTAGCGCCTTCACCCAACATGCTAATTGGACCATGACCACGCATTATACCCAGCCTATACTTAGCTTGGAACAGGTCCTAAAAGACTATATTTTCATATTATTCAGATTTGCATACATAAATACATCAGCATCAACCAGGCACGTACCCACAACAACACTAGGGAAATGGATAATCAACAACTTAACAAGCAAACATAATGAAAGAGCATACAAACAATGAGAACACATTTCTAAACTTTGCAGAAAAAAAATGCAGAGAACATCTTAAGCCCATTTCTGGCAAGTAACTAACTAGAACGAAACAATCACAATCACCTTACTTGCACATGACTCAAAATCAAAACCAAAGTTATCTTGAAATTGCAAGCAAAAAAGCAAATATCCTGAAACTCAATAAGCCATCAACAATAAAACAAAGTGAAAGTGAAAAAATATATTAAGGATTCATAAAAAAGGGCTGGTGGCTTCTGTTCCTACCAAAGAATAATATGAAGAGTAACAGAAACACATTAAAAATTTGAACTTTGCAACAGAAAAAAAACACACCTCAACTTGATTCCTTCTCAGAGAAATGTCACTTACATACAAACCCAAATTGGTTTTTGTACAAAACCCATAAGAAGAATCTAACAACAAACATACCATATCATAACAACAAAAAAGACAAAAGATTGACAATACAAAGATCAGCAGAGAAGTGTCACTTACATTCAAAACCAAATTGGTTTTTCTACAATACCCATAAACAGAATCACTCCAAAAACACATCATAACAACACGAAAAGGCAAAAGATTGAGAACACAAAGATCAGCAGATATAATCACTTATCAGCCAACAGAAACAAAGAGAAAAACTGATAAAAAAAGACAAGAAACAAAGAAAGAGAAGAAGGCGAGGAAGGGAGAGACGTACGGATTCAGGCTTGCCGATGATGGAGGCGACGGACTTGGTGGCTTCGGAGAGGATAGAGGAGGTGTCGACTCCATCCAAGCTCACGTTGGTTGACAAGTTGAGGCAAGGCATTCTCTTCTTCCTCGTTGCTCTTCTCTCCACAAAATTCTGTGCAAACAAGAGCTCAAACCCTTCGAAGTGAAGTGCAGTGTTTGATCGTAAGTAGTGGGCTGTCGGTGAACATAATGGGCTTTGGGCCTGCATGCGGTCCAAATTACTTGGAAGCAAGCACATATTGGGCTGGGACTTGGGAGGGAGTATTGGCTTCCAATCTTGCTGGGGCTGCAACAACTGAATTGTCACTTCTGAATAACGGAGAAGCCCGTTTACATAGACTTAAAAAAAAGGGAAAATAATATAATAAATCATCAAAAAAAAATTATGAAAATGACACACTGTAGCAAATAATTGCAAAATAGGGTATCTGACAAAATATTTTTTAGTGGTCATTCTTCAGTGATAACTTCAATGATGCATATCTCTGTCATTCTTCATCCATTTTTGCCCATTTTTTTTCATTCTTCTTTATTTTTAGTGGTCTTTCTGGTCATAATGATATCGCAAAGATGTTGATCCATCGCATGCTATTTATCGAAAAGAATACTATAAAAACTACGATAAATGATATGTGATGGCTCAACATCTTTGTGATATCATAATGACTAGAAAGAGCACTAAAAATAAGGAAGAATGAAAAAAAAATGAGTGAAAAATGAGTTATAAATGAGAGAGATATATATCGTTGAAGTGACGGCTGATCGTTTAAAATTAAACCCTTGCAAGTGCACAAGGCAATTGTACTACGGTGAGTATTAAAGGGTTGTCGAACCTCAGGGACGGTGAATACTTTACCAAATTCAAGAGAAGTAAAAGATGTAATTTAATTAATATTAAAGAAAGCAATGGACTTTATCTAATCTAACTGAGATTAAATCAATATGGAGAAATATCAAGGCAGAGAATCCACCACTAGACATGCAATTACTACTCTCAATTATTATTATGCTCAAATTGACATGATATGGTAATTTGTGTTCATGGTCAGACACACAAATCACAATGAATTCACTCACGTTCTTGGTAGGACACGAGAGTTCATCCACTAAAAATTAATGTAGATAATTCTATCCTTGGTCGGGCATAGAATTATCATTTGGGCTAATGATCCTATCCTTGGTCGGGCATAGAATTAACACCAGCTTACTTTTAGCACAGCGCAGGAATTGAAAAGATCTAATTTCATGCAAATCAATCAAGTCTATGGTCAAGCACTCAAAAGAAACTCATGAAATCGCATTAAGCATAAATCATAATCAACTGTATAAAATTAAACTATCAAGAGTAGCAATACACATCTAGGGCTTCATCAAGCCTTGAATAAAAGTTTAGTTACACATAGAAAGAGAGAAAAGAAAAGCCTATTTAAGTAGATCCATCGTCATGAATCCTTCTTCTTCTTTGCTCCAAAAGACCTCTTCTCTTGCTTCTCTCTAGCCTCCAATAAAGCTCTGGTTCTCCAAGGTTGAATGCCCAAAACGTTCTCCCATAAGGCCTATTTATAAGAATGAAGAGAAACCATGAAGTCCCCTTCCAAATCCGAGTCGAAATAGGTCAAAATCGCGTTTTTTGTATACGGCGATCGATCGGCTTTATTCACCGATTGATCGGTACTATTCATGATAAATTTCCAGTAGATACGATCGATCAAACGGCGACGATCGATCGCGAAAATTTCGATTTTTTCCTCAGGCGATCGATCGCCTCATTTATCCGATCGATCGGTACTATTCATCCTGCAGCATAATTTTCAAATGGTCATAAATTTTTGCTCCAAACTCTGAATTATGCGTGGTCAGTGGCGTTGGAAATCTGACTTCTTGAACTTTAACATGAGACTTGAATCAGTCCAATCAGAAATATATACACGAAGTTATGAAGGTTTAACCATTGAAGTCTTATTTCACCCTATTTTTGCATCTTTGCTCTCATTTTCCTACAAAACCAAAAACTATAATAAAGTAGCAATAATTCTAATCAAACACTAGCACAAATATAAATTTAAGAGATAATAAAATGCATATTTCATGTATAGATCAACGGCCTATTTAAAATAGGACGAAAAATGACAAAGGCAGTAAAAGGCGTCGGTTCGCCTCTTTTAAGGCGTCAGTTGAACCGACGCCTTTCTGTTTTAACCGAGAGGCGTCGGTTCAACCGACTCCTTTTGGTTTGGTTTTAAAAAAAAAAGCCACGCAAGCGCCCACGCCATGCGGGCGCCTGCGTGGCTTGTCAGATACCTTATTTTGCAATTATTTACTACAGTGTGTCATTTTTATAATTTTTTTTATGATTTATTATATAAATTCCCCTAAAAAAACAAAAAAAAATGGCTTCCACCCCTTCTCCCTTGTGTGTAGTAATTCATGCGTGTCTGCTGCAGCTTTGGCAATCTTTTTCCTAATGTTCAACCACTACTCATCAATCTACTCTTTGCCTGTCATTGGCGTGGGAATCGGACACCTCGACCTCGCACCACATGTTCCTTGGTCTTGATCGCTCAACGCCTCAAAAACCCCTCCCCCGTCTTGATGCACCTACCTCCTCCTCAACCATTTTCTTCTTCTTCATTTAAACCTCAAATCCGGCATTTCCATCATTACTACTATGCCTCCCGCTGTTTCGACCGTATTGTTAGTCCGAGTCTTAGGGGCATTTGGTTCATGAAAAATCCAAAACATCTGCAGTGAAAAATTCAAAATCACTGTAGATTTCCCAATTTTTCATTAATTAGGCTGAAAAATCCGGAAACCTACAGTGATTCTGGATTTTTTACCATAGATCTTTTGGATTTTTCACGAACCAAAAGGCCCTTACTCTTGCCTACGGATGCCAATTAAGTTCGGTTCTTTAAAAGCTGGGGTCGGGATTTGTACCGCATTGGGCTGGCTGATCTTTGTATTGTCGGCCCACTTTATAGATGAGATCCCCACTTTAGGCCGGCCCACATCTAAAAGATCTGTACAAGGAAAAAAATGCATTTTAATAATTCAAAATATACCAAAAAATCAGGGGAAATTTTGAGATCAGGGACACAAAGAGTACGAATTTCATAACAAAAAGGTAAATTATACTCCCTCTGTTCCAAAATACTGTGTACATTTGAGAAAAATCTCATTTTTTTGGACCATGAAGCCCATAAGGAAATCGCATAACTTCTTCTCCCTTATATCCCGTCTAACTCGTATGATCATTCATAAACAAAGTTCTAGTCAATCCTTCCAAGTCTCCTTCAGTCACGTAATTTGGCAAAATGTACACAATATTTTAGAATAATAATATTTCTAAATGTACATAGTATTTTAGAACGGAAGGAGTAGATAAGATTCATGTTTATGTAGTACATTGTTCTAATTATCATACAATTGACTTTATATTAGTACTCTATGTGTTGTACTGTTGTTGCCAAAAACATATAATTCGAAAATATCAATCAGGTAGCTATCATCTCCAAAATTATCCAAATTCCCTAAAATAAAAAATCAGAATCGATGGTTGTAGCGAGGTTTGTACGATGGTTCTTGTTTAATGGAAAGTTTCCAATAGAAAAAAAATCAGAAACGATTGTGCACAAAGCAAAAACAATGATTTTTATTTTTATTATACAAAAAAAACTATCGTGTTCGAACCAGGGGGCACTTGATCAGCTCAAAACGGAAACGAAAATGATTATCCTCCATCTTTTTTTTCACGTCCACCTCACGTCCTGTGCATTGCAACGCTGTGGCCCATTTTCCCTTCTTTTTCCCTCGTGAGGTTTAGCCGTGATAAAAAGCGGGAGACATAGTAGTACCCAAAAAGAGACAGAGGTACCCCAATGGCGAAACCCGCGCGTATCACATCGCGACTGGCGGAAGACTTCCAGAAAATCACAGAAAACCACATCGGATCAATAGCCTTTCGGTGCGTCGGCTCTCTCTCCTGTCTGTCGCCCACAACGGGTCGCAGTGCGTTTAGCCTTTTTGTCTTCCAAGTTCCATCATCATCTTCTTTCTTCCTCCTTCTTTTTCCGCGTTTTCTCTGTCTGAACAACAACTGTGAAACCGCGTTTTTCCCTTCACGAGTCCATCCGTCCCCTTTATTACTAACTCTTCACCCATTTCTTGACTTCCCATCCATCCCCCCAAACCCACCTCCACTCCGTTCTTCGTCTCCTTTTCCAGCTCAAATGAAGGCTTGATGTGCCCCAGAATCACTGAATCAATACTGGTGTAGTAGAGTTCTTCTTTGAGCTTTCTTTTGCAATTGGGTTTTGGTATTCCCTCCGTCCGGAATTGTTTTCACTATAAGGATTTTCAGAATAAACTAAAATTACTTCTTTTTGAAAACCTTATGGTGATAATAATTTCGGGCCAGAAGGATTTTCAGAATGAACTAAAATTAGTTCATTTTTGAAACCGTATGGTGATAGTAATTTCGGACGGAGGGAGTATATGATATCAGTATATAAGCTTTTCTTCTCTTATTATCTTATCAGGAAGCAGAAAGTCAGAGCTTTGTCTTTTTGGAGCTCAAATGAAGGATTGATGTGCCATGAATCAGTGAATGAACGGCTTTGAATGGAGTGGTAGATGTGTTGTTTGAGCTTCTTTTGCAATTGGGTATACAAATCTGTGATCAAAATCTGACCTTTTCGCTCCACCGCGGTCAGAGAAGGGGAACTTGGAGCTGTAGCAGAGGAGTTGGGTGTTTGAATTAGACGTCAAAATTCGATCTTTCTTCGATTTGGGAGGTTGAGATTCCATGGCCTGAGGCGATAACTGAAGCTTCGGAAGTTTGAAGATTTGGAGAATTGGGGAAGGTTTTGAGGTTTGGCATCTATGGAGGAGAATGGCGATGAGAAGCTGCTGGCGGTGGCTCGGCACATCGCGAAGACCCTCGGCCGGACCGACACCATGACGGACGACATACTCCAGATCTTCTCCGCCTTCGATGGCCGCCTCTCCAAGGTGACTGAGTCCCTCGCCGCCGGCGACGCCCCGGTCGAGCATCATCACCATCCCCGGCCAACTACCGCGGCCGCGTTCGAGCAGGCTTTGAGGTCCCTCGACCGTCGGATCTCTCGCTTCGTCGCCGCCGACCGGCCTCTGTGGTCCGACTCGGCGGATTCCGCCGCCTTCCTTGATTCCGTGGACGAGCTCCTCGCCCTCCTCCGCGACTCGGCAGAGGAGCGGCCGGCCGCGCCGGCGGGCCTCCTGGACCGGGCTGAGGACTTGCTTCAGCAGGCTATGTTCCGTCTTGAGGACGAGTTCCGCACGCTCATGGAGCGCGGCGGGGAGTCTTTCGACTCGTTCGCTGCCCCTGCTCGCCCCGAAACGTTCTCGGACTCGGAGGAGGATGACGGTGAGCTCGTCATCCCGGTGGCTAATCCGATCCCGGACTATGACTTCGTCATTGATGCTCTCCCCTCCGGCACTGTTGCCGACCTTCACGATATCGCGAAGCGTATGGTTGCCGCAGGGTATGGCAAGGAGTGCGGGCACGTCTACGGTGGATGTCGTCGGGAGTTCCTGGAGGAGAGCCTCTCCCGGCTTGGCCTGGAGAGGCGGAGCATCGAGGAGGTCCAGAAGACCGCCTGGTCCCAGCTGGAAGATGACATTGATAAGTGGATCAAGGCCGCTAACATGGCCCTCAAGGTGTTCTTCCCCAGTGAGCGCCGCCTGGTTGACCGCATCTTTGGCAGCATTGCCTCTCCACCACCACATTCCTTTGCCGATTCGACTTTCATGGAGGTCTGCCGCGGGGCGGCGATCCAGATCCTTGCTTTTGCAGACGCGGTGGCGATAGGCTCCAGGGCACCTGAGCGCCTCTTCCGCGTCCTCGACCTGTTTGAGACAATGCGCGACTTAATGCCTGATTTCAATCTTGTTTTCTCGGACCACTATTGCGCCGCCCTGCGGGCGGAGGCGGCCACCATTTGGAAGCGGCTGGGAGAAGCCATCAGGGGCATCTTCATGGAGCTTGAGAACCTGATCAAAAGGGATCCCGCAAAGGTTGCTGTCCCCGGTGGTGGATTGCACCCCATCACCCGGTATGTCATGAACTATCTCCGGGCCGCTTGTGGGTCGAAGCAAACGCTGGAGCAGGTGCTGGGCGGGCGGTCAGGGGAGGGCGAGTTTGACAATGTGGGCAGTGGCAGCGGGTCATCTCTCGGGGTGGAGATATCATGGATCATGGAGCTTCTAGAGAGCAATTTGGAGGTGAAGTCGAAAACACACAGTGATCCGGCATTGAGCGCTATATTCTTGATGAACAACAACAGGTACATCGTGCAGAAGGCAAGGGACGGCGACTTGGGGGCGGTGCTCGGAGAGGATTGGGTGCGGAAGCACGCGGCTAAGGTGCGACAGTATCATGTCGTCTATCAAAGGGCATCATGGGGTCGAGTCCTTGCCGCCCTGAAGTTCGAGGGCAGCGGGAATGGCAGTGGAGGGAGCTCAAATTCAGGCTCAGGGCCGGGGAGGGTGGCTAGGGAGAGGCTGAAGCAGTTCAATGCCGGATTCGAGGAGGTGTGCCGGGCTCAAAGGGAATGGGTGGTGGTTGACGAACAGCTCCGGGAGGAGCTGCGCATATCGGTTGCTGGGAACTTGCTGCCCGCCTACCGGAACTTCTTGGGAAGGTTGCAGAGCATGGGGGAGGGGGTTGGCAGGCATGGGGACAAGTATATGAAGTATAGTGTGGAGGATGTGGAGGTGAAGGTCAATGAGCTGTTCCAGGGGAGAAGATGAAGGAGGGAAATTGGTAAGATTGATTTGTTTGAAATATGGTGACAAGGCCTTCTCACAACACTAGATGGTCATTATAATGTTGAATTACTGGCCTAGGTTGGCAGTTTCTGTTCTTATTTTATCATGCCATATATTGCTACGCTTTATTTGCTTTGATGATTTTGGCCATTTAGTTTAGTATTGGTGTTGGTGATTAGTGATGTATGTAAATGCAGTCATCTGTAGCTGAGATATTAGACCCTGTGGGTTCTTGAATAATTTCATTTTAGTTAGGGTTGCACCAAAAAAACCCGACCTGACCGGATGGAACCGATCTGACATTGGCCCGAGTGGGGTCCTATATTGGGTAGGTCGAAGATTTAAAAACCTGCTTTTATTTCGGGTAGGGTCGAGTTTGGCTATAATATACCCAAGAATCGACCCTACATGAGATATACCATTTAAATCTCTCGTTTTTTAATATATAGAAATTTTTATTATTATTATAATTATATAAATTATTTTATTAAAATTTTGGATCCTATCTCGAATAGGGTCGGGTTTAGAAATTTCGGGTCCTATCTCGGTAGGGTCGGGTTTAAGTAACTGGGGTCCTATCTCGGGCATACCGGAGACAACTTGATCTAAGATGCATCCATAATTTTAGTGGTGACGGGTGTTTTGTATGTGACTTATAGAAGTCAGCATAAGAGAGAATTAGAACATGTTGGTGCACTATGGGACTGGAAGAACTTCCCTGCTCCATGACTCGTCACACTAGTGGTTTGGAATGCGTTGTGTGGGAAGTGGGAACAAAAAGGGTCTGAAACATTAGCGAGCAAGAAAGTTTGTGCCAGTATCATTTGTGGTTATCCTTAGGGGCCGTTTGGGTGTGATTATAAGCAAATATTCATAAGTGGATTTTCCACATTTTGTATTGGATATAAAAAAAACATGGATGCTACAGTGTAACAAAACTTAATCACGCCCCAAATGGCCCCTTAATCTTATTTTTTTAGTGTTCTTAGTTCTTACACTTTCAAACTTCATAATGACCCTTTATTGGTCTACTATTGTGTCTCTTATAAAGTGACTCCCTACCAATTCCTTCTATTTCGATTCTCATGGAACCATATGCAGAGAACATTAAAATGAGTCGTCTAACTACTAATTGAGAATGGTCCATAAATTCTGGATTAGGAGCCATAAGTTCTGAAATCAACGTAAGTGGAACTTGAAAACTTGTATGTATCAGGTGCTTTTTGGACGCTCCATTTCGGTCATGCAGCGGGCATTAATCAAGGGGCGAGCAATGTGCTGGACATATATTTGGACATTTGTGACTTTTCCCTCCGTATGAAATTATTATCACCATAAGGTTTTTCAATGTAAACTATTTTTAGATCAATCTGAAAATTCTTACGGCGATAATAATACTGGACGGAGAGAGTATTTCTTTCTAAAATAGCTTACGGAGGATAGAGCCGGGGAAATGTGGATTTTTATTTTTGAACAGGGACAAACCGCCTTCAGGGAACACAACTAACAACATAATAAAATAAGCAGTCTTGAGGAACTTTGGGATAACATCAGCCCAAGTCCTCTCCTCAATCAACCATCTATATGTACTACATCTACTAGTAGATAGTGCGGGTAAATGGACTGTTGGTTTGTTTGAAGTAGGTGTTCATCTCAAGGAATGTCGTATCGGATATCGGTAAAATATCGGTAGACTAAAGAGATAAAATATCAGAGATATTGTATAAAAAAATATTGTTAGTCTAAAACTAATTTTTACCATGTATTTTCACAATATAACTTCTAAAATGAGTGATACTAATTTAGACGAGTATAAATTTTAAATATGCATAAAAATACGTATATAATTCAAAATATAATGGGAAACAAACGGAAAAGTTAATTTTTTTTTTCAAAAACACCGATATATTGAACCAAAACTGATATTATTCAGTATTATTTTATCAAGTGGGATCCGATATCGATATATTGCAGATACAACATTCCATCGTTCATGCTTTATTTTGGAGAACCTTTAGTGCCCTGTAAAGTCATAAACTTCACATGACTCACATGAAGGGTCATAAAAGAGTTCATGTGATTCAGATAAATGCCGTTTCACCATCTTTGATAGGGACGACTGATGGGAATTTGGACAATTCTAGTTTAAAGCAAGTCTTTTGCTTTATCGATTCCCCCCAAGTCCCAATAACTTTATGTAAGATAAGATGATATCATTTGCTTAGAATAGACAATAAAAGATTGCATTCTATGGGCCATGGCTGAAAGAATGTAAGAACCAGGGCCAAACAGTTCTCTATTACGTGACCTAAAGGGAACGTTGCGGATTAATTAATCTGGTCATCACTACGCAAATATTTTAGTGTGGAATATTTGCTGCGGAAGAATCGTAAACAAAAAGTGTTGAAGTTGGGACCCTAGATTGAGAAACTTTTTTTTTTTCTTTGGCAACTTTCTTAGAAACTTCTTAGACATGGGTTTTGAGGTCCAACGGTGGTCTTTATTTTATTAATAAAAGTCAGAGGGGGAGGATGGATCTCACTTGAAAAATGGGCACTAAAGAGTGGAAAATTGAAACTAGTTAGCTCGACTGACGCTCTCTCAGACATCCACCATGACCGTCCAGCTTCTATGCTCGACGCTTCTAATATTAATTTTGCCAGTATGCGCCACAGCTCACGAACCTAAGCCATTAGAATTTGAGAACGATTTACATGAGATCGGATCAATCTTTTTGGTCGTTAGATTTCGATCCGAGGGTAGATATCAAATCAGTAGGTAAGTGAGTATGTCACATTAAGAGGTGAGTTTATTACAACTGTTTGTAACCGTCAGATCAAGATCCAATGGATACAAATTGAATTGGCCTCATATAAGCTATATGAGAGCGATCTCATTTAAACTTTTCCTTTAAAATTTTAACCATGTACTTTCACTTCAATTTATATCATCCCAATTTTGCCCATTTCGAATCATATTTGAACTTTGAAGGACTATATGTGGATAACTTTATCTATTGCAGCCTGCCGATGGAGGAATCAGACGGGCTGTTGTATCAAGGGTATATATTTAGTAATCTGGGAGACATTATGAAGAAGGTGGGCTTGGAGAAAGTGGGCCTCTCAGTTTCACTGCGGCTCTGACGTCTGGATTGAAATTCGGCTGCGGTAAGTTGAAATTGATCGATCACACAAGCAACAGAAATGCCTCTTGAAACAAACGCCATATTTGACGTTACTAGAAAATGAAAAGAACTGGATTTTTCTTTTCTTCAGTTCTTTCTTGTACTGCAGCTAGATGAAGAAGACAGCCAAGAACAGATTTCCATATCTTTTGTCATCTTTTACGTACAGAGATTCCCATAGCCTTTGATTCCCATAGCCTTTTACTACAGTTTTCCATGGCTTTGATCCAAAAATATGATCACCACTCCAAACCAACCAGTTTTAGGCATATAATGGGCACTGAGATTATAATCCCTTTCTCCATTTCTTGCTAAAATAGCTTATATAAAGAATTGGAGTACAAAAACATTGATGTTTCTCTAATTATTGGCTAGGATATATGTTGCTTTTATGCTGATGTTACCAGTATTTAGGCCACACATTTGGTATTGTCTCCTTAGTAAAAAAAAACTAATGGCACTTTCTCGAGAATTGAAGAAACTTGATTGTACTAGAAATCTAGTAACATTTCTTGAAAACTTTTTACATTATAGCCATTTGTACCCCCACCTTAGTTGGGTCCCCAACAACTCAAGAACATAACCTTTCTTAATGATTCCTCTGATTGCTTCAACATGGCATTTCCACCTTTGGATGCAGATGCAGATGCAGCAGATTCTAGAGAGGAAGACAGCCTCTTGAATTGGGTGTAAGGCCCCAAACTCCTGTTCTTGGCATGCTGATGGAGAGACCGAAAGGCGTAATTCCATCTTGCAAATCCTTGATCCTTCAATGCCTCCACCACTCCAACACTCGTAGCCACGATCCAAGCTCTTCTGGTAGAACTCATCTTCTCAAATTTGAAATGGAAACTTTAATGTGTGAAAGAATAGTTGTTGATTTCTGGGTTTTGGTTGAAGAGAGGGGGTTGGGAGATGGAGTTTTATAAAGGAGGATAGAGCCTCAGGATGTAGGAAAACCAGGTGCTGAATTGGGTACCAAACCACACTTGGCTTTTTGACTGCTTGCCCAATGGAAAAGACATGAGTCCTTGGCCCCTTCCTAGTTAGCTCACACCAGCCGGCATATGGTGTTCCATACTTGCACCAAGTCCCGTTTATATGCGCCATCGTTTACATAGGTCGGTATATGCCAGCTGTCGGATTTCAATCCAGCAACACACGTTAACAGATACTGCATACTAGTTTTGAATTTCCCGTCTACTTTCTCGTAATGCGGTCCTTAGATATCGATCTGATGGCTCAGTGATCATGATGCCTCAGCATAGTCGATGTGCTCATGTATTGAACTTTTGGAGTCTGTGACAGTGTTCAGCGGGGTATGGTGATCATCAGATTTTGATCCAATAGCATGTAGTAATACAGGTTCGAATACTTGCCCTTCCAACCTCTCATCAATGTGTGCACGTCGGATCTTGACCTAACGGTGGACACCGTTACACGTGAACCTGGGCAAATGCTAGCTAAAAACTTTTTGGTATTGGTTCCCTAACTTCGGCTCTTTTGGAACAAATTTGGTTCAGTTCCTAATCTCTATCTCTTGACCTCTCACATACAAATTTCATACATATTGATATGTAATGAAATCTCAGTCATTTTCCTTATTATAAACACTCAATTATTTTACCATTTGCCTCATTAGTTATCCTCGCTTGCTTTCAATCGAACCCCAAAGAGGGAAGCATTTTTTGGCTGATTCTCGAAAGTTGGACGTTGATTGCGCTGTTTGACTTCGGAGATTTTCATGAAGTATTACACGGCCAAGGAAAACATGAATTATACACATATAAAACCCATTATTCCGCAATGTTAGAAAGATAGAGTAAATAACACTTGCAATTCATAGTAGAACAGGATTATGTCCAAAATGAGCAAGGAAAAAAACACCCCATTAGTACCTTTCTTAGGCAGAAGATAAAATTAGATCTCAGCCACTAATTTGTGACTTAACTACTTGTATTTTTGTACAATTAAGGTGGAGATCTGGACTCTTATGAACACGATCTTAATATTTTTGCGAGAAATCTTAAATTTTTGTTATGGTAAAAGTACCAACAGATAGCTGAAGAATCATTTTTGTAGGAAACTCAATTAAACAGGCTGTTACATGCTATTAGGCTCTTTTACCAATGAACCTAACCATATATCTACAGCACTAGTATAGATCAAAAGTTGCATGCCTGAATTAGGTCCCCAGCAGCGTATACATGACTTTCCTCAACGACTCCTCCGACTGCACCAATCTCCCATCTTTTGACATAGAAGCAGCCTCAACTGAAGTAGTAGATCTTCTTGAAAATGTTTTATATCACAGCCGTGTGTACCCCCACCTTACATTAATTCACTTTCCTCAGTTGGGTCCCCAACAACTCAAGAACATAACCGTTCTTAATGATTCCTCTGATTGCTTCAACTTTGCATCTCCACCTTTGGATGCAGATGCAGCAGACTCTAGAGAGGAAGACAGCCTCTTGAATTGGGCGTAAGGACCCAAACTCCTGTTCTTAGCATGCTGATGGAGAGACCGAAAGGCGTAATTCCATCTTGCAAATCCTTGATCCTTCAATGCCTCCACAACACCAACACCGGTAGCCACGATCCAAGCTCTTCTGGTGGAACTCATCTTCTCAAATTTGTGAAAGAAAGCAGTAGATTTCTGGGTTTTGTTTGAAGAAGAGGGTGGTGGGAGATGGGGCTTTTATAAAGGAGGATTTTGGAAAACCAGGTGCTGATATGGGGGAAAAAACCACACGACAAGCGTCTTTGAACTGGGCCAACCCACAGAAAAACAACATTTATACTCCTGGTTTTCAGTGAGAACCACGAGTGCCCAACCCCCCAGTTTACGGCTCACAAGTCACACCAGACGCCAAGCGGTGTTCCATAATTGCACGAACTTTTTAGACCCCGTTTATATGCGCCAACGCTTACCTGAGCACGAGATCAAGCATCGCGGGTATCGATCTGGCGGCTCGCATTAAGACATGGGGCAGGAGGGTTTAAATCACCAGCCCATCCCGTTATTAACTTGCACCATTAGATCTTGATCTGACACCTATCGGAGCCTCGACGAATGTCTACACACAAATGTTTACTTTGGTTTTTAAGCTTGAAGTATTTTTCTGGCTCTTTGCATTAAACTTTAACAGCATGTTTGGTAATGTTTTTTTCCAAGTTTTTATCTCAAATTTTGAGTTTGAGAATGAAAACGGGCCCCAAACCCCTTTGGCATCGGGTTTCCCGAATCCAAAAACGGCCCACGCCCCTTTGTAAAACTCACCAGGAATTAAAACACCTCCCGGGGTGTTTTAATCTCAAAAACGTCAGGCGGGGCGATCTCAGCTTCCCTCACCCCCCTCTGGCCCGACAGCCCCCCTTCCCTCTCCCCCCCTCTGGCTCGACAAGGCGCCCCGCCACCCCACGACTCCTCTGGCTCGACGGGGCGCCCCAGCGACCCCCTTCCCTCTCCCCCTCTGGCTCGACGGGGCACCCCGCCACGGAAGCGCACCGCTGACTGCAGAGTTGAAGTGGATTGCCCCGCCGTCCCCCGTTAAGGCTCTGCTTGGTGGGCTCTCGGCCGGCGTGATTGTCATTCTACTCTACAATTTCTCTACCACCATCGAGGAGGCACTCAATCGTCAAACAATCTCTGACAACTTCTCGGTAAGTAGTTCTCTCATAATGCATAAGCAATCAATTATTTCATGTACAATTTCACTTTACTGCCATGTTTGTGGTGTATCATCTTTTTCAGTTGTGTTAAAAGTGGTGTTTGTGTGATGTGTTGCTTGTAGAAGTAGATCCTTTTGTGTGGTTCTGTTATGGATTTGAAGGAATTAATGATGATCTTCATTTGTAACTGTTTATCTTGGATTGAGGAATTAAGCTTTTCTTCGTGGTATATCATCAGTGCTTGTAGTGGTAGATTTTTTTTTTCTGTTGTGGATTTGAAGTAATCAATGGTGATCTTCATTTTATAGCTCTTTATCAAATTAGTTTGGTAGAGGATCGAAGTTTGAAGGGTTTTTTTGGTTAACTATGGCGATTAATTGATGTGGTTAAAACTGTGATTGCAATCAAAGTGAGAATGTAAAGATGATTTACATTATCTATTAGAGGGTGGAGTTCGCTTAAAGTAGGGAAGATGGGAACCCCAATTAGATGATGGTAACTGGAAGTAGTTGTTGAAGTTGCTAATGTTGATAATTGTAATACTGCAAACTGCAGAAAGTCTTTTATGTAATTTGTTGTATTCAAGGAAGACAAGGTAGATATCTATCTTGGGAGAGGAAAAAAAGGGAAAAGCATGCTGTAGTAACTTTACTGCAGTTTCCTATTACTATTATTATCTTTTTGTGTCTGCTTTTGTCTAATTATTTTTTGCGATCATTTCTTTGTCTGTCCCTACTTCTCAAATTTTTCACTGAGATTTAGCTCTCTATCTTAATTAACTATGTTGTATAGAGATTGATATGAATTTTGAAATGGATATTAGATGTTGTTGTGTTGTGACCGGCAATGGTCACAAGGTATCTCGACGGCTAAAGTGAAAGAGAAAGAAGAAAAGTAATAAACTGAAATGGTTTCTATTGCATAACCTCCAACTGAGGGAGACGCTCAACATATAAAGGGAAGAAGATGGTGCGTCTGCCTAGGGGCGCACGCCATCTGGCCAAACTGATGGGCCACTAATTGACCTGATTATTCTCAATTAGCCCGTTACCTAACAATTAGCCTAAACGAGCCTGATTACAATAAAATACGAGATACTAATCAATTATCCTATTGGCATGATGACTATTGCTGACGTTGGCCCGCTGACGTATCCATACCATGGAAAATCGTCTCGCCGATATATCGGTATTGGACACAAACCGATACACCGATACCACTCAATCTCGTTTTTTCAAAATTTTCCATATATCGGCGATATATCGGTATTTTTTGAATTAAAAAAATAATTTTTAAAAAAATTTTTTTTTTTCAAAAAATATTTTTTTTTGAAAAAAAAAACTTTCATGTTTGTTTTCTATCCTAATATGCATATTTTGAAATGTATTCTTTGTTTAAATTAGTATAACTCATTTTAGAAGTTAGATTGTGAAAATATATGATAAAAACTAGTTTTTAACGACCGATATTTTTTTACATAATATCTCCGATATATCTCCGATATTTCGTCTCTTTGGCCGATCGATATTTTACCGATATCCGATACGACATTCCATGATCCATACAGGCCTGGCATGACGTTCATAACAATCCTCCACGCTCCGCTTATCGCCTTGACCTCAAGGCGACCAGTCTGGAAAACGAACCAGAATGTCATCCTCCACTTCCCACGTAGCATCTACAAGTGAATGGCCCTTCCATGCCACCAATAGTTCTGTAATAATGCGACCCGCCTTACGAACGCGTCGTTTGTCAATGATAGACGCTGGCACTGGAGTATCCGTATCCACTGGAGGCATAAAAGATAAGGGCCCGTGATCTAACCCAAGCGAAGGTTGATAAATTGTAATATATACTCGGTAAGTCCGAGGTCGAACCACAGGGAATGATGTAGGATTATTCTACTCCAAACTAATTTAAATACTACTTAGCTTAGCAAATTAAAGTTCTTATCTGGAAATTTTGTAAAGAAATTGTAACTTAATTAACTACTAAAATGATGATTAAAAACTAAATTAAAACTAATTAAAGATAGAAAAGATAATCGATGAGAGATATCAAAGCTTCAAGGATCAATTATTTAATTAATATTCTACGTCTACTTAATTACGCAATTAGATTCAAATAATGATTTGACCTAATCGGAAGATATTTCATTCACGTTCATCATATCCATTAACATAAAAATATCGATCGAAAGTTTATCATTAACAAACATAGTCTACTAATCACAGGGAATTATAAGCATTCGCCGTACCTTACGTTAACGACAAATCAAATAATTGTATAGATTATGACTATTTCCAAAACATCGCATTCAATCAAATAAGCATTAAAAACTTCTTTATAGACGTAAAAATATCAACTAAATAATATCACCTTTAGCTTTGACAAAAGATTTAGCTATTCATATTAAAGAGAAAAATCAAATTTAGAAGAAATTGCATCGAGAAAACACTATTGCAGTTTTACTATTCACGAATCACTATTCACTGTCTTCCCCGAATTGACAGACACTGTAGCAAATCGCGTTCACTATTCACCGAAGCAAAAACCCGATTTTTCCTTCTCCCTATCTCTCTCCCTTCGATCTCTCTACCTCCTCTTCAATTTCCACCAAGAACACGGCCAAATCACAACGAACACAGCTCTGTTTTTCCGAAACAGAGCAGCCAGAACTCGTCCAAAATCCTCTCCAAAATCCTCCCAAAAATCCGTTCTTTTCTCTTCTCTGAATCTTCTCCTATTTATAGGCTTTGAGATGAGAGTCCTTATTGCAAAGATTTCGCATTTGGATAAGCCCAGAACCTCCGTCGAACAAGCACGACTCTGTGTTGAACAGAGTCCCAATTTAAGCCGACTCTTCTCTGTTTTCGTTTCAGTTTCTGATTCCAGCACGATTCTTCTCCAGTCGCTTCAAGTGCCCAATCCATCGCCAACACGAGCTTGCCGTTCTTCTCCGCCGCCCTGTTTTGCTCCGAACTCGAGCTCCAGCTCCGCCTCAGCTTGCCGTTACTCCCTCGATCACCGGCCAGCTTCAGGTCCTGCATTGCCGGCGATCCTGCCGGCGCTCTTCCTCCACACCGGCGCTCGAGCAGATGCTCGAGCGCTGTGTCTGCTACTTCTGAAACACCCGAGCCGATGGCTCGGGTCGTTTCTCTTCTTTTTTTTTTTTTTTTCTTTTCCTGAACCAAAACCAAGCCGGTTTACTCCTTTTCTTATTTTTTTCTTTTTCTTTAATAAAACCCGCCGAAACGATCTCAACCGCCAAATCGAATCTACACGTCTGGATTTAAATTTCACGCCCGTCTTCTTTTAAGTAGCTCATCAACGGTTCAGATTTTCCAATACGCGTCATATCAACTCTTCGGTCGCTTTGGCATTTCGAAACATGTCTAATGCGCACGTCTGCTACTAATCTGCAATTCGTAATTTCAAACCTACAATAACAAAACTAAACTAAAATTAGACGCATAATAAAAATATAGTTCATTAAATCCAATAATGCATCTAAAATAATTAATTAGAGTAATTTAATTATTAATCCCCTAATTACTACCCTAATCACAAATAACCCGTTTTATTCATGTTTTAACATAAAAACTACACTAGCAGATAGGTAAATAAGGCATATAAATATGTATATTTTACGCTTATCAAATACCCCCAAACCTATATTTTGCTAGTCCCCGAGCAAAACAAACAAAACAAAATCACACAAAATAAAACTAAGGATAAATTAAACTAGAAAAATAAATGCCACTTTCGTAGGGAACACGATTGCATTGAGCGTATGCAACAAGCCGTTAAACCTCTAGGTGTCCCTAGTAGGACGAGTTTTGTCTCGTGAGGGTTTACAGCCATGTTACCCACAAACATGTACTTATGAAATTAACCTTATTAATCTAAGTGGAAAAACAAAATAAACACATCAAAACAACGATCCTATTATCCCTTCAAATGCAAACCACAATGTTTAAGAAAATCAACCACATGTACTTGCATTTATAATCAACTGGAATATAGAAGCCCTCAAGTAAGTGGTTTTATTCTACACCTTCATCTTGGAAATTTCTGCTCAATATAATATGAAATGATAATATAATAGTAAAACTGTAGAACATTGTAGCAATACACCCTAAATTTCTGTTTTACACATATCCAGTGTTACCCATTAACCAAAGAACATCAGAATTAACATAGTCATCGTAATCTTTAGGTTCATGATAGCACAAATCTGCGCGCCTCCTTCGGGTCCAACATTCTAGATTTGAGAGGATAATACACCATAGACTTTTTTTTCCTTTTTTTTTTCTATTTCATTTTCAGCAGGACTGTGTAAGGCCTAACTTCAAGATGCTTAGGTTTAGCAATGACTCAGGCCAATGACTCCCAGCACAGTTGGCTTAGGGCATTAGGTTTTAAGATACCGCTTCGGACCCGAGCATCAGCCTAAGTTAATCCTATAAAATCAAGCAGCCCCTTTATTTTCGTTTTGTTTTCATTTTTTTTTTCATCATTTTTTCTTTTCATCAACATTCATATTTTTCAGCAATCTTTTCATGTCCAGGTTGTATTATACTCTCAACCTATTTCCGGTTCCAAGCCCTTGCCATAGCCAAGTAAATGGTCTATCATGATCTTTTAAGGTCAACAATAACCACATAACATCCAATGACGATGACTAAAGACATCCCACTGAAGATTAGTATTCAACAAATCTCTAGAGGGTATTACTTTATGTACTAGTGTGTGTGAGGGAGTTTTATTAGCTCAAGCACATGATCCAAGAGGACTGTAACAGAAAGATATGCTCAGTTAAGTGTTTCTATCCTCTAGTATACTTACTCACACTTCCAATGTAAATTAATCTCTTAAAAATTGAAGTATACATCAAAAAGGGATAAACTATCAAAACCTATAAAAATACTAACAAACATCCTAAAAACTAATCAAATTTTTATTCGTTTTTTTTTCTTTTTTTTTTTAAAAAAATTTTTTTTTAAATTTTTTTTTATTTTTTTATTTTTTTTTTAAAAAAAATTTTAATTGAAAATAAACAATGTTATTCCTATATACCCCCAAACCTAAACTAAACATTGTCCTCAATGTTAAGAATGAAATGAAGGATAAAATAAATAAATAAATAAAGGATAGATGTTACCTGGAGAACTGCAAATTGCTAAAATCCCATGCGAGTGAAAAGCATCAACAAATAAGAAGATGAGAGCAATCACAATATCCAACCAGAAAAACATCATCTAACTAAATAAATAACCTAAAACAAATTAAAAAGCTGGGCTGCCTCCCAGGAGCGCTAAGTTTCACGTCTTCAGCCAGACGTAATCCAATTTTTTTTCAAATTATCCAGGATCTTTTAACCCAACATTCATTCCACCTGTGGTTCTACTCCGCACATCAGGATTAATTAAAGCAACCGCAAGTGGATCATCATGACAGATAAATGGGAATGCATCCTCCACTAAAGATTCAATCATGTCAACTGCGAAAAAATCATCTGACTCTGGGGGTTGTTTGCAGACATTAAATATATTCAATTCCAAAGTCATATTGCCAAATGAAAGTTTCATCACACCATTTCTACAATTAATCAAAGCATTTGAAGTAGCAAGAAATGGACGGCCTAATATGATAGGAATATTTGCACTTGCATTTATAACAGGATGTGTGTCCAAAACAATAAAATCAACAGGAAAGTAAAATTTGTCTACTTGAACAAGCACATCTTCCACCACTCCCCTTGGAATTTTAACAGAACGATCAGCAAGTTGGAGAGTAATGGTGGTGGGTTTAAGTTCCCCAAGACCTAGCTGAGTGTACACTGAATAAGGCAAAAGATTAACACTAGCCCCAAGATCAAGCAAGGCTTGGTCTACCCTAAAGTTCCCAATCACACATGAAATAGTTGGACATCCTGGATCCTTATATTTGGGCGGGCTTTTGTGTTGAATTATAGAACTTACATGTTCAGTTAAAAATGCTTTTTTCTGCACATTCAACTTACGCTTAATAGTACACAAATCTTTCAAGAACTTAGCATAAGAAGGTACCTGTTTGATTGCATCTAACAAGGGAATGTTTATTTTCACCTGCTTAAAAAGTTCAAAAATTTCAGCATTTTGGTTCAACTTTTGAGGTGGTTTCAACCTCTGTGGAAATGGAGCTGGAATAGGACATCTCACATCTTCACTTGACCCAGACTTATCAATTTCCTCATTATCATGTTTTGATTCATCATTCTCAGAAGATTTTTGGGCCTTAAGTGGAATTGTTTTATCAATTTCTTTTCCACTACGAAGAGTGGTAATAGACTTAGCATGTTCCAATTGTGAATCAGAAGATTGTGTGTCTATTATGTGAACTTGCCCCTGTGGGTTGGGTTGGGGTTGAGCAGGAAACCTACCTTTCTCTTGAACAGCTAGAGAAGCTGTCAATTTAGTGAGAGAGCTCTTTATATCATTAATGGCTTGTGAGGTTTGTTGATTAATGGTAGCTTGCCCTTGCATAAAAGTTTGCAGTGTTTCCTCAAGTGTCTTCCTGTGAGGTGGAACATATGGAGTATAATTGGAAGATGCCTGAGGAGGTTGTGTTTGTGCAGCACTATCATTCCTCCAACTAAAGTTGGGGTGATTCCTCCATCCTGGATTGTAGGTGTCTCCATAAGGAGATTGCTTTTTGAAAGGGGTCATGAAATTTGCTTGGTCATGTAACACCTCCTTAAAAGTAGGAATGGTAGGGCACTCATTAGTAGGGTGTCCCATGACATCACAAATTCCACAGGCCTCTTCTGTAGCAACAGACTTAACAGCATTAACTTTCCCTAATTCCATGGCCTCCACCTTCCTAGCCAAAGAGGCTAGCCTAGCACTTAAATTATCCTCCTCCCTAAGATGTTGCAGACCCCCACTAGTAGTTGAAGACTTCGGCTTATTAGAAACATCAGAGGGATCGGTGGGATCCCAAGAATCTGAGTCTTCAGCTATTTGATCTAGAAAATCAAGGGCTTCATTAGGGTCTTTATCAAAGAATTCCCCATTACACATTGTTTGCACAAATTGTTTCATTGAAGGCGTCATCCCATCATAGAAGAAACTGATGGTGCGCCACTTCTCATATCCATGATGTGGACAAGAATTTAACAAATCTTTATATCGCTCCCAACATTGATAAAATGATTCATTTTGTTTTTGAGCAAAGTTTGTTATTTGTCTTTTCAAAGCATTTGTCCTATGAAGTGGAAAAAACTTTTTAAGGAATTCAGTTTGTAGTTCTTTCCAAGTTCCTACAGATCTAGGCTTAAGAGAATTCAGCCAAGTCTTGGCTTTATCCTTCAAGGAAAACGGAAACAATTTTAGCCTGATAATGTCTTCACTACAAGCCTGCTCGAATGTTGCACATACTTCCTCAAATTCCTTTAAATGCAAATAAGGGTTTTCAGAATCTAAACCATGGAATTTGGGAAGCAAGTTTATCATTCCAGCCTTGAAAGTGAAGTGATGTGCTTGGAGAGGCAATATAATACACGAGGGTGTACTAGTGCGTGCAGGTAGCAGGTACTCTCGCAAGGGCCGCATTGGTGCATCATGTTCATTCGCATTTTCATTAATATCAGGGTTACTACCCTGATCAGCCATATTGTGTGGTGTGTGTGATGGGATAGAAAATTCAAACAAAGGATTCCCAATCAAAATAGCAGAATTATCTCTAACCAATCTTCCACTGGTATCTCTACTCCACGAGTGCATGCACAGGCAACAGAAATTTCAAAGAGAGATATGGAACGAAGTTACCAAATTTTGAAGAAAAATCCAATGAAAAGCTTTTTGTTCCAGATAGCCTCAGAATACTCCAGATGTCCTACAAAAGAAGCAGGTAAATTAAACTAAGAATAATTAAAATTGACTAAACTATGCTAGAAAGAAAGAAACTAATTAGAAAATTAATCCTAAACTTCATTCCCCGGCAACGGCGCCAAAATTTGATCTAACCCAAGCGAAGGTTGATAAATTGTAATATATACTCGGTAAGTCCGAGGTCGAACCACAGGGAATGATGTAGGATTATTCTACTCCAAACTAATTTAAATACTACTTAGCTTAGCAAATTAAAGTTCTTATCTGGAAATTTTGTAAAGAAATTGTAACTTAATTAACTACTAAAATGATGATTAAAAACTAAATTAAAACTAATTAAAGATAGAAAAGATAATCGATGAGAGATATCAAAGCTTCAAGGATCAATTATTTAATTAATATTCTACGTCTACTTAATTACGCAATTAGATTCAAATAATGATTTGACCTAATCGGAAGATATTTCATTCACGTTCATCATATCCATTAACATAAAAATATCGATCGAAAGTTTATCATTAACAAACATAGTCTACTAATCACAGGGAATTATAAGCATTCGCCGTACCTTACGTTAACGACAAATCAAATAATTGTATAGATTATGACTATTTCCAAAACATCGCATTCAATCAAATAAGCATTAAAAACTTCTTTATAGACGTAAAAATATCAACTAAATAATATCACCTTTAGCTTTGACAAAAGATTTAGCTATTCATATTAAAGAGAAAAATCAAATTTAGAAGAAATTGCATCGAGAAAACACTATTGCAGTTTTACTATTCACGAATCACTATTCACTGTCTTCCCCGAATTGACAGACACTGTAGCAAATCGCGTTCACTATTCACCGAAGCAAAAACCCGATTTTTCCTTCTCCCTATCTCTCTCCCTTCGATCTCTCTACCTCCTCTTCAATTTCCACCAAGAACACGGCCAAATCACAACGAACACAGCTCTGTTTTTCCGAAACAGAGCAGCCAGAACTCGTCCAAAATCCTCTCCAAAATCCTCCCAAAAATCCGTTCTTTTCTCTTCTCTGAATCTTCTCCTATTTATAGGCTTTGAGATGAGAGTCCTTATTGCAAAGATTTCGCATTTGGATAAGCCCAGAACCTCCGTCGAACAAGCACGACTCTGTGTTGAACAGAGTCCCAATTTAAGCCGACTCTTCTCTGTTTTCGTTTCAGTTTCTGATTCCAGCACGATTCTTCTCCAGTCGCTTCAAGTGCCCAATCCATCGCCAACACGAGCTTGCCGTTCTTCTCCGCCGCCCTGTTTTGCTCCGAACTCGAGCTCCAGCTCCGCCTCAGCTTGCCGTTACTCCCTCGATCACCGGCCAGCTTCAGGTCCTGCATTGCCGGCGATCCTGCCGGCGCTCTTCCTCCACACCGGCGCTCGAGCAGATGCTCGAGCGCTGTGTCTGCTACTTCTGAAACACCCGAGCCGATGGCTCGGGTCGTTTCTCTTTTTTTTTTTTTTTTTTTTCTTTTCCTGAACCAAAACCAAGCCGGTTTACTCCTTTTCTTATTTTTTTCTTTTTCTTTAATAAAACCCGCTGAAACGATCTCAACCGCCAAATCGAATCTACACGTCTGGATTTAAATTTCACGCCCGTCTTCTTTTAAGTAGCTCATCAACGGTTCAGATTTTCCAATACGCGTCATATCAACTCTTGGGTCGCTTTGGCATTTCGAAACATGTCTAATGCGCACGTCTGCTACTAATCTGCAATTCGTAATTTCAAACCTACAATAACAAAACTAAACTAAAATTAGACGCATAATAAAAATATAGTTCATTAAATCCAATAATGCATCTAAAATAATTAATTAGAGTAATTTAATTATTAATCCCCTAATTACTACCCTAATCACAAATAACCCGTTTTATTCATGTTTTAACATAAAAACTACACTAGCAGATAGGTAAATAAGGCATATAAATATGTATATTTTACGCTTATCAGCCCGCCTATAGTGACCGAAGAAGCAACACCCACAAAACGACGGAGGCGCGAAATATGGAAAACTGGATGCACCAATGACCCCGGAGGTAGAGCCAGACGATATGCAACGGGCCCGATACATTCGAGCACAGAATATGGCCCATGATAACGAGGTGCTAACTTGGCCTGATCCGTTCTGAACAAAGAGGTCTGGCGCTGTGGTAGGACGGACACGTAAACCAATTCACCCACCTGGAAGGCCCGATCGGTCCTCTTTTTATCAGCAATTTGTTTCATACGGTTCTGAGCGGCTGCGAGATTGGTTTTCAGCTGTCGGAGTACCTCATCCCTTGTTTGAAGCAAATAGTCGACCTCAGCAACGGACGACCTGTGGGGCACATAAGAGAGGACGGAAGGAGGTGGACGGCCATAGACAACTTCAAATGGCGTAAACCACGTCCGTGTGTGATAAGCCGTATTATAAGACCACTCAGCCCAGGGAAGAAGTTGTAACCATTTACGGGGCTAATCCCCCACAAAGCAGCACAAATATTGCTCCACACATCTGTTGACGACCTCCATCTGGCCATCTGTCTGGGGATGGTAAGCTATGCTCATGGTGAGTTTCGTACCCTGGAGAGCAAAGAACTCATGCTAAAATGCAGAAATGAAAACCTTGTCTCGATCCGAGACGATAGTCTTAGGCATGCCGTGTAACCGTGCGATCTCTTTGACAAAGGTTTCAGCAATTGTCCGGGCTGTAAAAGGATGGCTCAAAGCACAAAAATGAGCATATTTTGAGAGTCGGTCCACCACCACCACAAGAATGACAGACTTTCCTTGGACCGCGGGCAAGGCTTCCACAAAGTCCATAGAGATATCCTCCCATATCTGATCCAGAATGGGGAGGGGTTGAAGGAGACCCTGGGGAGAGGTAGTGACAGCCTTGGCACACTGGCAAGTGTCACAAGCAGCCACATAATTTTGAACGTCCTTTCTTACTCCGGGCCATAGAAAACTTTGGCTCACCTGTTTGTAGGTCCGAAAGGCACCCTCATGTCCCGCCATGAGCGTGTCATGAAAATGAGAAAGAACACGCCGACGCAAGTCCCCGCTGTTAGGCACCCACAACTTCCCTTTCCAAAATAAAGTGTCACTGTGCCAAGTGAAGGAAGGATCATCCAATTGATGCCCGTGGAGACGTTCGATCAACTGGCTAGTGTCGAGGTCCTCAGTATAGGCGCAACGCAGGTCAAGAAGAAAGGGGCAAGTCGGCCCAGTCATAGCCATACAGGCACTCACCATCGAGCGCCGTGAAAGAGCATCCGCGACAGTATTCTCAGACCCCTTCTTGTAGACGATATCATAATCATACCCCAGAAGCTTACTAACCCAACGCTACTGTGCTGGTGTAGACACCCGTTGCTCAAGAAAGTACTTCAAGGGCTGATGGTCGGAGCGGATGATGAAACGTCGACCCAACAAATATGGTCGCCACTTGGTGATGGCATGAACAATGGCCAACATCTCTCTCTCATAGGCCGAGAGTGTCAAGGAGCGGCCTGTGAGAGATTTACTGAAGAAAGCCACTGGCCGTTCCTTCTGCAAGAGGACCGCCCCCATGCCTGTGTCCGATGTATCCGTTTCCACCACAAATGGAAGCGTGAAATTTGGCAAGACCAAAACGGGTGTAGTAACCATAGCCTGTTTCAGAAGATCAAAGGCCTCTTGTGCTTCACCTATCCATGCAAAGGCCCCCTTTTTGAGTAATGCGGTCAATGGGCTGGCAATAATCCCATACTGGCTGATGAATCGGCGATAATATCCTGTCAGCCCCAGAAAGCCTCGGAGGCCCTTGACACATGTGGGAGCCAGCCAAGACAGCATGGCGGATACCTTCGCAGGATCAGTGGAAACTCCCTCGTGCGCAATGATATGGCCCAAGTACTCCACCTGCCTACTACCAAAGGAACACTTCGACCGTTTAAGAAATAAGGAATGAGTCCGTAAAATGGAGAAAACTGACCGCAAATGTTCCAAGTGTGCGTCCCACGACTGGCTGTATATGAGGATGTCATCGAAGAAAACCAGGACGAACTGTCTGAGAAAGGGCCGGAACAAGTCATTCATGAGACTTTGGAAGGTAGCAGGAGCATTTGTCAGACCGAAGGGCATGACCAAGAACTCGAAATGACCATCATGTGTCCTGAATGCAGTTTTGCAAACATCTGACGGTCGCATGCGGATTTGATGATATCCTGTGCGCAAGTCGAGTTTGCTAAACACCCTGGCGCCGGCCAGTTCATCCAACAACTCCTCTATAACTGGAATTGGGTACTTATCTTTGACTGTAATAGCATTGAAGGCACGGTAGTCGACACAAAATCGCCACGACCCATCCTTCTTGCGGACCAATAGAACCGATGAGGAGAAGGAGCTGTTGCTGGGCTGAATAATACCGGACTGCAGCATGTCGTGCACCAGGCGCTCGATCTCCGCTTTCTGAATATGATGGTAGCGGTATGGGCGCACATTGGCCGGCGCAGCATTAGGTAGGAGTGGAATGGCATGATCGTATGATCGGGTAGGTGGTAGGCCTGTTGGCTCCGAGAATATGTCGGCATGATCATCGAGCAAAGAATGTAAGTCCTCCGGTATGTCCGTTTGCTCGACATCCACCACTGCTCGTTGCTGCAACAAGAGCCCCTGTGGCGCGAACTTGAAGAGCGACCCTACAAATTGGGCCGTATGCAAAGCACCTGGTTGGGCCCCTTGGAGGTGAACCCGCTGTCCATGCACCTCAAAATCCATAACGAGGTCCTTAAAGTTCCAGACCACATCCCCGAGGTCTTGCAACCATTGGACCCCTAGGACCACATCCGCCCCCTTCGTTGGCAGTAAGAACAAGTCTGTGATGAATGTGTGGCCTTGGATAGTAAGGGCGGCTTGGGCGCATACCCCCAAACTCCTGAGATGTTTTCCATCCCCAATGAGCACGTCAAAAGGCTTGGCTTCGGACACATAGCAACTCAGTCACTGTGCTACCTTGTCGTTGATGAAATTGTGGGTCGACCCACTGTCAATCAATACCGCAACCTCCTGTCGCTTGAGGAGTCCCTGTACCCGCATGGTGCGTGGGGTGAAGGTTCCTGAGTAGGCGTGCACGGAGATCTCAGGTTGCACATCAGGGTACTCTAGTGCCATCTCCTCGGCCTGGGAAGACACATCCTCGTCGACTTCTTCAATGAGTAAACTTCCCCGTACTGCGCACCTGTGCCCGGGAACAAACTTTTCATCGCATCTGTAACATAGCCCCTTAGCGCGACGCTCCTCCATCTGAGCAGGTGTGAGGCGCCGAACAGGGTGAACAACAGAGCCAGTCGTCGTAGGTCGACTGGGATATGAAGCAGGAGACGGTAGCGGCCCCAGCGCTGGGCTAGCAGGAGTCCTTGCTGGAAAACTCCCACGTCCCCCTCTTCTTTGTCTGGTCAACTTCTCCTCTTCAATGCGTGCGTGACGCACCACATCCCTCATTGTGTGACAAGGAAAATGCAGCATTTCATCCGCTATCTCTGGTTTCAAGCCGCGCTTGAAAGTGCCAACCAGTGCTACAACTGGTCATTCTGGTAAGCGGTTCGCAATCTTCATAAACTCCGAATAGTATGCTCTCACTGTTGTTGTTTGCCTAATGGTGGAAAGCATCTCGTTGAAATCCTGAAATTCGTTCGGCCCAAACTGGATGCACAACTCATCCGAGAACGACGCCCAAGTCGGAAATCGCACCTCCTTCTCAAAGGCCTGGTACCAAACCGAAGCGTCTCCATCTAAGTGAAAAGCAGCCACGCGCAGGCGTTCGGCATCTGAAAAAGTCCCCTGATAGACGAAGAACTTGTTAGCCTTGTATAGCCATTCCACGGGGTCCTCTTCACCATTGAATCGTGGAAATTGGAGCCGCACCAGCCTGGGTTATGTGCTACCCCTCTGGCCTCCACGATAGCCAAGAGACTCTTCCCAATCTGCATCCATCTCACGCTGGACATTTCGCAGGTGCGGATTCATTGTGTCATTTCCTCGAACACCTGGAGTGCCTCGTCTCTCAAGGCCAGATTTGCCCTCTTCAGCGCCGGGATTAAAGGAACCCAGTTGGATTCCATGTGCGATGAAAGACCCAGCGTTCAGGGCCTATGTAGAGCTACCCGGCACACTGGACCCCCCTTGTCGAACTGGACCGCCCAGACCTCCTGGCGGTGGCGGTGGACGAGTGACTGTGGCTGTCTGGTTGGCTGGGTTCTGAGAATGGATCATCTCCAAATTCTGCTGTCGGACACCGAGCGCACTGATCATGGCGATCAGTACCTCCTGGTTGGATTCCGTCGTCGGTCGTGGGCTAGTCACCTCTTTTGCCGCCTCAGGTTCCTCTTGGATTTATGGCATTCCCAGTGATTGTTTGCGAGGAGGCATGATTGCTCTCAGATCGGCACCGCTCTGATACCAATGTTGTGACCGGCAATGGTCACAAGGTATCTCGACGGCTAAAGTGAAAGAGAAAGAAGAAAAGTAATAAACTAAAATGGTTTCTATTGCATAACCTCCAACTGAGGGAGATGCTCAACATATAAAGGGAAGAAGATGGCGCGTCTGCCTAGGGGCGCGCGCCATCTGGCCAAACTGATGGGCCACTAATTGACCTGATTATTCTCAATTAACTCGTTACCTAACAATTAGCCTAAACGGGCCTGATTACAATAAAATACGAGATACTAATCAATTATCCTACTGGCATGATGACTATTGCTGACATTGACCCGCTGACGTATCCATACAGGCCTGGCATGGCGTTCACAACATGTTGCTTCTAGGAGCTTGAGCTTGTTATTGCATTGGACCCTTGTCCTTTTGTGTTATATATAAATGAGCTAACTGCACATATCTAAGATAAGTTCCTGGATGCTTGTTCGAGTGATAAAGATAATAATCTCTGCTCTAATTCTTGTAAGAACTATGTGCAGAGAAAGCAAGGTGGTAGAGTGTCCCAACGATTTCAGGGTTTTCAAGAGAAAGACTATATGGATCCAATCAAGGACTGTGTCTAGGTGCCCTTTTTGATATTGCAGCAACCTCAGTTCTCATGCACTTACCTATGAGGATCAGATCGAAAGGATCCCATTTGGTCATTTCTTATATTAACTGTCTTCGCGAAAAAGTAAGGTGGTAGAGTGTCCCAACGATTTCAGCATTTTTAAGAGAAAGACTATATGGATCCGAATCAAGGACTGTGTCTATAGGTGCCCTTTTTGATATTGCAGCAACCTCAGTTCTAATGCATACCTATGAGGATCAGATCGAAAGGATCCCATTTGGTCATTTCTTATATTAACTGTCTTCGCGTGGAACGTATAATCTATGTATATTTGGCGACTGATAACTTATAAGGACAAAGAAATTGGGAGGTTTGTGTATTAGAAGAGCAGAAATCTGTTATGATGCCTTCTCAAATAAGTCTGAGAACTAGTGAATCTCCCCAATCCCTTCGGTCCATTTGTATCCAAAAAAAGTACTTATCAAAATCCCCTAGATTTCATACACAGGTAAATATTGAGTTTACTACCAAACAGGTTTGTCATCATTTTTGAAAATTAGTGCATTTCCACCAAACAGGTCAGCACTTGAAATGTAACAATTTCAGATTTTAGAACAAAATTTTTTTTGCACCAGATCTTGAGGACAAAAACGTTTCAAAATAGAAAACGCTCCCGAACAGGGTGTAGGTCTAAGTTTTTTTTAAGAGGCCTGGTAGCCTCCGGGCGCCCAGAGAGGGGCTTTTCTCCGGGCGCCCGAGGCTCAACCATCGAATCTCATCCGACGGTTGAGCCATCTTCCCCTCCCCCTCTCTCCCTCCCTCTCCCTCTGGCTCGAGGGGCGCCCCCCGCCCTCTCCCTCCCTCCCTCCCTCCCTCTCCCAATCTCCCTCTGACTCGACGGAGCGCCCCTCTCTCCCCCCTCCTTCTCGCACCCTCCCTCTCTAGCCCCGGCGACCCGCCTCGCCGTCTCCTCTGGCTCGACGGGGCGGCCTCGCCGGGGTCAACGGGGCGGCGGGGCCAGAGGGAGGGGGAGAGAGGAAGAGGGAGAGGGAAGGGGGTAGCCGGGGCGGCGGGGGGCCCCGTCGAGTTAGAGGGGGGTGGGGGTGGGAGGGGGTCACCGGGGCGGGGGGCCGGCGCTGGGCGGGGGGCGCTCCGTCGAGCCAGAGGGAGAGGGGGAGAGGGAGAGGGGCTCAACCGTCGGATTTCATCCGACGGTTGAGCCCCGGGCGCCCGGAGAGAAGCCCTCTCCGGGCGCCCGGAGGTTACCCTTAGCCTTTTTTTAATACTGAAACTTTATGTCTAGTTAGTATCAGCAATTCTTATAAAAAAATTAGAAAGTTAGTATCAGCAACTTCTCATCTGTGGCAGCGTGCAACAGGGCATCACACACAATCGGATTTTTGTCCGACGGCATGCATTGCAGATAAAAGAGCTTATAGTGGAAGGTGATACTTTGAAGATTATTCAATGGTTGCAGGGGAAGATGGATGTTAGACCTGGATCAGATTGCTGGTGCAAACGAGTTTTGGAAAGCTTAGTCCAAGGGAGGCAATTTATGTTCAATCATATATTCAGGGAGGCGAATGAAGTTGCTCATGTCTAGGCAAAGAAGGCTCTAAACTATGTAGAGCTAAAGTTATGGAAGGACTGTAATCCTATATTTCTAGGAGAAGTTGTATCCAGAGACATTTGTAACTCTGTTTAGGCTCAGTTTTTAGCCTTTTCAATAATAAAAAAAATTGATGGTTGGATGAATAAGATGTTGATTGCCGTGTTTGCCTTTGCAGATTTTCAAGATACATAAAATGGCCATATGGAAAAAAACCAATTATACCGTACGAAATCCGTTTTTTGTCCAAAACGTTAGACTCGGATTAGACTCCAAAATGAGCAAGGGAAAAACTCTCCATTAGTACCTTTTATAGGCAGAAGAAAGAATTGGATTCCAGCCCCGCCACTATTTTGTGACTACGGTACTTATTTTTGTACAAATAAGGTGGAGATCTGGACGCTTCTGATCCCGATCTTTTTTTTTTTGCTAAAAACCTTTTTGTTAATGTAAAAGTACCCATAGATAGCTGAAGTTTCATTTTTGTAGGAAACTCAATTGAACAGGCTGTTATATTAGATTACAAACAGGCTGTTACATGCTATGGGCTCTCTTACCCGAACCTGACCGTATATATCTACAACATTAGAATAAATCAAAAGTTAAATGCCCTCAATTGGGTCCCCAGCAGCTCATGTACATGACTTTCCTCAACGACTCTTCCGACTGTATCAATCTCTCATCTTTTGACACAGAAGCAGCCTCAATTGAAGTAGAAAACCTCCTAAATTGGCTGCAAGGCCCCAGGCTCTTGTTCCTCACGTGCTGTTGCACAGACCGAAAGGCATAGTTCCACCTTGCAAAACCTTGATCTTTCATTGCCTCCACTGCTCCAATGCTGCCCGCAGCAATCCAAGCGCTTGTAGTTGAACTCATTTTTTCCACTTCGTTTGTTTTTTGGACTCCCTTGTGTTCTTGGTAATCCTGAGTTTTGGTGAGGAATGGGGGGCTTGATGGCCGAGTTATATAGCGGAGAGGGTGAGGACTTTGGATTGGGCAAAACAGTGGGTGGATAGAGCCATAGAGGACAGCAATAATGGAATTGAAATGAGGGGTGACCCACCTTCTTTTGGCTGTTTCAACAAGGAAAGGACTACTGTCATTGCTATCCTGGTTTAGGGGGGGACACCATTGCGTTGCTCATGGTTTTCAAGCAAAACAACCACTTTTTTTATAACTCTGGTGGAGCTGGCGATGTTGAAAGAAAAACTGTCCATGGTTTCTTGATCTGGTATACGGGAAAAAAAACAAAGATAAGCTACACATAGTAAACTTGTGTATAGATTAGCAAAAAAAAGTATAGTAACTCTACATAAAAATCTATGTAGGTATGGACTATGGACTTTTAATTAGTCAGTACATAAGACTAATAGTTAACTTAGGATGGTCACATACCTAATAAAATATTTTATTGCTCTGCACATGACCATATATAATGAGCAAATGTGGTCATGTTCAAATTAGTTTAAGATTTTTTTAGTCATGTAAAGGTAATTTGACAAGCATGTAAAACAGTTGTTTTGATGTGTACAATGGCTTTTCTGATAAGATATTCTTTCTTTAGGGCAACTTTTATTGACTCTAAATGCATCCAAAGTAGAAAAGTTCTCTCTTTTATTAATTTTGGCACTTGGAATGACTTTATGATTCATTGATTCTCAGTGCAATTCAATCCGGATTCTGCCATGTGCTTTCCAACCATTTCTAAACTTTGTTAAGATGGACTATAATCTAAAACTCCATATATATCTGCATATACTCTTTGGCTATGCAGAAAGAAAGTTGGCATTTGAAGACCAGAATTTCAAAAAGACTAATTTATGAATATCAACTACCATGCATTTAGACTCATAATGTTTGTACAAAGATGTGTTTCTGGCCTTATGCCAATTTCTCAAAATTTACAAAAGCTAGGAATGGATCTCTAATTGGGTCCCCAACAGCTCAAGTACATAACTTTCCTCAGTGACTCCTCAGATTGCCTCATCTGCTCTTCTTCTCCCTTGGAAGATGACTCAAGATAAGAACTCAACCTTCTTAACTGGTTGGAAAGACCCATGTTCTTGTTCTTGTTCTTGATATGCTGATGGATGGATCGGAAGGCATAATTCCATCTGGCGAAGCCTTGATCCTTCAAGGCCTCCACTGCTCCCGCTGGAAGGGGAGGGGTCGACGGGGCCACCGGCGCGCCATCGATCCCGATGGTGGGGCTCCTACCGGGAGAGAGGAGGGGGGGGGGGGGGCACCTCGACGAGGGTTTCCGGCCCGCCGTCGAGCCCGACGGTAGGTCTCCCAACTCCCGTCAGAAGTGGGGGAGAAAGAGGGAGGGGGGGGGGGGGGGGGGGGGGGGGTTAAAACCCGGCCGACTTAGGGGCCGTTTGGGGCGTGATTATTGCAAAATATCCAGGCTGGATATTGGATATTTACTGTAGTATCCATGTGGATTTTTACATCCAGCTGAAACACCTCAGGAGGTGTTTCAGCTGGATATATAAAATATCCAGATGCTACAGTGTAGCAAAACATCCAGATGGGATGTTTTGCTTTTAATCACGCCCCAAACAGCCCCTTAGACCGAAAATGTCTCTGGCTCAAGTTGAACCGGCTGGGCCAGTCCGGTTTTTAAAACCATAGATACAACAGACTAGCATTGGTAGTTTGAAGCAAGTTGATTCCCTCCTAGGCCGTAAAATCTAGGGTTGTACCAAAACTTGGACCCGACCCAATCCGGATGGAACCGACCCAACATTGACCCAGGTCGGGTCCTATCTCGGGTAGGTCAGTTCTAAGATTTAAAAACCTAGTTCTATCTCGGGTTGGGTTTGGCTTTAAAATACCCAAGAACCGAGATACCCGAGATATACTATTTCAATCCCTTATTTTTTAATATATACAAATTTTTTTATTATTATACTTATATAAATTATTTTATTAAAGATTTTTATAATTATATTAATTATTTTAATAAAATCTCGGTTCCTATCTCGGGTACTGCGGGTTTTATCTCGAGTAGGGTCGGGTTTAAGATTCTTAGGTCCTATCTCGGGTTGGGTCGGGTTTATGGTTTTCGGGTCCTATCTCAAGTAGTGGTCGGGTTTAACAATACCCGACCTAAGATGCAGCCCTACTAAAAGCCCATCGTAAGCCACCCTATTGAGTTGACAATTCCCTTTGCCACGTAAAAGCCCACACATCATATGCACCGGAGTCAAGGTATAATCAGAGCTGTGTGTGTTGCCAACATAGTTGGAATTCGAATTCAGATTCTCGCTTCGTGAGGCATGGACCTGATCACCGTACCAATGCCCCTTTGGTTGTTATAATGATCTTTCATGTGTGGAATCATGTATGATGGTCATTCTTTAAATTCTTTAGTGCAACTTTTATCGATTGTGAATGCATACAATGTAGAAAATTACTTTTTGCTTTTATAGAATTTTGGCAGTCAATTTTGATATGTGTATGCAATTCAATCTGCCACAATCATATTTGCCATGCACTTTCCCAACTAATTGTAAACTATGTTAAGGAGATGACCGGTCACAGTCCAAGCAAATAAGAGGGAAGAGGGAGGGAAGACCTGGAGTGAAGATGGAGGGACAGAATCTTTGCTGGTTTATAGGGAGTTTTGGGCTTCGGGTGGTGGAGTATTGGAATTGAAAGGGGGTTAGGGCATTATAGGAGCAAAAGACTATCTTCGTTTTCTGCAAACTAGGAAAACTGCACATGGAGATTGAACGTGCTACGCCCAATTTATTTAATACGTGATGCATGTTTGAGGATAAGCATGGTTAGATGCAAATCTTATCTCACGTCATTGCCTTTGTTTCAATCATTGACATCAGAAGATTTTGAGATATCTCGTCTCATGCAAGTGAGGTAACCTCTCTCAGTTATCACAATATTTTCTAATCTCTCTATTTAAGTGAATGCATGTCACCCGATCAAGTTGACGGGTTCACAACTCTTACGATGCAAACATTCATATTCCCGCAACTAGGTGAGAAAACCTCCAAATAATTATCATTTTTCTCCGTATTATAAACAGACTCTAGTTTATCACTAACATGCATTTAGAATAATGATATTTGTACAAAGTTATATTTCTGAACTTTACCCCAATGGATAAGAATTTACAAAAACTAGCAATGGACCATCAATTGGGTCCCCAACAGCTCAAGTACATAATCTTCCTAAATGACTCCCCTGATTGATTCAACTTCTCATCCCCTTCCTTGGAAAAAGACTCATTATAAAAACTCAGCCTTCTCAGTTGGCTTTAAGGACCGAAGTTCCGATTCCTAATATGCTGTTGGAGGGATCGGATGGCTTAATTCCATCTCGTGAAGCCTTGTTCTTTCAAGGCCTCACTGTTCCAATGCTTGCATCAGCAATCCATGCACTAGCTGTAGAACTCATTCTGTTGAACTGATTTTGGTTGCACAACTCAATAGGTTGCTTCAGCTGTTTTGAGGCTGGATGATGAGCTCCATGAGAGTTGTAGGCTAATATATAAGGTAATGTTTAGGGAGGAGGGAGATGAGGAGAGTTGATGAGTCCATGGTATCGTGAGCAAAGAATGTCGTATCGGATATCGGTAAAATATCAGTCGATCAAAGAGACAAAATATCGGAGATATATCATAGATATTTTGTAAAGAAATATCGGTGGTTTAAAACTAGTTTTTACAGTGTATTTTTGCAATATAATTTATAAAATAAGTGATACTAATTTAGACAAGCATAAAATTTAAATTTTGTATAAAAATGCGCATATATAATTTAAAATATGTTTCTATCTTTTAAACCCGTATCCTTCCACTTGGCATAGGATGAGAAACAAACGGGAAAGTTGATTTTTTTTCTTTTTTCTAATTTCTTTTTAAAATAAAAAGATTTTTTTAAAGTACCAATATATCAGACCGATACCGATATGTTGGTTATGTATCACCCAAATATCGGCGATATTTTAAAAAACTACCAAAATTAAAATTACATAATATCATTTTATCGGTTGAAGCCCGATATCGATATATGGGCGATATATCGCTGATGCAACTTTCTTTGATAAATAGGATGTGGTATGGGAAATAAGAGAAGTGGTTTAAAGAAGTGTGTCTGCATAAAGACAACTTGGGTACACAAGAACGTTGATGGTAGAGAATAGGAAAAGCAAGATTGCACCTAATCAAAAGTTTGATTTGAGAGGATAGTGGGGTGCTTGTTTTGTGGAAAAATCATTAGTGCTAATGACATATGTAGGGAAAGAAATACTTGTTTTTGGATAGTCCGTCTACCATGGAATGCTGTATTGGCGATATATCGATATCGGGTCCCACCCGATAAAATGATATATCGTCATTTTAAAAAAAGTTTTTAAAAAAACTTAAAAATTTTTAATAAAAAGAAAGAACTAAAAATAACTTTCCGGTTTGTTTCCCATCCTATGCCAAATGGTAGGATATGGGTTAAAACTAGGGGTGCAAGCGGGTCGGGCGATTGCGGGCCGGAGGTTGGCCCGACCCGAGCCCTAACAGCTAGAACCTCAGCCCGAGCCCGGCCCGAGCCCTAAGTCGATTCCAAAAATTCGGCCCGGCCCTATCCCTAAGCGGGCTTAGGGTTGGGTTGCGGACTTTTGGGCCTTTCAATCGGCATAATATTTTTATGGCGAACACTTACAAAAGGTATGTAAAGGCTATGGTTATCGACCATGGCACATGCCACAAGCGTAGCCCGTCACCGCAATCAAAATCATGCGGCCATAACGCAGGAGATGCATATAAAAGACACTCTGTGAACAAACAGAATATTAATTGAACTCGATAAGGATTAGGTTGTATCTAAGAATAAGGTAAGCCATAAAGCTATTGAGATATACTAAGCAAGAGTCTGGCATTTCACAAAAAGATTCGAGTAGATCAGATGTGTGGGGACAACACAGTGGGAATAATTTCCTGGATTTCTTGAATGTTGGCCTAACATTGCTCAGTATAATTTGTTTGGATATGAAACAAGAGGTGGTGGCAAATTGTAGTGGTGGATGGTTTGAGGTGTCATATGGGGGTTGTGGTTCATATTACATTCTCTTTACCATATGAAGTAAAAATATCTGGAAAGGCACTCCACTCAAGGATCAATTTTTACTTAGCCACTGGGCCTACGGGCTTCCGGGCTTAACCAATTTTTTTTATCTGGGCCTGGCCCGACCCTTAAATTTAGGGGGCTTAAAATTTTGTTGCCCGGCCCGACCCTATGCCTTAAAATTCTTGCCCATACCCGTAATTTTACGGGCCGGGCCGGGTCGGGCTTCCGGGCCGGCCCGCAAAAGTTGCACCCCTAGTTAAAACGCATACACATATTTTGAATTATATATACATTTTATACATATTTTGAAATCTATACTTTGTCTAGATTAGTATCACTCATTTTAGAAGTTATATTGTGAAAATATATAGTAAAAACTAGTTTTTGACCACCATATTTTTTTACACAATATCTCCGATATTTTGTCTCTTTCGTTTACCAATATTTTACCGATATCCGATACGGCATTCTTTGGTACTAAGAGAATCATATAATCCTATTTTTTTATGTAATGAGGAGGGTGTCAGAGTCATCAATCCCTTTCGGTGACAGTTAATTCAGGATACAAAAACCCTGTGGGTGGCCAATGGAGTGGGTGTTCGAGCTCAATACAACATATAATCCTACTTTTAGCCCCTATTGTGATAGGCTAGGCTTTTCTAAGTTCGATATCCATATAAGGAAAAAGTTTAAATGAGATCGCTCTCATATAGCTTATATGAGGCCACTTTAAATCATAGCCCTTGGATCTTGATCTAACGGCTACAAATAGCCATAATGATCTCACCAACTCCTTGATGTGACACACTCACCTACCCACTGATTTAATATCCATCCTCTGATCGAAATCCAATGGCTATAAAGATTGGCCTCATGCTCCTTATATGAGAACGATCTCATGTAAACCCTTCCCTCCATATAATTCTACTTTTAGCCCCTATTGTGATAGGCTAGACAGTTCTAAGTCCAATAATTAGTTTGGTGAAACCAGGTAATGCTCGTCATTGTTCAAGTTCAAAACCAAAGGAACTATAATGGTTTCTTCCTCAATCCCATTTGAGCCTCCACCTTTTATGTGATTTTGTAAAGATAAGGATATAACGATATGGTGAAGCACATCGGTTAAATTACATTACCATCTTAACCATCCGGACACCTTTTACTAAATACCATTGATCTTCAAATGAACTAAAAATGAACTAATTAAAAGTGCCCAGAGTGAGTATACAAAAAAGAAAATATTTTCCTAACCATAACCATAATATGTGACCAGATTGCAACACCGAAGGACAAGTGGAGGAGGGACCCAGGAATCTTAGGTAAAGTTATAATTTCTTCTTTTATTTTTATTCAGCCATTTCTTCCCTCCCTCTGCGGACCTGGCAAAATCTAGGTGGTGGTCCACAAATTTTGGTGACCAAATTGGTCAGGCTAGACAGGTCCATAGAAAAATCAGTGACGGGCAGTACAGTGTCAATATATGAGGGCGTAACCTCTTTTAAATAAAGCTAATCATGAGATTGGGTACAAAGAACAAAATGAGACAAATCAATTACAAGAAACAAGAAATAGTATTTTATGAATTAGCTTTAGTCCCGATGGGGAGTTGGTGATCAATATATTGTTCACCGAAATGACGATATCGATCAAAATTATTGAAGTAGTCTCTCCATTATTAACAATTTTTAGTCTACGTGATTAATGAGGTTCAATCTCTGACTGATTATTGATTTCAAGGCATATGAAGATTTGAAATAACCATCATCACACGTCCAAATGGTCTCCGGTCACTTTTAACAGATACACTGTATCTCTTAAAAGTGACCGGAGGGAGTAGTAGGAATGTAACCATTTTTACCCAAAGAGACTGAGCTTTTTACGTCTGACCTGGCGCCAAACACGGGTTTCTCATATTACCCGGAATCACTTTCTTCCTTCCATATGACCCGGAAAGTACCCAAAATGCCTTTAGGTTTAGGTATAAGCCACCCACTCTTTGGTTTTCTATATTACCCGGAAAGGGAGTGACTACTCGGAGAAGCTGCCGTTAGTCGGAGAAGAAGGCGTTCCGTCCAGCCTCTCCGCCCATATCATCCCCGGCGCCGGCGCCGTCGAACTCCGGAAAGGTCATCTTCGCGGCAACAAGCGGGGAAAACGAGCGGAAAAGATCAGGTATTGAAAAACAACTTCAACGGAGGCAAGGTACATCGAAAAAACTGTGATGGTGAAGTTAAAATACGACGATTTCTATCATGAAAGTTGGTTCCAGAGAAGAAAGTTGAGAACTTAGCAAGTTTTTAACTATTGTTACAGTCGTGTCGTCGACAACACGACTGTAACAATAGTCGTGTTTGATGAAACACGACTCATAGACGTTGCTTTTCACTCATATACGGTTTTCAATATATCGTGTCTCATGGATTTTTAACTTATTTCGGTATTTTAATGGCAGGTACGGATGGAGAAGATAGTTCTTTGTTTACACTACGATGGAGTTTTGACAAATTCTGATAAGTACGTGGGCGGGAAACGGAAGCTCCTGCCTATAGATACACGAGTAAAGTACCTGGAACTGTTGCAGCTAGTGGAAGAAAGATTACCGCTTAAGTCTACATCTGGTACATTAACTTTGTCATATCGTGTTGACTCTGAATACACATTTCTCCTTGAAGACGATAAAGACGTGGAGTCAATATTTATACTTCACAAGAGCAAGCAAGGCACAAATGGACTACTCCGCCTGTACGTGGAGTGGACTTCTACGGGTAATAACATGGAGACTTTGACTCTCAATAAGGAAATAAATGCCAATGCAAATAAGGAGGAGGAGAGGCTACTAGAGGCAGAAGTGAGGCCGGCCAGTAAGACACCGCCGGAGAGGCCGTCCAGCTTGGGCAATAAGACACCCACATCAGCAGTCGAAGGAGGAAGAGATGGAGACTATGCGAGGTGAGACTTCTAAGGCGCGGATACAGGGAAGTCGTGTGCTATTATAGTCGACTATAATAGTACACGACTAAAATTTTTATCGTGCCATATTGAACACGACTATATACCTAGTCGTGTTGCATAGTACACGACTATAAATCAATTCGTGTTGCATAAGTCAATACCTCATAGTACGTGCTATCGTTTTCTCAAGTCCATTGATACATCTTTTTTCCCGCAGTTTCAGAGATGGAGAAGAAGGTGAAGATGAAGAAGAAGATGAAGATGAAGATTCCAGTCCAGATGAAGAAGAATTGTTGGATGAAGATGAATTACCGTGGTCTGCAGATGAGTGGGATGAGCCTCTTACAGTACCACATTTCAGCCAGCCAGATCACACGGGAACATCGACTTCTAGAGGTCCCACGGCAGGAGACACATGTAAAGGGAAATCTGTCGCGTCGGAGGACGATGACTATCTCAATATTGAGGGTGATGGTGGTTGGGATTGGGGTACCTATTCTGCACAGGCCAGTCCTTCAAAACATTGTGAAGAGGAGACGATGTTGACCGGAAGTTTGCAAGCAGAAGACTACGAGGCACGACTTACCTTAGGGGCTAGATTCGAAAGCGTCAAGCAGTTCAAGACGGTTCTAACTGATCTGGCAATCAAGAGGAAGTTCATGTTCAAAGTAGCGGATGAGAGCAAGGACACATTCGCTGCAACGTGCAAGGTTTCGGGGTGCAAGTGGTACATACGAGCGTCGAACAGACTTGATGGAGTCAGCGTAACAAGGAGGGAAGAACGGCATACATGTGACACTTCTCTAAGTTCGAAAGATCATCCATTGGCTTCTCACCTCTAGATTGCGAGGAAGTGTCATGGCCTCCATAAGGATTCAAACTCCATAAAAATCTCAAATATCCAACAATACATTGAGAAGCATTGGGGCGTGACAGTCAACTATAAAAGGGCATGGAGGGTGAAAGAGGAATTGATCCGATTGATCGATGGCAACCCTGAAGACGCATATCGTATTTTGCCACATTACGGAAGGGAATTAGAGCGGTCTAATGCAGGTACACATGTGGTCATAGAAAGATCAGCTGATATACCTGATATCCCAAATGAGTTAGCTGGTTACGACTTCAGACGTGTGTTTTGGATGTTCGGCACCGGTCGCAAGAGCATTCCGAAGAACACTGAGACCGTTGCTCACGCTTGATGGAACATTCCTAAATGGAAAGTACCCTGGAGTATTATTGGTTGCTACAGCAATCGACGGCAATCAACAATTAATGTGTCTTGCATATGCAATTGTCGATAAAGAGAATATCAAAACGTGGTAAGTACAGAAGCAGGAAAGACGACTATTCTAACAGTCGTGTTTTGGACGACACGACTGGGCACACATTCGTGTCTTCGAAAACATGACTACTCATACAGTCGTGTTTTGTTTTTACACGACCTTATAACAACCTGAAGCATTCTGTGTTTAATATGCTTGTCTCTCACTTGTACAGGACGTGGTTCCTCACCTTACTAAAATGTTTTCTCTTTACGGACCCCCCGGCCTCCCTGGACACTATTGTCTCTGATAGACAGAAGGGCCTTCTGAGAGCGGTCGCCGATGTCTTTCCCGAGGCTCACCATGGGTTTTGCCTAAGGCATATGGCCGCAAATATGCTTAATACTTGGAAGGATAAGTACCTGAAGGAACTTCTATTCCGAGCTGCAAAATGCTTCAGGAGACCAGAATTCGATGCAACGATGGAGAAGATGAAGAAACACAATGAGGCGGCCTGGAAATATGTTGACAATATTCCGAAAACACATTGGGCGAACGTAGAATATCCGGGTAAAAGGTACGGCACTCTCACGTCGAACGCGTCAGAAAGTGTAAATAATATGCTTCTAAAGGCAAGGTTTTGGCCAATAACTCGGTTGATCGAGCAAATGCGGGCGACCACAAGCGTCCATTTTCAGAGACGCCGAATAGAAGCAGACGGGCTACCGACTCCGTTAACAAAATATGCACAGAATCATATCAATCAGATGAGGAATCAGAGTGCTGGAACAGTTCGAGTTCAACCGCTATCATTACGGCAGTTTGAAGTGACATCTTTATACCATGTGGTAAGCATACATTCGTTTTCTATAAGATACGACTATAACAAAGTCGTGTCGATGAATACACGACTACTCATACAGTCGTGTCGTCTCATGCACGACTAGTCATACAGTCGTGTCTTCGACGACATGAGTATTCTTGGAAGACACTGATGTTGTTCATGTTGTCGCATCAGGATGTTGTTGACCTTACGAATAGAACCTGCACATGTGGCTTCTTCCAGAGCATGGGACTTCCATGCAAGCACGCCATGGCATGTATTGATGAGAGGAGTCTGGAAGCGGTAGAATATTGTGAGAAGTGGTACTGTGCAAGTACGTACCGCAGCACGTACGAAGAAGTAGTCTTCCCTACTTTAGACAGAAGACAGTGGGGAAATTACAGGGTTTTATTTAAATGCGAACCGCCCAGGCTTGAAGCTCCAAAGAAGGGCAGGAGAAAGACAAAGAGAATTGAGTCACAGCCCGAGCCACCTGCAAGGCCACGTTCAAAATGTGGGAATTGTCGTGAAGTTGGTCACAACCGTACAAAGTGCACCAACAGCCCGGTTCCGAAAGAAAATTGGACGCGCAGGAAACGAACACTTCCGCAACAAGGCAAACTGACTACGAACGAGACATCGCATGTACGCCGCTCCGGCTTACCTTAGCCCCCACCATTCTTCACTTAGGATGTAGTCAAATTCTTGTATAACGCATATTAACTTCTACCGAAATGTACGCCTGTAAAGATAAAGAAAGGAAGAAATGAAAAATAATCTTTCGACACGACTATCTTTCGATACGACTATCTATACTGTCGTGTATTGTGAAACACGACTATATATAAAGTCGTGTTCCATCAGAGACGATTATATACGCAGTCGTGTTGTATCAGAGACGATTATATACGTAGTCGTTTTGCATCAAAGACGATTATATACGTAGTCCTGTTGTATGAAGGCCGTATTCAAAGTCATGCTTGCGATATTTTGTCTACATCTGGTATGAGTCAAAAAAAGAATTGGAATTATTTGAAAGAGAACTGTACAACAAGGTGTCAAAAATGAATTCGAATTATTTGAAAGAGTACGGTATTTACAGCAAATGCACTTTGTACATTAAAATAATGTGAATAAAATGAAATCCAATTTATTCTTTATCCGGAAGCCGCATAAAACCCGCAACTGTGACGGCATCTTTTGTGCCTTGTCCGGAATCGTCGTCAAACTCGCTGTTAATAACCCCCCGAATCAAGGTTGAACCGATGACTGGTCGCCACAGTCGTGTAATTGTGGACTGATCAAACTCCGGTGAGTTGACATTGGACGCCAAATGTGCGACATACATCATGATGAAGATGCCACAGTCTTTCGAATTCTGTTGCCACGACGCTTTGGCTATCTGAGTCATCTTCCAGTCTAGCAAACCAAACCACCCCAGCTTGCCTGCCATCACAATGTTCATGAACTGCGTGAATTTGTCAGCAGCTTTTCTGTGATGCGGATATAATTGGGATCTGCTAGACAGTGGGTTGTAGAAGCGCCATACACAGTGCGGGAAATGGACATACACGAGGCAGAAGTGGGAGCCGGTGCGGATTGGGAAAAATGCGTAGAACATGTTCCTGTTCAAGCCGTCGAGCATCCTCCCGAGCTTTTTAACCAATTTGGCATTATTTCCTCCTTCCTGGTGCTCCTGCGAAACCGCAAGAGAGTTAGTCAACGATGCTCGTAATATCATACTTAATTACTTATCACTCCTTATGCAGGGAACACTTACATTGTCGAATATCTCTTTGAATGCGTGGCAACCAAAAAATGCCCACGGATATTTCATCCGGTTTCTGTCATTGCGCTGGCTCAACAGACTTAAAAACACATCTATAACCTATGGAAAAACATCCACAGGAGTCATTACACTCGAAGTAAGGCAATATACAACTTCCAATTAAAAGTCGATTATTCTATATATACAATTTTCATGATAGTCGTGTCGTCGATAGATACGACTATGCGTATAGTCGTGTGTTGCAAAGACACGACTAGGTGCAAAGTCGTGTCTTCGAATACCGACTTTACGTCAACAAAAACATATGAGGAGCATAGGTTTACTTACATTGGTGTTTATTTTTGTTGTTTGTAGGAGGGATACATAGTCGTCATCACATTGCGTGGGGATTGGATAAGCCTTCCTCGGATTGGCGATCCATCCATCTATTGCCACTCTATCCCGCTCTAACAATACCCCCATGTCGAAGCATAACTCCAAATCGGCATAGTTGTCGGGGAGTGCAATTACAGACTTAGACTTTTGAGGGGTTAGGAGGACATCGACGTCAACCGGCTGGGATGCGGTTAAGCCAGTGCCCTCCGCCACCTCCTCATCCTCCCTCGCCTCCTCCTCCTCAGCCTCCTCTTCCTTCACCTCCTCCGTCTTCTCCTCCTCCATCGCCTCTTCGTCGGCTTGCACCTCCTCCTCCTTCCCCTCCTCCTCCTTCGGCTCCTCCTCCTTCCCCCTCCTCCTCCTCCCCCTCCTTCTCCAGAACATCCGCCTTCTTCTCCTCTTCCTCGCCATCCCCGTCCTTCACATCCTCCTTCACCTCCTCCTTGACGGTTTCGATATCCGACTGCTGTAAGGAAGAGATGACCTCATCGATGATAGAGGTCACTTGTCGATCGGATATGGTTTGTTCGGAGTCGGCTTTCGGCTGAGGGGACCTATTCCTTCTTTCCTGCTCCTCCGCCATTCTCCGTATATGGTCATCTTCCCTAATCGTCTGCAATTCCCTCGCGGAGACAGTTCTCATTCTCTTCCTTACCACTACACCAGGGGGGAATAGGTCCCATCTGTACGTCGGACGGAACTCGACTTCTGCACGCTCCATATCTTCGTTGAATTCTGGTTGGAGCTTCTTCAAAAACAACTTGGCAGAGGATCTCTTTGTAGCCCGTTCAATCTTGTCTTCCTCATCCACGCGTTTGATGGGAGCTAAAATGACATTTTACTTATTCATGTCAGTAGTAGCAGCACGATAAAAAACATAGTCATGTTGTATGAAACACGATAAACCACATAGTCGTGTATCCTGAAACACGACAAATATAATAGTCGTGTACCATGGGGCACGAGAAAATAAATAATCGTCTACAACTTACCTTTACCCCATTTCGTCGAATCCAGATGTGACTTCCTTGCCAGCTCCTTTGTCCGCATACCAATCGGAGTGTTCTTCATATGCTCCTTGTCACGGGGCCGCTTCTTTGGCTCCTTCTGATGCACCGATGACTTCTCTGGCTCCATTTGGGGCCGCTTATTTGGCTCCATCTGATGCACCGATGACTTCTTTGGCTCCATTTGGGGCCGCTTCTTTGGCTCCTTCGTCGGCTCTTCAGTCATCTCCTCCTTAGGATGCTTAAAGATCTGACCTTCTAACAGCATTGACGCTGAGGCGGCAGAGGCCTTCATAGAGTGGAGAACCTCTCGCAGAGGTCCGACTCTCCTTCGCATCTCCTCATACGAAGACAAAGCTATCTCAATTAGTGACTGTATGCCCTGAAGTGTACCCTCCAATCGCCCCATTGCAGTTGCAGTGGACTGGGCAGCCGTCCTCGAGGAAGTGGAGGCAGGTTGGTTGGGAGTCCTCTTGATTTCCGGCCTCTCCGGCCTCTGTCGTCATGGAGGAGGGGCCCCTGAGGTTGACGAAGCAAGGAGAGATGCCTTTCCGGCCATGGGGCTGATTACGTCGACGAGTTCCTCCCCTACTTGAAAATTGTGGAACACTCCCGTCCAATAGTCGGCCATACGGTGCTTCTTCTGTGCACCTTTCTTCACCTCTGTAATGAGGGCCCCACTTCGTGGCCATCTTTTCGCCCGTGGGATGGTAGGGCCCATGACAGGATGGAAGATTGTCGTGTACTCGAAAAACCAAATCTGCATAGTAAACAGATGAAAACATTATAACAATGCGCGGTTACCTTAGTCGACTATAAGTTGAACACGAATTGAACTATGGTCGTGTCATAAACAACACGACTATATACATAGTCGTGTTCAATTATACACGACTATAAATATAGTCGTGTTCCATAAGACACGACTATATATATAGTGGTATTGTATAAGACTTTTTCTCGATCGAAGACTATGAATGCTACATACCTGAAGGACATATGCAGCGCCATTTAGGCATCCACCGCCCAGGCACTCTCCTTGCGATCTCGCACCCACTAGTCTGCTGCTATGGGTTATACCAGAAACCAACATCTTATGTATAGCCCCAGCCCAATTGTATGACCTCAATCTTGGGAGGTCGTCAATGTAACGGTACAAAGAGGGATGAACCGCTCTAGTGCTGTGTGGAAACAACACCGTGCAGAAGAGGAGGCAGATGATCATCATCGCAATGTCCTCCTCTTCCATCTTCAGTTCGCCCGCGCTAAGCTTGTCTATGATTTCCTCAATGTGTGGAATTTCCGCTCTCCTCGCGGCGAAGTAGTTTCTAAAGAATTGACCTTCCGGTCGGCGTGTCAAGGAGGGGAGGACCTCAACTCTTTCGCCCTTTGCGGGCAATCCGGTGATAAGGGCAACATCTTCCTCTGTGAAATGTAGCGTCCTACCCTTGATATTGAAGACCTTCGCCGACTCATCCCAGTACCTGACCAAATGGTCGAGGAGGTTCCGAGATACAACTACGTCCTCACCTTCAAAAATGACAGCGAAACCAGCATCTTTGATCACTTGGGCACATCTTTGGTGACGCTGTAGGAGGGCCGCACACTTTTTCATCGCTCCCGGTTGACAACACGTCTTTAGCGCCGATCGCGGATTATATGTTCTCTTCACTGGTCGGTCCATCGGAGCCTTCCTTTTCCTGCCCCTCTGATTTCGCTGTCGAGGTGCCAAGACAAAATCATGATCCTCCTCCTCTTCCGATGGTATTTCCTCCATAGACTCATCTCTTTTTTTATCCATCTGCAAGGAGTCAGGTATAGTGGTCAGTAGAAAAGTCTCCTCGGTGCAACACGAAAATATAAAAGTCGTGTCGTCGCGTACACGACTAAATACAAAGTCGTGTCTATTACAAACACGACTTTATAGTTCATAGTAAAAATTTAAAATTCAAATTTCGGACCTTATGAAACTAAAATCAGTAAGGATAGTTGTAACTTACCGCAGTTTAGTCATCTGTATGTGTGTATTTCCTCGCAGGTGCCTTTCACAGTCTTCCTCGCCGTCAACCGAAGCTCAATCCGGTCAATCCGCCGGTTGCATGCAGGCGGAGGGAGCCGCGGGGGAGCTCAGAAGGTTGAAGATCAGAAATACCGTCGTATGCGCTTCAAATCGCCGCCTTTGTCCACTCTCCCTCAGTCGTGTCGTCGAAATCCAATAGGGGGGCAGCTCGATATCGAGATGGGGGACGCGAATAGGCTCGAACTCGTCCGTGTATTCCGCCGGTTGAATTGCCGCTCTAACTCGCCGGTCGCCGGTGACGTCGCCGATGTATATCGCCGGAGAACTTCACCCTTTTTTCGTGTTGTACACAACACGCCTCTTCGCACAGTATTAGCACGAAAAAATAGAAGAAAGGGCATTTTGGGTACTTCAAGTCCAGATTCCGGGTCATATGAGATTTCACGGGAAAAACCTGGTAATATGGGAATATCAGAGTTGGCGCCATGTAATATGGAAAATACTCAAAGAGACTCTATACCAACTGAGAGTTTTCAAAACAAACAAACAAAAACATGAGAAGGATATCAGTTGGAAGGAATTTTCTTTAACTTTACATACTTTCAGGAACATATCTTTAAAAATGTTTGTAGTATTTTTTTGGCACAAGAACAATGTTTGTAACATTGATTCAATGCTCTGTGTATATTGCATAACGTGATTTCTTCGAATTTTGTTCCTCTCTGACTTCCACTGTCTTCATTAATAACTAGCCTCGAGAAGAAAACTTGGCATTAGAAGGCCAAAATTCCAATCAAAGACTAAAGAAAAGAGGAGGGCAGCACTGACCATAGCTTCTAATTGATCTCCAGTATATGTATTAATATTTCAGATGTTTGGACAAGATATGTTCCTGGGCTTTATGTCAAGTGAACAAAATTTACAAAGGTTAGTAAATGGACCCTCAATTGGGTCCCCAACAGCTCAAGTACATAACCTTCCTAAATGACTCCTCTGATTGCTTCAATTTCTCATCTCCTCCATTGGAAGACGACTCAATACAAGAATTCAACATTTTCAACTGGTTGTAAGGACCAAAGTTCTTGTTCTTCATATGCTGTCGGAGGGATCGGAAGGCGTAATCCCATCTGGAAAAGCCTCTATCCTTCAAGGCTTCCACTGTTCCAATGCTTGCAGCTGCAATCCAAGCTCTAGCGGTGGAACTCATTCTGTTAAACTGATTTTGGATGCACAACCCACTAGGTTGCTTCAGATGTTTTGACGGTGGATGACGAGCTCCATAAGATTTGAAGGCTAATATATAAGGGAGAAGGGAGATTAGCAGAGTAGATAAGTCCCTTGCTTTGTAAGAAACCGGATGTGGTAGGGGAGTTAAGAGAAGTGGCTTACTGAATGAAGACAACTTGGGCACACACGAAATTTAATAATGGCAGAGGATAGGAAAAGCAGGATTTTACCTAATCAAAAGCAGGATTTGAAAGCAGTGTGTGTGCTTGTTTTGTGGCAAACCCATTAGCGCTCATGCTATAGGGAAAGAAACTATTGTATTCGGATATTCTATTATTTGCATTGTGTACGTCGTACTCATGATACAACAGATTGTGGCCTTTTTGTAGCAGGTTGATTATTATTGGCAGGGACTCTCGCCACTCAGGTTATGAAAGACAAAAATTCTTGTCTGACAGTGTGCATTTGAATTTAGAGTTCGAAGTATATTAAGCTTGGATTAACAATGCAAAATGTTGCCTAAAATGGTTGCACATGGTTTCTTTGTTCCAGGATCTGTTGTACATTAACAATGGATAATGTTGCCTAATTCATTAAGTCCTATAAAAAAATTGAAATGCCTTCTGGGAGAGCAGCTTGTGGTTATGACTTGTGAAGTTTCTATCGGTTTTACACTAAAAATGACCATGTAGCTGATCTGGAAATGCTATGTCATTTGACTAGAACTATTGATAGATTTGGCAGCTGGAAGATTATTACAAAACTTCATATTAAATAACCAAGTTTTCCAAAAGTTTGAGCTGGTAAGAAAGGGTATTTTAAAATTTAACTCAGCACTTACGTGCAAGCATCCATCAAAGCTTCTCCCACTTGGACTAAATGAGTGGAGAAGAGAGGATAAACCAGTATTGGGCAACATTATCATGTGAACACTTCATGTTCAATAACCAAGTTTCCGAAAAGCTCGAGGTGGTAAGAAAGGGTATTTTAATTTTTAACTTAACTCAACTCAACACTCTCACCCGCACAAGCATCCACCAAAGCTTCTCACATTTTTCGTATCATGTTAAATAACCAAGTTTTCAAAAATTAGAGCTGGTAGGAAGGGTATTTTTAATACTCAAAACTACATGCTCTCAATAATTTGGGGCCTGTGACTTTTTCACAGTTCCTGACAAAAAGTTGGCATTACAGGAAACAGAAGCTAAACAAAAATGGGAGAACTGTACTGGTCCATTGTTTCTAAATTCCAGTAATATGCTTTTATGTTGCTAATGTTTGTACAAGGTATTTTCCTGGATTTATGTCAAGTGATCAAAATATACAAAAGTCAAGAGAACCTCAATTGGGTCCCCAACAGCTCAAGTACATAACCTTCCTAAATGACTCCTCTGATTGCTTCAACTTCTCATTCCTTCCCTTGGAAGAAGACTCAATATAAGAACTTAATCTTCTGAATTTGTTGTAAGGTCCAAAGTTCTTGTTCCTAGTATGCTGTTGGAGTGATCGGAAGGCGTAATTCCATTTGGCAAAGCCTTGATCCTTCAAGGCCTCCACTGTTCCAACGCTTGCAGCAGCAATCCAAGCTCTAGCTGTGGAACTCATTCTGTTAGACTTTGGATGCAAACTCATTTGGGATACTTCAGCTGTTTTCAGGCAGTTTGAAGAGCTCTAAGGGACTTTCATGGCTTGATATCTAGGGGAGGAGAGAGACAAGTAGAGCGACGAGTCCATGGTATTTTAAGAAACCAGATTCGGTATGGGAGGTAAGAAAAGCGGTTTAAAGAGGGACCTCTGAATGAAGACAATTTTGGCACACAAGAAATTAATAAAGGTAGAGAGGATCGAAAGGGGAAATGATATTTGTACAGCAGATTCCTACACATTTTCCATACACAGCTGATGTGTATGGAAATGAGTAGATGAGCTGATGTGACCCCACATCACCCCATATCAGTTCACTCATTCATTTCCATACACATCAGCAGTGTATGGAAATGTGTAAGAATCTGCTGTAAGGTTATCACTGCCCGATCGAAAGCTGGATTTGCAAGCAAAGTGGAGTGGGAAATGATATTTGTACACCAGATTCCTACACATTTTCCATACACAGCAGATGTGTATAGAAATGAGTGGGTGAATTGATATGACCCCACATCAGTTCACCCACTCATTTCCATACACATCAGCTGTGTATAGAAATGTGCAGGAATCTGCTGTAGGGTTATCACTAAGTGGAGTTCGGCAGTTTTGTCACTTTTGTGTCAAAACCTCTAGCTCTCATGCCATATGTGGGGGAAAAAAGCAAATCTCCTTGCAAATGCTGTTCAATTGCACGTCGCACTCTTGTCTTTTTCTCTCGTTTGCTACAATTGCACGTCCCACTCATGATATACTCCCTCCATCTGAAATTATTATCACCAAAAGGCTTTTCAAAGTGAACGAATTTTAGTTCATTTCGAAATGCCTCACGTGATAATAATTCCGGACCGAAGGTGTGACAGTGTTTTCTTTTTTGCACTACATTAGTACTGCAGAGCTTTGCTTGTAGCAAATTGATTATTGGGAGGGCCTGAATCTCTAGACAGGATGTGAAGCCGCAGAATCCATCTTCCTGGCGCTGGTACAGAGTTACAATTCCGGTTTAAGTTGGAAGGGGATCAATTTGGTTCGATTCTGACATATATAAATTTGATAAAATATTTGCGAAGAATTTGACATTATGTCCTGAGTATGAAACCCTTGGCCACCCACATGAATTATTTTACGTGTGTATTGTTTTGTTGGCCGTGCCCGAGGGGATTGGTGATGGGATACAGAGCTCTAATAGGGCTAGTTGCTCGGCTTTTTTAGGTCAGGTCCTTTGGATTTGAACACCCCTAATTATCACAAAAGCATTGTCCAACTAAAACATCCAAAAGTGTTCAATATAGAAGGTAAATAGAAATCATTCAAACAACAGTAGAGTAGCACAATTATTCAAAAAGTTAGGGCAATTGTTTGGAAACCTGGATCATTGATTTGTCAACCAAAAATTAGAGCGAGAGGTTGCAAAAGCATGGAAATGTCGAATTAGAGTACAAAGCTGATAGATGACGTATAATAGTTTACCTACTAAGGTTGCATACAAAAGTAAAAAGAGCTGATACAGTGGGAAGTACACCCACCAGCGCTTAGAAGGAGAGAAGAACTTGAATCTGGCCTTAAATACAGCACCCTTAAATAGTTTTCTCCTTCAGTGCATTGTGGGTGTATAGTGCATTGTATGTGTTCTCTAAAAATAAATACCTAATAAAGTTAAAGGAGTGCACAAAGAGGTGTACATCCACAGAGTGTTAAGGGGTGGACTGGCTAAAATGTGGTGCGGTAAACTACTCATCCTTTGCCAATTCACTGTTTTTTCTAAGTACTTTATTTTTCTTGTTTTAACCATATTTGTCCAATTTCCTGAATTGATCAACATAAATGGTATTTCCAGCTAAACCTTATGATCAAGATTTGTACTCCATCTACTAACCCTTATTCCATCCACTAAATGCAACAAGAAAGATAATATGAAATGAGACAATCAATATGAGATAAATAGTTTTTCAAATACAAATGTTGATACGTGACGGAGGAAGTACAATGCCAGTATCCAGCAATGAGATAAATTTATCACTGTGCATAAGGTAAAAATTTAAGGAAATTTGCCAATACCTAATCGAGGACGGTTTACAGGAGATCGTTCTCACACAAGGAGTATGAGGCCAAGCTTTTGTAGAGCTAAAGTCATGGAAGAACAGTAATCCTATATTTTTAGGGGAAGTGGTATCCAGAGACATTTGTAACTCTGTTTAGGCTCTGTTTTTAGCCTTTTCAATAAAAAAAATTGATGGTTGGATGAATCGGATGTTGATTACCGTGTTTGCCTTTGCAGATTTTCAAGATGTATAAAATGGCCATACGGGAAAAAACCAATTATACCGTACGAAATCCATTTTTTGTCCAAAATGTTAACATAGACCCGGATTAGACAACGCTTGCAAAAGAAACGAACACAATTTTCATTAGTTCAAAACAAAGTGAAAACAGGATTATATCCAAAATGAGCAGGGCAAAAACTCCCCATTAGTACCTTTTATAGACAGAAGAAAGAATTAGATTCCAGCCCAGCCACTATTTTGTGACTACAGTACTTATTTTTGTACAATTAAGGTGGAGATCTGGACGCTTCTGATCCCGATCTATTTTTTTGCTAGAAACATTTAACTTTTGTTAATGTAAAAGTACCCATAGATAGCTGAAGTTTCATTTTTGTAGGAAACTCAATTGAACAGGCTGTTATATTAGATTACAAACAGGCTGTTACATGCTATGGGCTCTCTTACCCGAACCTGACAGTACATATCTACAACATTAGAATAAATCAAAAGTTAAATGCCTCAATTGGGGGCTTTTTACATATTACCTGGCGCCAAGTATGTTTTTATCATATTACCTGGTTTTTCTCGTGACTTCTCATATGACCTGGATTCGGCACCTAGAGTACCGAAAATGCCCTTCTTTTAAGGTTTTTATGCATTTTGTATCTGAAATGCTTCATTCTTCCCAAAATTAACGATTTACAGGATCATCAACTTGGGGAAGAAGATATTCCGGCAAAGATCCATCCATAATCGCAGTTCAAACCATCGCCGGCGCCGTCCAACCCGAAAAAAAAAAATTTCATGCCAAAAAACTGTAAAAACAGCGGGAAAGACGAAAAAAAATCTATGATGAATGGATTTTGATGTAAGAGCAGTTGGAAAGCCCTCCCAACTACAAAAATTAAGATCTACATGTAAAGAAACACATATAAAGATCACCCATTGGTGTTCGACTGCTCCTGGACATGAAATAAAAGGATAAAAATGGGCAAAAACGTGAAATAATCGTCGGCGGGCGACAAGTTCTATTTTTATATCTTTCTGTGATACTAATGAGGTGGAAGAGGATGAAAAATAAGAAAGAAAGAAAAAAAAATGGGCAAAAACGGATAAAAAATGAGCAAGTTATGACATTTTGAAGATTGATATTTTGAAGATTGTCGACGACACGACTTGATTCAAGTCGTGTACTATGCAACACGACTTGAATTTAAGTCGTGTTGTATATAACACGACTTAAATTCAAGTCGTGTTGCATATAACACGACTTAAATTCAAGTCGTGTTGCATATAACACGACTTGGATTCAAGTCGTGTTGCATAGTACACGACTTGAATCAAGTCGTGTCGTCGACAATCTTCAAAATATCAATCTTCAAAATGTCATAACTTGCTCATTTTTTATCCGTTTTTGCCCATTTTTTTTTTGTTCTTCCTTATTTTTCCTCCTCTTCCACCTCATTAGTATCATAGAAAGATATAGGATAGAAAAAGAAGAAAAAATAATAAGAAAGAAGAAAGTGAAATGATAAAAATGGGCAAAAACGTGAAATACTTGTCGGCGAGCGACAAGTTCCATTTATATATCTTTCTGTGATACTAATGAGGTGGAAGAGGAGGAAAAATAAGGAAGAACGAAAAAAAAATTGGCAAAAACGGATAAAAAATGAGCAAGTTATGACATTTTGAAGATTGACATTTTGAAGATTATCGACGACACGACTTGATTCAAGTCGTGTACTATGCAACACGACTTGAATCCAAGTCATGTTATATGCAACACGACTTGAATTTAAGTCGTGTTGCATATAACACGACTTGGATTCAAGTCGTGTTGCATAGTACACGACTTGAATCAAGTCGTGTCGTCGACAACACGATAAATGTCAATCTTCAAAATGTCATAACTTGCTCATTTTTTATCCGTTTTTGCCCATTTTTTTTTGTTCTTCCTTATTTTTCCTCCTCTTCCACCTCATTAGTATCATAGAAAGATATAGGATGGAAAAAGAAGAAAAAATAATAAGAAAGAAGAAAGTGAAATGATAAAAATGGGCAAAAACGTGAAATACTCGTCGGCGGGCGACAAGTTCCATTTATATATCTTTCTGTGATACTAATGAGGTGGAAGAGGAGGAAAAATAAGGAAGAACGAAAAAAAATGGGCAAAGACGGATAAAAAATGAGCAAGTTATGACATTTTGAAGATTGTCATTTATCGTAGTTGTCGACGACATGACTTGATTCAAGTCGTGTACTATGCAACACGACTTGAATCCAAGTCGTGTTATATGCAACACGACTTGAATTCAAGTTGTGTTGCATATAACACGACTTGGATTCAAGTCGTGTTGCATAGTACACGACTTGAATCAAGTCGTGTCGTCGACAATCTTCAAAATGTCAATCTTCAAAATGTCATAACTTGCTCATTTTTTATCCGTTTTTGCCCATTTTTTTTTGTTCTTCCTTATTTTTCCTCCTCTTCCACCTCATTAGTATCATAGAAAGATATAGGATGGAAAAAGAAGAAAAAATAATAAGAAAGAAGAAAGTGAAATGATAAAAATGGGCAAAAACGTGAAATACTCGTCGGCGGGCGACAAGTTCCATTTATATATCTTTCTGTGATACTAATGAGGTGGAAGAGGAGGAAAAATAAGGAAGAACGAAAAAAAATGGGCAAAAACGGATAAAAAATGAGCAAGTTATGACATTTTGAAGATTGTCATTTATCGTGTTTGTCGACGACACGACTTGATTCAAGTCGTGTACTATGCAACACGACTTGAATCCAAGTCGTGTTATATGCAACACGACTTGAATTCAAGTTGTGTTGCATATAACACGACTTGGATTCAAGTCGTGTTGCATAGTACACGACTTGAATCAAGTCGTGTCGTCGACAATCTTCAAAATGTCAATCTTCAAAATGTCATAACTTGCTCATTTTTTATCCGTTTTTGCCCTTTTTTTTTCGTTCTTCCTTATTTTTCCTCCTCTTCCACCTCATTAGTATCACAGAAAGATATATAAATGGAACTTGTCGCCCGCCGACGAGTATTTCACGTTTTTGCCCATTTTTATCCTTTTATTTCATGTCCAGGAGCAGTCGAACACCAATGGGTGATCTTTATATGTGTTTCTTTACATGTAGATCTTAATTTTTGTAGTTGGGAGGGCTTTCCCACTGCTCTTACATCAAAATCCATTCATCATAGATTTTTTTCGTCTTTCACGCTGTTTTTACAGTTTTTTGGCATGAATTTTTTTTTTCGGGTTGGACGGCGCCGACGATGGTTTGAACTGCGATTATGGATGGATCTTTACCGGAATATCTTCTTCCCCAACTTGATGATCCTGTAAATCGTTAATTTTGGGAAGAATGAAGCATTTCGGATACAAAATGCATAAAAACCTTAAAAGAAGGGCATTTTCGGTACTCTAGGTGCCGATTCCAGGTCATATGAGAAGTCACGAGAAAAACCAGGTAATATGATAAAACCATACTTGGCGCCAGGTAATATGTAAAAAGCCCCTCAATTGGTTCCCCAGCAGCTGATGTACATGACTTTCCTCAACGACTCTTCTGACTGCATCAATCTCTCATCTTTTGACACAGAAGCAGCCTCAATTGAAGTAGAAAACCTTCTAAATTAGCTGCAAGGCCCCAGGCCCTTGTTCCTCACGTGCTGTTGCACAGACCGAAAGGCATAGTTCCACCTTGCAAAACCTTGATCTTTCAATGCCTCCACCGCTCCGATGCTGCCCGCAGCAATCCAAGCTCTTGTAGTTGAACTCATTTTTTCCACTTCGTTTTTTTGGACTCCCCTGTGTTCTTGGTAATCCTGAGTTTTGAGGAATAGGGGATGGCTGTGTTATATAGGGGAAAGGGTGGGGACTGTGGATTGGGCAAAACAGTGGGTGGATAGAGCCATCGATGGAAGCAATAATGGAGTTGAAATGAGGACCCACCTTCTTTTGGCGGTTTCAACAAGGAAAGGACAAGGACCTGTCATTGCTATCCGGGTTTTGAGGGGGACGCGTTTGCATTGTTCATGGTTTTGAAGGCAATGGTGGCGCTGGCGATGTTGAAAGAAAAGCTGTCCATGGATCCTTGATCTGGGATACGGAAAAAACAAAGAAAAGCTATACATATAGTAAACTTGGGTATAGATTGGGCTTTTTACATATTACCTTGCGCCAGTTTTGGTTTTATCATATCACCTGGGAAAAGATAGTTCCTTTCATATGACTTGGAAGCTACCTAAAATACCCTTGTCTTCTATACACGACAGCAGGGGTTTGTGCAATTTTTTGAGAAGGCGTTCCGGAGAAGAAGGAAAAGACGGTCCGGAGAAGAAGGTGTTTCGGAGAAGTTCTGTGCAGCAGCTCCGGCCATAACGTCGCCGACGCCGGCGCCGTCCAAAGCAGAAAAACTTATCTTGCTGCCAAAACACGAAAAAAGAGCAGAAAAGCAGTTGATACGCAAACACAACTACCAAAGAGTAATCGTCCATTCAAAAACGGTACGTCAACTTGAAATTCAACGTTTGATATAATGTAAATTTGATCGAGAGATGAAAGTTGAAAATTTGCAGAGATTTCTACTTTTTCCTACTGTCGTGTATTCCCTAACACGACAATAACAATAGTCGTATATTTAACAACACGACTATTTTCAATCAAGATTTATTTATTCATTTCGTTATTGTAATGCCAGGTAAGGATGGATTTCATACCTTTGTGCTTACACTACGATGGAATGTTCACAAATTCTGATGGGTATGTGGGCGGGAAACTGAAGCTCATGTCTATTGATACACAAGTAAAATACATGGGACTGTTGCAGCAAGTGGAAGAAAGATTACCGTTGAAGTCTCTATCCGGTACATTGTCCTTTGTCATATCTTGTTCATCCCAGAACCCGATACGTCCTTGAAGACGATAAAGACGTGCAGACAATATTCCTCCTTCACAACAAGAGGCGATGCACTGATGGACCACTCGATCTATACGTGGAGTAGACTTCTGCTGGAAATAACAACATGGAGAATTCCATTGCCAATAAGCAAATGGTTTCCACTGTGGATAAGGAAGGCGAGAATTCAATGCCTCCAAATGGGAGGCCGGCCAGTAAGACACTATAGGAGAGGCCGTCCAGCCCGGGGAATAAGTCATCTGCACTAGCAGTTGGAGGAAAAGATGAAAATTGTTCACTTGAAACTGTAAGGTAAGGGGTGAAATTAACGAGTGGACTGGAATTCAAGTCGTGTTGTATACGACACGACTGGAATTCAAGTCGTGTTATATATGATGCGACTAGAATTATAGTCGTATTGTATACAATACGACTGTAAATCAAGTCGTGTTGTCGACAACACGACTAAATAATCAAGTCGTTTAGACGTTTTTGTACAATATGCATGCCATTCTTACTATGTTGTTATCGCAGATTGGGAGATGGTAATAAAAATATAAAGGATGAATTTCCGAATGAAGTCGATAACCAGTTTCAAATAAATGGGTTAAATGGTGAAGATGAAGATGAGGATCAAGACGAGGATGAAGAGAAAGATGAAAATGAAGACGAAGATGAAGATGCAGATGAAGAAGAATTATTTGACGATGAACAATTACCATGGTCTGCAGATGACTGGGATGAGCCTCTCACACTACCAGTGTTTCCTGGGCCGCATCCCACGGGAGGAGACAACTCTGTGTGAGGTATAGAACTCCAACAAGCAGCGAGAGCATCCACTTCTAAAGGAAAATCTGATGCGTCGGGGTCACAAGACTTGGACGACAATGAGTACAACAATATTGATGGTGAAGGTGGTTGGGATTGGGGGTACCTATTCATCGCAGGCCGGTCCTGCAAAAAAAATATGAGGAGGAGATGATCTTGATCTGGAGTTTGCAAGGAGACGACTATAAGGCACAACTTGCCTTAGGGGCTGGATTCGAAAGTATAAAACATTTCAAAATGGTTCTTACTGATTTGGCAATCAAGAGGAAATTCATGTTCAAAGTGGCGGACGAGAACAAGGACACCTTTGCTGCAAAGTACAAGATTACAGGGTGCAAGTGGTACATACGGGCTTCGAATCTAGTTGACGGAGTCACCGTGACAAGGAGTGAAGGAAGGCATACATGCGACATTTTGATAAGTGCTAAAGATCATCCATTGGCCTCACACCTATGGATTGCACGGAAGTGTCATGGCCTCCACAAGGATTCAAACTCCATAAAAACGGCTAATATCCAACAGTACATTGAGAAACATTGGGGTGTCAAAGTGAACTATCAAAGAGCATGGAGAGCGAAAGAGGAATTGATACGATTGATCGATGGCAACCCGGAAGACGCATATCGTATTTTGCCCCATTATGGAAAGGAATTAGAGCGGTTTAATCTAGGTACATATGTGGTGATTGAAAGATGTTGTGATATTCCGGAAATTGAAACTGAAGAAGCCGGATATGAGTTCAGACGTGTCTTTTGGATCTTCGGCCCGGTCGCAAGAGCATTCCGAAGATCACTTAGGCTGCTGCTCACTGTTGATGGAACATTCCTGAAAGGAAAGTACCCCGGAGTGTTATTGGTTGCAACAACAGTCGACGGGAACCAACAATTAATGTACGTTGCATTTGCAGTTGTTGACAAAGAGACTATAAATTTGTGGTACGTATGCTAAGTACATTGTATGAGTAGTCGTCTCTTCGAGCAACACGACTACTCATACAGTTGTGTTGTTTCGTATACGACTGTGTACCCCCTATCTCTTCTTCAATCTCCTTTCACTCTGATTGCTGCCTTGCAGGAAGTGGTTTCTCAGCCTACTTAAATCCACCCTCTTTACGGACCCCCCGACGTCTCTGGATACAATTATCTCGGATAGACAGAAGGGACTTCTGAGAGCGGTTGCTGATGTATTTCCTGAGGCTCACCATGGGTTTTGCTTAAGGCATATGGCCGCCAATATGCTTAATCAATGGAAGGATAAATACTTGAAAGACCTTCTATTCCGAGCTGCAAAATGCTTCCGGAGAACAGAATCCGATGAAATCATACACAAGATGAAGGACCACAATGAGGAGGCATGGAAATATGTTCAGAAGATCAATAAAAGAAATTGGGCTAATGTGGAATATCTGGGTAAAAGATATGGCACTCTCACATCAAGCATACCAGAAAGTGCAAATAATATGCTATTGAAGGCTAGATTTTGGCTAATAACTCGATTGATCGAGCAAACTCGTGCGACCACGACCTCCCATTTCGAGAGACGCCGCAAGGAAGCAGAACGGCTAACGACACCATTAACCAAGTATGCACACAATCATATCAACGAAATGAGGAATAAGAGTGCTAGCACAGTCAGAGTGCAATATGGCAGTTTGAAGTCACATCTTTATACCATGTGGCAAGAATTCATTCCGCAATGGTTTCTGATAATTCAAATCCAGAATAGTCGTGTCATGCGATACACGACTAATGATATAGTCATGTTGTCGACTACACGACTAATGATATGGTCGTGTTAGCCACTACACGACTAGTGATATAGTCGTCTTAGCGATGACACGACTATTAAAATAAGAAAACTATTTCACAACAACACTATTCATGTTGTTGTCATATTTTTTCCTCAGGATGTTGTTGACCTGAAGAAGAGAACCTGCACGTGTGGGTTCTTCCATAGCATGGGACTTCCGTGTAAGCACGCCATTGCATGTATCGATGAGAGGAGTTTCGACCCGGTGGAATATTGTGAAAAGTGGTACCATTCATGTCTGTACCGCACAACGTATGAAGAAGTAGTTTTCCCTACATTAGACAGGAGTCAGTGGGGGGATTACGGGGTTTTATTCAAATGCGAACCGCCCATGCTCGATGATCCAAAGAGGGGTAGGAGACAGACAAAGAGAATCGAGTCACAACCTGACCCGCCAGAGAGGTTGAGGGTGAGATGTGGCAATTGTCGACAACTTGGTCACAACCGTAAAAGGTGTACTAACCCAACGGTTGAGAAAGAAGCAAGGAAGCGGATGGGAACGGATGATTCAGCGCCGAGACAACCCTCTGGCTTCGCCCCACCCTTCTTCACTTAGGTCGATCACAAATTCATGTATAACAAAGATTACTCTACCGCAATGTATGCATGTAGTCGAATATTTCTTTGAATGCAAGTGTCGTGTTGAATAAGTGTCGTGTTGTATGAGCGCCCTCCCGTCGTTGAAAACACGCCTATCATTCTTTGTTTCCCTCACGTACATGACAGAAAAATAAAGTAGACTCCGCCATAGTCAGCGCAGAGTCGACATAATAGGACTACAATATTATACGACTAATAATACAGTCGTGTCTTTTGCAACACGACTATATAGATAGTCGTATATGATACAACACGGACTATATAGATAGTCGTATATGATACAACATGACTATATCAGATGTCGTGTTTCATAAGAGTCGCCACTAAGCGGCTTTCCAATACACTGTAGTCATGAAAAAAAATGAATTTGAATTTATTCAAAGCATATTGTATGTACATGGAAGAATATTCAGAAAAACCATAAAAAAGTGTCGACTGTAATAGTATACATGTAAAAAAAAAGCTCAAAAAAGAATATTAGTCTTAATCCGACATCCTCAAAAACCCCGCAATTGTGACAGCCTGATTTTGCTTTTTGATTGAATCATCGTCAAACTCGCTGTCGATAACCCCGCGAATCATAGTTGCAGCAATTATTGGGCGCCACTTTCGTGTAATTGTTAACTGATCAAACTCAGGTGGGTTGACATTGGACGCCAGGTGCGCCACGTACATCATGATGAAGATGCCACAGTCTTTTGAGTTCTCTTGGCAGGGGCGCTTTGGCGATCTGAGTCATCTTCTAGTCGATGCAACGGATGAGTCCCAGTGTGTGTGCCATGACAAGGTTCATAAAGTTCGTGAATTTCTCAGCAGCGACCCTGTGATGTGGATACAACTGGGGTTTGCCGGATAGGGGGTTGTAGAAATGCCATACACCAACTGGGAAGTGTACATAGACGAGGCAGAAATGGGAAACCAGTGCGGATTGGGAAAAAAGGTGTAGAACATGTTCCTGTTCAATCCCTTGAGCATCCTCCCAAGTTTTTTTTATCAATTTTGTATTATTGCCCCCTTCTATGTATTCCTGTAAAATCGCAATAGAATAACAAAATCACGAACTAGGAAACGTGAAATTAGCTCTCGTGATGCAGGAAAAACTTACGTTGTTGAATATTTCTTTGAATGCGTGACATCCAAAAAAAACTGAACGGATACTTCAGCCGTTCTCTGTCATTACGCTCCCGTAATAGACCAAAAAATTCATCTATAACTTGTATAAACCAACGACATATTCAGAAATTGGAAATATTCAAACAATAATCGACTTTAGGAATAGTCGTGTCTGCGACATACACCGACTATGCGCAAAGTCGAGTACTTTATATACGATTTTATGAATAGTCGAGTATTTTATATACGACTTTATGAATATTTGAGTATTTTATATACGACCTTAGGAATAGTCGAGCATTTTATATACGACTTTAGGAATAGTCGAGTATTTCATATACGACTTTAGGAATAGTCCGAGTATGTATACTTACATTCGTGTTAATTTCTGTTGTTTGCAGGAGGGATACGTAGTCATCATCACATAGCATTGGGATTGGATAAGCCTTCCTTGGATTGGCTATCCATCTTGATATTTCCACTCTATCCTGCTCTAACAACATCCCCATGTCGAAGCATAACTCCAAATTACCATAGTTTTCTGGGAGTTCAACTTTATGCTTAGTCTTTTCTGGGGTTTGGAGGACATCAACATCAAGAGGCTGGGATGACGTTAAGCCAGTTGCCTCCTTCACCTCCTTTGTTACCTCCTCCACCTTCACCTCCGCCTCCTTCACCTCCTCCACCTTCACCTCCTCCTCCTTCACCTCCTCGTCCTTCTTCTCCGCCTCCTCCTTTGCCCATTCATCCCTCCTTGGCCATTTGGATATCCGGCTGCTGTAGGGAAGAGATCACCTCATCGATAATAGAGGTTGTTTTGTCGGTCGGATAAGGTATCTTCAGAGTCGGCGTTAGGTTTCTTCTGCCAAATTCTTCCTCGCCTTCTCCTCCGCCATTCTCCGTATATGGTCATCTTCCCTAAGCCTATGCAATTCCCTCGCAGAGACAGTCTTCATTCTCTTCCATACCACTACACCAGGGGGGAATATGTCCCGACCGTACGTCGGACGGGACTCCTCTTCTGCACGCACCATGTGTTCGTCAAATTCTGGTTGGAGCTTCTTCAAAAACAACTTCGCGGCGGATCTCTTTGTAGCCCGTTTAATCTTATCTTCCACATCCGCCTGCTTTATGGGAGCTAAAATGACATTTTCAATGTTCGTGTTAGTAGCAGCAAAAAATATAACATAGTCGTGTTGAATTCAACACAAAAGAATGAATTGTCAACACAAAAAATTAGCTAGTCGTGTTGAATGCAAGACGAAAATTGAGCTAGTCGTGTTCAATGTGACAAGAAAATTAGGTAGTCGTGTTGCATGCAACACGAAGAATTAGGTAGTCGTGTTGAATGCGACACAAAAATTGGCTAGTCGTGTAGCATGCAACACGAAAAAATAAATAATCGTTTTACAACTTACCTTTACCCCCACTTCAATGAATCGCTGGCTGACTTGTGCGTCAGCTCCTTTCTGTGCATGGCCATTGGAGTTTGCTTCACATGGTCCTTGTCATCGGGCCGCTTCTTTGCCTCCTCGTTGTGATGGACCGTTGACTTTCTTATCCTCTCCTTCTTCTGTGATTCCTTCGTCTCCTTCTTCAGCTCTTCACTCTTCTCCTCCTTAGGATGCTCAAAGTTGTGACCCTCTAACAGCGTTGACACTGTGGCGGCAGATGCCTTGATACAATGAAGAACCTCTCGCAAAGGTCCGACGGGCCTTCCCATCTCCTCATACGACGACAGAGCGATCTCAATTAGTGACTGTATGCCCTGAAGCGAACCCTCCAATCGCCCCAGGACAGTAGACTGAGCAGCCGTCCTCGAGGAAGAGCGGGTAGGTTGTTTAGGATTCCTCTTTATGTCCGGCCTCTCCGTCTTATGTCGTCGCGGAGGAGGGGCCACTGGGGGACGCGAAGGAATGAGAGATGCCTCTTTCGCCATGGGGACGATGACATCGACGACGTCTTCCCATACGTCGAGATTATCGAATAGACCCTTCCAGTAGTCGGTCATACGGTGCTTCTTTTGCGCACCCATCTTCACCTCTGTAATTAGGGCCCCACTTCCTGGCCACCTTTTCGCCTTCGGACTGGTAGGGCCAGACGCAGAATGGAAGATTGTCGTGTGCTCAAAAAACCAAATCTGCATAGTAATCAGATGAAAAAATTAGTAAAAGTCATCGATACAGTCAAGTCGTGTACTATTATAGTCGACTATAATAGTACACGACTAGAAATTTAGTCATGCCGTATGCAACACAACAACATAATTAGACGTGTTGTCTAGTAGACGACTACATATCAAATCGTATTGTATAATACACGACTATAAATAAAGTCGTGTTGCATAATAAACGACATTAATAAAAGACGTGTTGCATAATACACGACACTTAGAGCCTTTCGAAGACTGTAAAAACATACATACCTGAAGGACATATGAGGCGCCGTTTAGGTATCCACCTCCCAGCCCTTTACTTCTCCCACCCACTAGTCTGCTGGTGTGGGTTATACCAGAAACCAACATCGTATGAATAGCCTCAGCCCAATTGTATGAGCTCATTCTTGGGAGGTCTTCAATGTAAGGGTATAAAGAGGGATGCACCACTCTCGTGCTATGTGGAAACAGCACCGTGGAGATGAGGAGGCAGATGATCATCCTTGCCATGTCCTCCTATGGCATCTTCATTTCGCCCTCGCTAAGCTTCTCAATGATTTTTTCAATATGTGGAATATCCGGTTTCCTTACGGTGAAGTACTTTCTAAAGAATTCACATTCCGTTGGCCGTGGCACAGAGGGAAGGACTTCAACTCTTTCGCCCTTAGCGGGCAATCCAGTGATAAGAGCAACTTCTTGCTCTGTGAAATGTAGCGTTCTCCTGTTGTGACCCGTAAGGATCACAAGTACTGGAATCCGCAAAGAGGAGAAGAAGAGATTTGAGAGAGAAGGAATAGTTCTTAATATTGCATACCCAGAAGGAGGAAGACGTCCTCCTTATAAGGAAGGAGAGGCGCATCTTCCAAGACTGATTACAAGATGTGACTTTTCGTATTCCTAGACTGACTCTTCATCTTCCTAGACTGATTACAACATTCCTGACCTTTCATATTCCTAGACTGACTCTTCATCTTCCTAGACTGATTACAACATTCCACCACGCTCCGCTGCAGCCTTGTCCTCAAGGCGTCCATGATGGAAATCGTGCCAGAAAGTCATCCTCGAGGAGCCAGGTTGCATCTTCTAATGGCTGACCCTGCCAAGCGACTAACACCTCCGTCACAATGCGGCCCGAACGACGAACACGGCGGCGATCGATAATAAATGCAGGGGATGGAACTTCCGAAGCCGCTGGTTCAATGAGTGGAACAGGTGCAACGTTAGCCACAGAAAGGGGATCACCCATAAACTGACGGAGACGAGACACATGGAACACCGGATGTACCAAGGAGCCCGGTGGCAAAGCAAGACGATACGCCACCGGCCCAATGCGCTCAATCACTTCATAAGGTCCATGATAACGATGGGCCAGTTTGCTGTTGTTCGTGGTGGTGGAGTCACGGCAGCTGATTTGAGCAGCTGAGAAGGAGCCTGAGCAAGCTTAATCTCCCGGAGCTCCTTTTGAATCTCCGTTAGGACGGACAGCAAGGCAGCCTGGGTAGGATCGGGATTAGCTTTTGGGCTCGCAGGATCCTTGGCGATCTCCGGCTCCAGTGGAGCTTCTTGAGTCATTGTGGGTGGCTTGCGAGGAGGCATGAATTCCCGTGGATCAACGCTCTGATACCAATGTTGTGACCCGTAAGGATCACAAGTACTAGAATCCGCAAAGAGGAGAAGAAGAGATTTGAGAGGGAAGGAATAGTTCTTAATATTGCATACCCAGAAGGAGGAAGACGTCCTCCTTATAAGGAAGGAGAGGCGCATCTTCCAAGACTGATTACAAGATGTGACTTTTCATATTCCTAGACTGACTCTTCATCTTCCTAGACTGATTACAACATTCCTGACCTTTCATATTCCTAGACTGACCCTTCATCTTCCTAGACTGACTCTTCATCTTCCTAGACTGATTACAACATCTCCCCTTGATATTGAAGACCTTCGCTTCCTCATACCAATACCTAACCAAATGGTCGATGAGGTTCCGAGAAACAACTACGTTCTCACCTTCAAAGATGACAGAGAACCCAGCTTCTCTGATCAGTTGGCAACATCTTTGGTCACGCCGTAAGAGGGCCACACAGTTTTTCATCGCCCCTGGTTGACAAAACGTCCGAATCGCCAGTCGCGGATTGCATGTTTTCTTGCGTGATCGGTCCATCGAAGCCTTCCTCTTCCTGCCCCTCTGTCTTCGCTCCCGAGGTGCAACGATGAATTCCTGATCTTCCTCCTCTTGCGATGGTATTTCCTCCATATACTCATCTTCTTTTGTATCCATCTGCAATGAGATAGGTAGAGTGGTCAGTAGAACAGTCGTGTTGGAAACACAGGAAATCATAATAGTCGTGTTGCATCGTACACGACTAACGCTCAAGTCGTGTTGGAAACACAGGCAATCATAATAGTCGTGTTGCATCGTACACTACTAACGCTCAAGTCGTGTTGTATATAATACGACTTTATGCTTCATCTTAAAAATTAGAAATCTTAAATTCTGAGCTTCTGGAACTAATATAAGTAAGGATTTTTCTAACTTACCGTGGTTTAGTGGTGTGTATGTGTGTATTTCCTCGTACGCGCCTTTCAAACGCTTCCTCGCCGCAAACCGAACCTCAATCATACACTCCGCCAGTAGCCCGAAGGTGCGGGGAGCCACAGGGGAAACTCAACTTCTTTGTCCCCGAAATCCCAGGAGTTTTACGCGACAAATCGCCGCCCAAACCGCACTCTCTGTCAGTCGTGTCGTCGAAATCCGACAGGGAGCTCCGGAGAAATCGAGTAGGGGGGACATTAAATCGGATATTCAAAAACCTTGGTGCAGTTGGAAATCGTCGGAGAACTCGCCGGCGGCGTCGCGTCTGGAAATCGGCGGAGAAATTGCCAGAAACCCTCTTTTTTATCGTGTCGTATCCAACACGCCCTGTTCGCCCAGTAATAACATGATAAATATACAAGAGGGGTATTTTTGGTACTCCAAGTATAGATTCCAGGGGATATGAGATAACACGAGAAAAACCAGGTGATATGGAAAAAGCAAACTTGGCGCCAGGTAATATGTAAAAAGGCCGTATAGATTAGCAAAAAAAAAAGTATACTAAGCTCTACATAAAAATCTATGTAGGTATGGACTATGGAGTGTTAATTAGTCAGTACATTAGATTAATAGTTAACTTAGGATGGTCACATACCTACTAAAATATTTTATACCTCTGCACATGACCATATATAATGATCAAATGCGGCCATGTTCAAATTAGTTTATCTATGATTTTTTTTAGTCATGTAAAGGCAATTTTACAAGCATGTAAAACAATTGTTTTGATGTGTACAATGGCTTTTCTGATACAATATTCTTTCTTTAGGGCAACTTTTATTGACTGTAAATGCATCCGAAGTAGAAAAGTTCTCTCTTTTATTAATTTTGGCACTTGGAATGACTTTCTGATTCATTGATTCTCAGTGCAATTCAATCTGGATTCTGCCATGTGCTTTCCAACCATTTCTAAACTTTGTTAAGATGGACTATAATCTAAAATTCCATATATATATATATATATATATATATATATATATATATATATATTGCATATACTCTTTGGCTATGCAGAAAGAAAGTTGGCATTTGAAGACCAGAATTTTAAACAGACTAATTTATGAATATCAACTACCATGCATTTAGACTCATAATGTTTGTACAAAGATGTATTTCTGGCCTTATGCCAATTGCTAAAAATTTACAAAAGCTAGGAATGGATCTCTAATTGGGTCCCAACAGCTCAAGTACATAACTTTTCTCAGTGACTCCTCAGATTGCCTCATCTGCTCTTCTTCTCCCTTGGAAGACGACTCAAGATAAGAGCTCAACCTTCTCAACTCGTTGTAAGGACCCATGTTCTTGTTCTTGATATGCTGATGGATGGATCGGAAGGCATAATTCCATCGGGCGAAGCCTTGATCCTTCAAGGCCTCCACTGCTCCAATGCTTGCAGCAGTAGTCCAAGCTCTTATGGTTGAACTCATTCTGTCGAGCTGATTTTAGATGCAACTCACTTGTTTTGGGGCTGGATTTTGATGAGCTCGTGGATACTCAAATGCAAATATATAAGGGAGGAGGGAGACAAGGAGAGTGATGAGTCCAAGGTATTGTGAGAAACCGGATGTGGTATAGGTGGCGAAGGAAAGTGGTTTAAAGAGGGGCCTCAATGAAAACAACTTGAGCACACAAGAAGGTAAGAAGGTGGAGTGTATCTACCCGAAAGTTGGATTTGAAAGCTATGTGGGGTGCTTGTTTTGTGTCAAAACCACTAGCGCCGCGCCCATGCCATATGTAGGGAAGAAAAGTAACGTATATGGATATTCTAAGCTTTCGCATTTTACGCGTCGTACTATGATACAACAGAACGGCATTGGCAGTTTGTAGCAAGCTGATTCCCTCTTAGGGCACCCTATTGTGCTGTCAATTCCCTCTGGTACGTAAAAGCCGATATATCAAAAGCACCAAGTCAAGGTATAATCTGAGCGCTGTGTGGCAACATAGGCTCTGTTTGGTATCTTATTTTCAGAAGTCAGAAAGCGGAATTTTCCAAATGAAGTGAAACCACTGAAATAAGGTGTTTGGTGGGGAAGAATTTAAGTTATGATGGCATTTAGTGTAATTTCTAAAAATTGGCAGGGGCAATTTAAAAAAAGTACGGTTTTTATTTTTTTTAAAAAGTACTCTTGTCATTTTTTTGAAAATTACACTAAATACCATTAAAAGAAGGTCCGCTGAATTCTTTTAGAATCCAGCTTCTTTTGAGCCAACCAAACAGGGCCATAGTTGGAATTCGAATTCAGATTCTTGCTTGGTGAGGCATGGACCTGATCACCGTACCAATGCCCATTTGGTTATATAATGATCTTTAATGTGTGGAATCATGTATCATGGTCATTCTTTAAATTATTTAGTGCAACTTTGATCGATTGTGAATGCATACAATGTAGAAAATTACTTTTTGCTTTTATAGAATTTTGGCAGTCAATTTTTATGCGTATGCAATTCAATATGCCACAATCATATTTGCCATGCACTTTCCCAACTAATTGTAAACTATGTTAAGGAGATGACCGGTCACAGTCCAAGCAAATAAGAGGGAAGAGGGAGGGAAAACCTGCAGTGAAATGGAGGGACAGAATCTTTGCTGGTTTACTGGTGAGTTTTGGGCTTCGGGTGGGAGAGTTGGAATTGAAAAGGGGTTAGGGCATTATAGGAGCAAAAGACTATCTTCGTTTTCTGCAAGCTAGGAAAACTGCACATGGTGATTGAGCGTGCTATGCCCAATCCATATGTGATGCATGCTAGAGGATACGCATGGTTAGTTGCAAATCTTATCTCACGTCATTGCCTTTGTTTCAATCATTGACATTAGAAGATTTTGAGGCATCTCGTCTCATGCAACTGAGGCAACCTCTCTCAGTTGTCACAATATTTTCTAATCTCTCTATATAAGTGAATGCATGTCACCGATCAAGATGACGGGTTCACAACTCTTACGATGCGAACATCCATATTCCTGCAACTGGGTGAGAAAACCTTCAAATAATTATCATTTTTCGCCGTATTATAAACAGACTCTAGTTTATCACTAACATGCATTTAGAATCATGATATTTGTACAAAGTTATATTTCTGAACTTTACCCCAATGGATAAGAATTTACAAAAGCTAGCAATGGACCATCAATTGGGTCCCCAACAGGTCAAGCACATACACTTCCTAAATGACTCCTCTGATTGCTTCAACTTCTCATCCCCATAGTTGATAAAAGACTCAATATAAGAACTCATCCTTCTGAATTGGCTGTAAGGACCGAAGTTCTGATTTCTAGTATGCTGTTGGAGGGATCGGAAGGCATAATTCCATCTCGTAAAGCCTTGATCTTTCAAGGCCTCACTCTTCCAATGCTTGCAGCAGCAATCCTTGCTCTAGCTGAAGAACTCATTCTGTTGAACTGATTTTGGATGCACAACTCAATAGGTTGCTTCAACTGTTTTGAGGCTGGATGATGAGCTCCATGAGGGTTGAAGGCTAATATATGAGGGAGGAGGGAGGAGGGAGGAGGGAGGAGGGAGGTGAGGAGAGTTGATGAGTCCGTGGTATCGTGAGAAAAAGGATGTGATATGGGAAGTAGGAGAAGTGGTTTAAAGAAGGGTGTCTGAATAAAGACAACTTGGGTATACAAGAATGTTGATGGTTGAGAATAGAAAAGGCAAAATTGCACCTAATCAAAAGCTGGATTTGGAAGCATAGGGAGGTGTGTGCTAGTTTTTGGGAAAGCCATATGTAGGGAAAGAAATAATTATTTTTGGATAGTCCGTCTACTCGTACACATGATAAAACAGAAAGTGGCCTTCGTAGCAAGATGATTATTATTGGCAGATCCTAGCCACACAGCTAACAGCTTATGATTAAAGCCCAAAATTCTTCTCGGTGTGGATTCTAATTAGAGTTCAAAGCAGATTGGATAAGCAATAAATAATATAATTTCCTTTCTGCATGGGCCTTGGTCCATCAACCGAAGTGTGCTGCCAGGAGTCATAGGCTATTAAAAATCATAGTATTCGCTCTATCCAATGAAGCCTGTCTATATTTTAAAAAATACGCCACAACCAAAAAGTCAGAAGTCCGGGGAATTTTTTTTATAGCCCTGGGAGTTCAATATATTTAACTCATTTTCACATGCAAACAGGCTTCAATGGACAAAAAAACATTTATTCCTAATTTTTTTTTATATAATGAGGGTGTCAGAGTCCTTAGGACCTGATTAGAAGGGCCAGGGCACCTAGTCTCTTAGAGCACGGTATTTGGCCACCAATCCCTTTCGGTGACAGTTAATTTAGGGTACAAAAACCATGTGGGTGGCCAATGAAGTGGGTGTTCGAGCTTAAAACCAACATATAATCCTACTTTTAGCCCCTATTGTGATAGGCTAGGCTTTTCTAAGTTCGATATCCAGTTTGGCTAAACCATATAATTCTACCCTATTGTGATAGGCTAGACAGTTTAAAGTCCAATAATTAGTTTGGTGAAACCAGATAATGCTCGTCATTGTCCGAAGTTCAAAACCAAAGGAACTATAATGGTTTCTTCCTCAATCCCATTTGAGCCTCCACCTTTTATGTGGTTTTGTAAAGATAAGGATATAACGATATGATGAAGCACATTGGTTAAGTTACACTACCATCTTAACCATCCGAACACTTTTTAATAGATATCATTGATTTTCAAATGAACTAAAAATCAGTTGATTTTTAGTTCATTTGAAAATCAATTGTATCTATTAAAAGTGCCCAAAGGGAGTATAAAAAAATCAGTGACGGGGCAGTACAGTGTCAATATATGAGGGCATAACCTTTTTTAAATAAAGCTAGTCATGAGATTGTGTACAAAGATCAAAATGAGACAAATCAATTACAAGAAACAAGAAATGGTATTTTATGAATAAGCTTTAGTCCCGATGGGGAGTTGGTGATCAATATATTGTTCACCAAAATGACGATATCGATTAAAATTATTGAACTAGTCTCTCCATTATTAACAATTTAGTCTACGTGATTAATGAGGCTCAATCTCTGATTGACTATTGATTTCAAGGCATATGAAGATTTGAAATAATCAATTATCAGAAAAAAGATTTGAAATAACCATCATCACACGTCCAAATGGTAAATATGGTTACATTCCTACTACCCAAAGAGACTATATCAACTGAGGGTTTTCAAAACAAACAAAAAAAAAAAACATGAGAAGGATATCAGTTGGAAGGAATTTTCTTTAGCTTTACTTACTTTCGGGAACATATCTTTAGAAATGTTTGTAGTATTTTCTTGGCACAAGAAAAATGTTTGTAACATTTGATTCAATGCTCTGTGTATTGCATAACGTGCTTTCTTCGAATTTTGTTCTTCTGTGACTTTCACTGTCTTCATTAATAACTAGCCTTGAGAAGAAAACTTGGCATTAGAAGGCCAAAATTCCAATCAAAGACTAAAGAAAAGGGGAGAGCAGCACTGACCGTAGCTTCTAATTGATCTCCAGTATAAGTATTAATATTCCTGATGTTTGTACAAGATATGTTCCTGGGCTTTATCTTTAAGTGAACCAAATTTACAAAAGTTAGCAAATGGACCCTCAATTGGGCCCCCAACAGCTCAAGTACATAACCTTCCTAAATGACTCCTTTGATTGCTTCAGCTTCTCATCTCCTCCATTAGAAGATGACTCAACACAAGAATTCAACATTTTCAACTGGTTGTAAGGGCCCAAGTTCTTGTTTTTCATGTGCTGTCGGAAGGCGTAATCCCATCTGGCAAAGCCTCGATCCTTCAAGGCTTCTACTGTTCGAATGCTTGCAGCTGCAATTCAAGCTCAAGCGGTGGAACACATTCTGTTAAACTGATTTTGGATGCACAACCCACTAGGGTGCTTCAGATGTTTTGACGGTGGATGATGAGGGGAGCATTTTATATTTCAAGGTGTTTTCACCCCTAGAATATATCTAGTTTATTTTTTCTTTTCAGATTTTAAAATATCAAAAGGCTATGTTTTTAGCTGTTTCAAAATCTTCTGACCCACGTATTTGTTGGAGAATGAAATAATCATAAAAAGGATAGAAACCATGTGTGGAGACCGGTTTGCATTCAAAAGCGAGAGAGAAAGCGTGTTGTTAGCCTCGGGACCTAAGGCCAGATATTTTCCAATTGAAAACACCGCAGGGGTTGTTTTAATCCTGGGGATGTTTAACAAAAGGAATTGGGTCTTTCCTTGATTTCAAAAAATCTCTACCAAACAGGTTCCTGGGCCATCCCCGTCCTTGACTTCGAATTTGATAATAAAAAAGGCTCAGAAAACGCTACCAAACAGGGTGTAACATATAAGGGAGAAGGGAGATTAGCAGAGCAGATAAGTCCCTTGCTTTGTAAGAAACCGGATGTGGTATGGGAGTTAAGAGAAGTGGCTTACTGAATGAAAACAACTTGGGCACACAAGATATTTAATACTGGTAAAGGATAGGAAAAGCAGGATTCTACCAAATCAAAAGCTGGATTTGAAAGCATAGTTTGCTTGTTTTGTGGCAAAACCATACTATTGTATTCGGATATTCGATTATTTGCATTGTGTACGTCGTACTCATGATACAACAGATTGTGGCCTTTTTGTAGCAGGTTGATTATTATTGGCAGGGACTCTCGCCACTCAGGTTATGAAAGACAAAATTTTTTTTCTGAGAGTGTGGATTTGAATTTAGAGTTCGAAGTATATTAAGCTTGGATTAACAATGGAAAATGTTGCCTAAAATGGTTGCACATGGTTTCTTTATTCCAGGATCTGTTGTACATTAACAATGGATAATGTTGCCCAATTCATTAAGTCCTATAAAAAAATTGAAATGCCTTATGGGAGAGCAGGTTGTCGTTATGAAGATTCTATCGGTTTTAAACTAAAAATGACCATGTAGCTGAACTAATATGGAAATGTTATGTCATTTGACTAGAACTATTGATAGATTTGGCAGCTGGAAGATTGTCGCAACGCTTCATATTAGGGGGCCGTTCTACAGCATCCATGTCATGTTTTTTCCATATCTAGAGTGAAACACGACCTGATGTAGATCTGAAAAAAATATAGATGCTACAGTGCAGCAAAACCTCAAATGACTCCTAAATAACCAAGTTTTCCAAAAGTTCGAGCGGGTAGGAAATTGTATTTTAAAATTTAACTCAGCACTTACGCACAAGCATCCATCAAAACTTCTCACAGTTCTCGTATCATATTAAATAAAAGTTTTCCAAAAACTAGAGCTGGTAGGAAGGGTATTTTTAATACTTACTTCAACTCAAAACTACATGCTCTCACTAATTTGGGGCCTGTGACTTTTTCACAGTTCCTGACAAAAAGTTGGCATTACAGGAAACAGAAGCTAAACAAAAATGGGAGAGCTGCACTACTCCATTGTTTCTAAATTCCAGTAATATGCATTTATGTTGCTAATGTTTGTACAAGGTATTTTCCTGGATTTATGTCAAGTGATCAAAAGTCAAGAGAACCTCAATTGGGTCCCCAACAGCTCAAGTACATAACCTTCCTAAATGACTCCTCTGATTGCTTCAACTTCTCATTCCCTCCCTTGGAAGAAGACTCAATATAAGAACTTAACCTTATGAATTGGTTGTAAGGTCCAAAGTTCTTGTTCCTAGTATGCTGTTGGAGTGATCGGAAGGCGTAATTCCATCTGGCAAAGCCTTGATCCTTCAAGTCCTCCACTGTTCCAACGCTCGCCGCAGCAATCCAAGCTCTAGCTGTGGAACTCATTCTGTTAAACCGACTTTGGATGCAAACTCACTTGGGATACTTCAGATGTTTTCAGGCTGTTTGAAGAGCTCCAAGGGACTTTCATGGCTTGATATATAAGGGAGGAGAGAGATAAGTAGAGTGATGAGTCCATGGTATTTTAAGAAACCAGATTCGGTATGGGAGGTAAGAAAAGCGGTTTAAAGAGGAACTCTGAATGAAGACAACTTTGGCACACAAGAAATTAATAAAGGTAGAGAGGATCGAAAGCTGGATTTGCAAGCAAAGTGGAGTTTGGCTGTTTCGTGTCAAAACCACTAGCTCTCATGCCACATGTGGGGGAAAAAAGCCAATCTCCTTGCAAATGCTGTTCAATTGCACGTCGCACTCTTGTCTTTTTCTCTCGTTTGCTAGAATTGCACGTCCTCTCATGATATACTCCCTCCATCTGAAATTATTACCATTCAAAGTGAATTAATTTTAGTTCATGTCGAAATGCCTCACGTGATAATAATTCCGGACCTAAGGAGTGACCGTATTTTCTTTTTTGCACTATATTGGTACTGCATAACATTGCTTTAGTAGCAAATTGATCCTGTCGTTGAGAGAAACCTGTTGGGCTCCATGGACGTCCGCAAGACAACTGCTGCACGAGGTATCTCCGGCAAGACAAGCGTCACCGTCACCAGAATGCCTCCACAAGGTTCGATAGGGATAGGAGGCAAGAAAAGTTTGGAGCTTGAGATGAATCCTATCATTGCAACATGGCGGGTTCGACTAACTGATGAAGGAAGTTGGCTTTGGTGATAAGAGAAGATGATCCTGTCGGAACTTCGTGCAGTTTCTGCAGGTGAGACACGTTTCGGCTGTAAAGGTCACAGGCAACGCAACTTGATCGGCTGGTGGCGTTGTTGGTGTCGTGTTCACCTCTGGCTCATCCTCAAACATGGACAGTACGTGTGGGGAGGATGTCATGGCGGCAGTGTGAAAAGGAGGATGTGGCGGCATATTTGAATCTGGTGGCGGCGGAGTTTGCAGCGGTGACGGCAGTGGGGGATCTACCACAGCAGCCGCGGTAGTGGCCGTAGGGTAGAAGGGAAGTCCCGCGACGGTGGCGATCGGGGCCAAGATAGGGTACAACCTAGCTGGAGGTGGTGGCGACCAATGCTCCTTGTGGGCCTTCCACATTCGATCGTGTTCTTTATTTTAAAGTTTTCATTGGGTGTGCATCTCATGTCGTCGCTTCTAGTTTACGTGCATCTCTTAATCTCGTCGCTTTCACTCAGCTTCAAGTGCATCAAGTGATCGTCCGAAGGAAAACGAATGCTCTGATATTAATGATGTAGACGGTGATCTACAGGTAATTCCATTATAGGAGAAAGGGGAGGAAGAATAAGATTAGGGCTAAGAAAGACTAACATTAACTAAACTAGAAAATAAATACCCTATTCATCAAGTATAATGAAGTAGGGAAAACCCTTTATATATTTATAGACTTTAAACTATAGTCCTAATTGACATAAGAGACTAGTCCTACGAATATAATTAATGAAGGAAATTAATCATAACTTAATTAGAATAGGGTCATAATATGAAGCCGCATAATCCATGTTACTAGCACTGGTACAAAGTTACAATTCGGGTTGGAAGCAGGTCAATTTGGTTCGATTCAGACATACTCATAAAAATTTGACAAAAGATTTGAGAAGAATTTGCCCACATGGATTATTTCACGTGTGTATTGTTTTGTCAGCTGTGCCCGAGAGAATTGGTGATGAGATACAGAGCTTTAATAGGCTAGTTGCCCTGCTCTTTTAGTTCAGGTCCTTGGGATTTGAACACCCCTAATTATCACAAAAGCATTGTCTAACTAAGTAACTAAAACATCAGAAAATGTGCGCTATAGAAGGAAAATATGGATCATTCAAACAACAATAGAGTAGCACAATTATTCAAAAAGTTAGGGCAATTGTTTGGCATACCTAGATCATTGATTTGTCAACCAAAAATTAGAGGGAGAGGTTGCAAAGCATGGTATTGTCGAATTAGAGTACAAAGCTGATAGACGACGTATAATAGTTTACCTACTAAGGTTGCATACAAAAGTAAAAAGATACAGTGGGAAATACACCCACCAGCACATTGAAGGAGAGAAGAACTTGAATCTGGCCTTAAATACAGCACCATTAAATAGTTTTCTCCTTCAGTGCATTGTGGGTGTATAGTGCATTGTATGTGTTCTCTAAAAATAAATACCTAATAAAGTTAAGGGGTGCAAAAAGAGGTGTACATCCACAGAGTGTTAAGGGGTGGACTGGCTAAAATGTGGTGCGGTGAACTACTCATCCTATGCCATTTCACTGTTTTTTCCAAGTACTTTATTTTTCTTGTTTTAACCATATATTTGTCTAATTTCCTGAATTGATCATCATAAATGGTATTTCCAGCTAAACCTTATGATCAAGATTTGTTCTCCATCTACTAACCCTTCTTAATCCTTCCACTAAACTGCAACAAGAAGGATAATATGCAAATAGACAATCAATATGAGATAAATATTTTTTCAAATACAAATGTTGATACGTGACAGAGAAAGTACAATGCCAGTATCCAGCAAGGAGAAAAAGTTATCTCTGTGCATAAGGTGAAAATTTAGGGAAATTTGCCATTAGTTAATAGAGGACGGTTTACATGAGATCCTTCTCACATAAGGAGCATGAGGCCGATCATTTGTAGATCTAAAGTCATGGAAGGACTGTAATCCTATATTTCTACGAGAAGTGGTATCCAGAGACATTTGTAACTCTGTTTAGGCTCTATTTTTAGCCTTTTCAATAAAAAAAATTGATGGTTGGATGAATCGGATGTTGATTGCCGTGTTTGCCTTTGCAGATTTTCAAGATGTATAAAATGGCCATACGGGAAAAAACCAATTATACCGTAAGAAATCCATTTTTTGTCCAAAATGTTAACATAGACCCGGATTAGAAAACGCTTGCAAAAGAAACGAACACAATTTTCATTAGTCCAAAACAAAATGAAAACAGGATTATGCGCAAAATGAGCAAGGGAAAAACTCCCCATTAGTACCTTTTTTTATAGGCAGAAGAAAGAATTAGATTCCAGCCCAGCCACTATTTTGTGACTACAGTGCTTATTTTTGTACAATTAAGGTGGAAATCTGGACGCTTCTGATCCCTATCTTTGTTTTTTTGCTAGAAACCTTTAACTTTTGTTAATGTAAAAAGTACCCATAGATAGCTGAAGTTTCATTTTTATAGGAAACTCAATTGAACAGGATGTTACATTAGATTACAAACAGGCTGTTACAGGCTATGGGCTCTCTTACCCGAACCTGACCGTATATATCTACAACATTAGAATAAATCAAAAGTGAAATGCCCTCAAATGGGTTCCCAGCAGCTCATGACTTTCCTCAACGACTCTTCCGACTGCATCAATCTCTCATCTTTTGACACAGAAGCAGCCTCAATTGAAGTAGAAAACCACCTAAATTGGCTGCAAGGCCCCAGGCCCTTGTTCCTCACGTGCTGTTGCACAGACCGAAAGGCATAGTTCCACCTTGCAAAACCTTGATCTTTCATTGCCTCCACTGCTCCAATGCTGCCCGCAGCATTCCAAGCTCTTGGAGTTGAACTCATTTTTTCCACTTCGTTGTTTTTTTGGACTCCCTTGTGTTCTTAGGGGCTTTTTACATATTACTTGGCGCCAGGTTTGGTTTTATCATATTACCTGAAAAAAGATAGTTCCTTTCATATGACCTGGAAGCTACCTAAAATACCCTTGTCTTCTATATACGGCAGCAGTGATTTTTGTAATTTTTTGAGAAGGCATTCCGGAAAATAAGGAAAAGGCGGTCCGGAGAAGAAGGTATTTCAGAGAAGTTCCGTGCAGCAGCTCCGGCCATAACGTCACTGGCGCCGGCGCCGTCCAAACCAGAAAAAGTTATTTTGCTACCAAAACACGAAAAAAGAGCGGGGAAGCAGTTGATACGCAAACACAACTGCCAAAGAGTAATCGTCCATTCAAAAATGGTATGTCAACTTGAAATTCAACGTTTGATATAATGTAAATTTGATCAAGAGATGAAAGTTAAAAATTTGTAGAGTTTTCTACTTTTTCCTACTGTCGTGTATTCCCTAACACGACAATAACAATAGTCGTATATTTTACAACACGACTATTACACGACTATTTTCAATCAAGGTTTATTTATTCATTTCGTTATTGTAATGCCAGGTAAGGATGGATTTGATACCTTTGTGCTTACACTACGATGGAATGTTCACAAATTCTGATGGGTATGTGGGCTGGAAACTGAAGCTTATGTCTATTGATACACAAGTAAAGTACATGGGACTATTGCAACAAGTGGAAGAAAGATTACCGCTGAAGTCTCCATCTGGTACATTGTCTTTGTCATATCTTGTTCATTGTGGAACCCGATACGTCTTTGAAGACGATGAAGACGTGAAGACAATATTCGTCCTTCACAACAAGAGGCGATGCACAGATGGACCACTCGATCTATACGTGGAGTGGACTTCTACTGGAAATAACAACACGGAGAATTCCATTGCCAATAAGCAAATGGTTTCCACTGTGGATAAGGACGGCAAGAATTCAATTCCTCCAAATGGGAGGCCGGCCAGTAAGACACCACAGGAGAGGCCGTTCAGCCCGGGGAATAAGTCATCTGCACCAGCAATTGAAGGAGGAAAAGATGAAAATTGTTCACTTGAAACTGTGAGGTAAGGGGTGAAATTAACGAGTGGACATATCTTAAAGTCGTGTTGCATACGACACGACTGGAATTCAAGTCGTGTTGTATATGATGCGACTAGAATTACAGTCGTGTTGTATACAATACGACTGGAATTGAAGTCGTGTTGTCGACAACATGACTAAATAATCAAGTCGTTTAGACGTTTTTTGTACAATATGCATGCGATTCTTACAATGTTGTTCTCGCAGATTGGGAGATGGTAACCCTATAAATATAAAGGATGAATTTCCGAATGAAGTCAATAACCAATTTCAAATCAATGGGTTCAATGGTGAAGATGAAGATGAGGATCAAGAGAAAGATGAAAATGAAGACGAAGATGAAGATGCAGATGAAGAAGAATTATTTGACGATGAACAATTACCATGGTCTGCAGATGACTGGGATGAGCCTCTCACACTACCAGTTTTTCCCGGGCCGCATCCCACGGGAGGAGACCACTCTGTGTCAGGTATAGAACTCCAACAAGCAACGAGAGCATCCACTTCTAAAGGAAAATCTGTCGCGTCGGGGGCACAAGACTTGGACGACAATGAGTACAACAATATTGATGGTGAAGGTGGTTGGGATTGGGGTACCTATTCACCGCAGGCCGGTCCTGCAAAAAAATATGAGGAGGAGACGATGTTGACCAGCAGTTTGCAAGGAGACGACTATGAGGCACAACTTGCCTTAGGGGCTAGATTCGAAAGTATAAAACAGTTCAAAATGGTTCTTACTGATTTGGCAATCAAGAGGAAATTCATGTTCAAAGTGGCGGATGAGAACAAGGACACCTTTGCTGCAAAGTGCAAGATTATAGGGTGCAAGTGGCACATACGGGCTTCGAATCTAGTTGACGGAGTCACCGTGACAAGGAGTGAAGGAAGGCATACATGCGACATTTTGATAAGTTCTAAAGATCATCCATTGGCCTCACACCTATGGATTGCACGGAAGTGTCATGGACTCCACAAGGATTCAAACTCCATAAAAACGGCTAATATCCAACAGTACATTGAGAAACATTGGGGCGTCAAAGTGAACTATCAAAGAACATGGAGGGCAAAAGAGGAATTGATATGATTGATCGATGGCAACCCGGAAGACGCATATCGTATTTTGCCCCATTATGGAAAGGAATTAGAGCGGTCTAATCCAGGTACATATGTGGTGATTGAAAGATGTTGTGATATTCCAAAAATTGAAAATGAGGAAGCCGGATATGAGTTCAGACATGTCTTTTGGATCTTCGGCCCGGTCCCAAGAGCATTCCGAAGATCACTTAGGCCGTTGCTCACTGTTGATGGAACATTCCTAAAAGGGAAGTACCCCGGAGTGTTATTGGTTGCAACAACAGTCGACAGGAACTAACAATTAATGTGCGTTGCATTTGCAGTTGTTGACAAAGAGACTATAAATTCATGGTATGTATGCTAAGAAGATTGTATGAGTAGTCGCGTCTTCGAGCAACACGACTGTATGAGTAGTCGTGTTGTTTCGTATACGACTGTGTACCCTCTATCTCTTCTTGAATTTGCTTTCACTCTGATTGCTGCCTTGCAGGAAGTGGTTTCTCAGCCTACTCAAATCCACCCTCTTTACGGACCCCCCGGCGTCTCTGGATACAATTGTCTCGGATAGACAGAAGGGACTTCTGAGAGCGGTTGCTGATGTATTTTCCTGAGGCTCACCATGGGTTTTGCCTAAGGCATATGGCTGCCGATATGCTTAATCAATGGAAGGATAAATACTTGAAAGACCTTCTATTCCGAGCTGCAAAATGCTTCCGGAGAACAGAATTTGATGAAATCATGCACAAGATGAAGGACCACAATGAGGAAGCATGGAAATATGTTTAGAAGATCAATAAAAGAAATTGGGCTAGTGTGGAATATCCGAGTAAAAGATATGGCACTCTCACATCAAGCATATCAGAAAGTGCAAATAATATGCTATTGAAGGCTAGATTTTGGCCAATAACTCGATTGATCGAGCAAACTCATGCGACTACGACCTCCCATTTCGAGAGACGTCGCATGGAAGCAGAACGGCTAACGACACCATTCACCAAGTATGCACACAATCATATCAACGAAATGAGGAATAAGAGTGCTGGAACAATCAGAGTGCAACCACTATCATTATGGCAGTTTGAAGTCACATCTTTATACCATATGGTAAGAATTCATTCCGCAATGGTTTTTGATAATTCAATTCCGGAATAGTCGTGTCGTGCGATACACGACTAATGATATAGTCGTGTTGTCGACTACACGACTAATGATATAGTCGTGTTAGCCATGACACGACTAGTGATATAGTCGTCTTAGCGACGACACGACTATTAAAATAAGAAAACTATTTCACAACAAGACTATTCATGTTGTTGTCATATTTTTTCCTCAGGATGTTGTTGACCTAACGAAGAGAACCTGCACATGTGGGTTCTTCCAGAGCATGGGACTTCCTTGCAAGCACGCCATTGCATGTATCGATGAGAGGAGTTTCGACCCGGTGGAATATTATGAAAAGTGGTACCATGCATGTCTGTACCGCACAACGTATGAAGAAGTAGTTTTCCCTACTTTAGACAGGAGTTAGTGGGGGGATTATGGGGTTTTATTCAAATGCGAACTGCCCATGCTCGATGCTCCAAAGAGGGGTAGGGGGTTGTAGAAACGCCATACACCAACTGGGAAGTGTACATAGACAAGGCAGAAATGGGAACCAGTGCGGATTGGGAAAAAGGCGTAGAACATGTTCCTGTTCAATCCCTTGAGCATCCTCCCAAGTTTTTTTTATCAATTTTGTATTATTGCCCCCTTCTATGTATTCCTGCAAAATCGCAACAGAATAAGAAAATCACGAACTGGAAAACGTGAAATTAGCACTCGTGATGCAGGAAAAACTTACGTTGTCGAATATTTCTTTGAATGCGTGACATCCAAAAAAATTGAACGGATACTTCAGCCGTTCTCTGTCATTACGCTCCCGTAATAGACCAAAAAATTCATCTATAACCTGTATAAACCAACAACATATTCAGAAATTGGCAATATTCAAACAATAATCGACTTTAAGAATAGTCGTGTCTTCGACATACACGACTATGTGTAAACTCGAGTACTTTATATACGATTTTATGAATAGTCGAGTATGTTATATACGACTTTAGGAATAGTCGAGTATTTAATATACGACTTTAGGAATAGTCGAGTATTTTATATACGACTTTAGGAATAGTCGAGTATTTTATATACGACTTTAGGAATAGTCGAGTATTTTATATACGACTTTAGGAATAGTCGAGTATGTATACTTACATTGGTGTTAATTTATGTTGTTTACAGGAGGGATATGTAGTCATCATCACATAGCATTGGGATTGGATAAGCCTTCCTTGGATTGGCTATCCATCCTGATATTTCTACTCTATCCCGCTCTAACAACACCCCCATGTCGAAGCATAACTCCAAATTATCATAGTTTTCTGGGAGTTCAACTTTATGCTTAGCCTTTTCTGGGGTTTGGAGGACATCAACGTCAAGAGGCTGGGATGACGTTAAGCCAGTTGCCTCCTTCACCTCCTCCGTTGCCTCATCCTCCTCCTTTGCCAATTCATCCTCGTCCTTCTTCTCTGCCTCCTCCTTTGCCCATTCATCCTCCTTAGCCGTTTGGATATCCGACTGCTGTAGGGAAGAGATCACCTCATCGATGATAGAGGTTGTTTGTCGGTCGGATAAGGTATCTTCAGAGTCGGCGTTCGGATCTTCTGCCAAATTCTTCCTTGCCTTCTCCTCCGCCATTCTCCGTATATGGTCATCTTCCCTAAGCCTCTGCAATTCCCTCGCAAAGACAGTCTTCATTCTCCTCCTTACCACTACACCAGGGGGGAATCTGTCCCAGCTGTACGTCGGACGGGACTCCTCTTCTGCACGCTCCATGTGTTCGTCAAATTCTGGTTGGAGCTTCTTTAAAAACAACTTCGCGACGGATCTTTTTGTAGCCCGTTGAATCTTATCTTCCACATCTGCCTGCTTTATGGGAGCTAAAATGACATTTTCAATATTCGTGTTAGTAGCAGCAAGAAATATAACATAGTCGTGTAGAATGCATCACAAAAAATTAGCTAGTCGTGTTGAATGCAAGACGAAAAATTAGCTAGTCGTGTTCAATGCGACACGAAAATTGGCTAGTCGTGTTGCATGCAACACGAAGAATTAGCTAGTCATGTTGAATGCGACATGAAAATTGGCTAGTCGTGTTGCATGCAACGCAAAAAATTAAATAATCGTGTTACAACTTACCTTTACCCCAGTTCAATGAATCGCTGGCTGACTTGTACGCCAGCTCCTTTCTGCGCATGGCCATCGAAGTTTGCTTCACGTGGTCCTTGTCATCGGGCTGCTTCTTTGCCTCCTCGTTGTGATAGACCGATGACTTCGTTATCTTCTCCTTCTTCAGCTCTTCACTCTTCTCCTCCTTGGGATACTCAAAGTTGTGACCCTCTAACAGCGTTGACGCTGTGGAGGCAGATGCCTTGATATAGTGAAGAACCTCTCGCAGAGGTCTGACGGGCCTTCCCATCTCCTCATACGATGACATAGCAATCTCAATTAGTGACTGTATGCCCTGAAGCGAACCCTCCAATCGCCCCAGGGCAGTAGACTGAGCAGCCGTCCTCGAGGAAGAGTGGGTAGGTTGTTTAGGATTCCTCTTTATTTCCAGCCTCTCCGTCTTATGTCGTCGCGGAGGATGGGCCACTGGGGGAGGCGAAGGAATGAGAGATGCCTCTTTGGCCATGGGGACGATGACATCGACGACGTCTTCTCATACGTCGAGATTATCGAATAGACCCTTCTAGTAGTCGGTCATACGGTGCTTCTTCTGTGCACCCATCTTCACCTCTGTAATTAGGGCCCCACTTCCTGGCCACCTTTTCGCCCTCGGACTGGTAGGGCCGAACGTAGCATGGAAGATTGTCGTGTGCTCAAAAAACCAAATCTGCATAGTAATCAGATGAAAACATTAGTAAAAGTCATGGATACAGTCAAGTCATGTACTATTATAGTCGACTATAATAGTACACGACTAGAAATTTAGTCATGTCGTATGCAACACAACTACATAATTAGACGTGTTGTGTAATAGACGACTATATATCAAGTCGTATTGTATAATACACGACTATAAATAAAGTCGTGTTGCATAATAAATGACATTAATAAAAGACGTGTTGCATAATACACGACACTTAGAGCCTATTGAAGACTGTAAAAACATACAAATACTACATACCTGAAGGATATATGAGGTGCCGTTTAGGTATCCACCTCCCAGCCCTTTTCTTCTCCCACCCACTAGTCTGCTGGTGTGGGTTATACCAGAAACCAACATCGTATGAATAGCCTCAGCCCAATTGTATGAGCTCATTCTTGGGAGGTCTTCAATGTAAGGGTAGAAAGAGGGATGCACCACTCTCGTGCTATGTGGAAACAGCACCATGGAGATGAGGAGGCAGATGATCATCCTCGCCATGTCCTCCTCTGGCATCTTCATTTCGCCCTCACTAAGCTTCTCAATTATTTCTTCAATATGTGGAATATCCGGTTTCCTTACGGTGAAGTACTTTCTGAAGAATTCACATTCCGTTCGCCATGGCACAGAGGGAAGGACCTCAACTCTTTCGCCCTTAGCGGGCAATCCAGTGATAAGAGCAACTTCTTGCTCTGTGAAATGTAGCGTTCTCCCTTGATATTGAAGACCTTCGCCTCCTCATCCCAATACCTAACCAAATGGTCGATGAGGTTCTAAGAAACAACTACGTCCTCACCTTCAAAGATGAAAGAGAATCCAGCTTCTCTGATCAGTTAGCAACATCTTTGGTGATGCCGTAAGAGGGCCGCACACTTTTTCATCGCCCCCGGTTGACAAAACATCTGAACCGCCAGTCGCGGATTGCATGTTTTCTTGCCTGATCGGTCCATCGGAGCCTTCCTCTTCCTGCCCCTCTATCTTCGCTCCCGAGGTGCAACGAAGAATTCATGATCTTCCTCCTCTTCCGATGGTATTTCCTCCATATACTCATCTTCTTTTGTATCCATCTGCAATGAGATAGGTAGAGTGGTCAGTAGAATAGTCGTGTTGGAAACACAGGCAATCATAATAGTCGTGTTGCATCATACACGACTAACGCTCAAGTCGTGTTGTATATAATACGACTTTTTGCTTCATCTTAAAAATTAGAAATCTTAAATTCTGAGCTTCTAGAACTAAAATAAGTAAGGATTTTTCTAACTTACCGTGGTTTAGTGGTGTGTATGTGTGTATTTCCTCGTACGCGCCTTTCAAACGCTTCCTCGCCGCAAACCGAACCTCAATCATACACTCCGCCAGTTGCTCAAAGGCGCGGGGAGCCGCAGGGGAAACTCAACTTGTTTTTCCCCGAAATCCCAGGAGTTTTACGCGACAAATCGCCGCCCAAACCGCACTCTCCGTCAGTCGTGTTGTCGAAATCCAACAGGGAGCGCCGGAGAAATCGAGTAGGGGGGACGTTAAATCGGGTCTTCAAAAACCTTGGTGCAGTTGGAAATCGTCGGAGGACTCGCTGGCGGCGTCGCGTCTGGAAATCGCCGAAAACCCTCTTTTTTTCGTGTCGTATCCAACACGCCCTATTCGCCCAGTAATAACATGATAAATATACAAGAGGGGCATTTTTGGTACTCCAAGTATATATTCCAGGGGATATGAGATAACACGAGAAAAACCAGGTAATATGGAAAAAACAAACTTGGCACCAGGTAATATGTAAAAAGCCCAGTTCTTGGTAATCTTGAGTTTTGGTGAGAAATAGGAGAGGGCAGCAATAATGGAGTTGAAATGAGGGGTGACCCACCTTCTTTTGGCTGTTTCAACAAGGAAAGTACTACTGTCATTGCTATCCTGGTTTTGAGGGGGACATGACTGCGTTGCTCATGGTTTTCAAGCAAAACAACCGCTTTTTTATAACTCTGGTGGAGCTGGCGATGTTGAAAGGAAAGCTGTCCATGACTCCATGGTTTCGTGATCTGGTATATGGGAAAAAAGAAAAGAAAAGAAAAGCTATACATAGTAAGTAAACATGTGTATAGATTAGCAAAAAAAAATATAATAACCTCTACATAAAAATCTATGTAGGTATGGACTATGGAGTATTAATTAGTCAGTACATAAGACTAATAGTTAACTTAGGATGGTCACATGCCTACTAAAATATTTTATTGCCCTGCACATGACCATGTATAATGAGAAAATGTGGCCATGTTCAAATTAGTTTATCTAAGATTTTTTTTAGTCATGTAAAGTAATTTGACAAGCATGTAAAACAATGGTTTTGATGTGTACAATGGCTTTTCTGTTAAGATATTCTTTCTTTAGGGCAACTTTTATTGACTGTAAATGCATCAAAAGTAGAAAAGTTCTTTCTCTGTTATTAATTTTGGCACTTGGAATGACTTTATGATTCATTGATTCTCAGTGCAATTCAATCTGGATTTGCCATGTGCCTTCCAACCATTTCTAAACTTTGTTAAGATGGATTATAATCTAAAATTCCATATATATCTGCATATACTCTTTGGCTATGCGGAAAGAAGGTTGGCATTCGAAGACCAGAATTTCAAAAAGACTAATTTCTGAATATCAACTACCATGCATTTAGACTCAATGTTTGTACAAAGCTGTGTTTCTGGCCTTATGCAAATTGCTCAAAATTTACAAAAGCTAGGAATGGTTCTCTAATTGGGTCCCCAACAGCTCAAGTACATAACTTTCCTCAGTGACTCCTCAGATTGCTTCATCTTCTCTTCTCCTCCCTTGGAAGACGACTCAAGATAAGAACTCAACCTTCTTAACTGGTTGGAAGGACCCATGTTCTTGTTCTTGATATGCTGATGCATGGATCGGAAGGCATAATTCCATCGGGCGAAGCCTTGATCCTTCAAGGCCTCCACTGCTCCGATGCTTGCAGCAGTAGTCCAAGCTCTTATGGTTGAACTCATTCTGTTGAGCTGATTTTAGATGCAACTCACTTGTTTTGGGGCTGGATTTTGATGAGCTCGTAGATACTCAAATGCAAATATATAAGGGAGGAGGGAGACAAGGAGAGTGATGAGTCCAAGGTATTGTGAGAAACCGGGTGTGGTACAGGTGGCGAAGGAAAGTGGTTTAAAGAGGGGCCTCTCAATGAAAACAACTTGAGCACACAAGAAATTTAATAATGGTAGAGGGTAGGAAGGTGGACTGTATCTACCCAAAAGTTGGATTTGAAAGCTATGTGGGGTGCTTGTTTTGTGTCAAAACCACTAGCGCGTCCATGCCATATATAAGGAAGAAAACAAACATATATGGATATTCTAAGCTTCGCATTTTACACGTCGTACTATGATACAACAGACTGGCATTGGCAGTTTGTAGCTACCCAACTGTTTTGCGGCATATGTAGGGAAGAAAATTCTAACAACATACTGGCCTTGGCAGTTTGTAGCAACTTGATATTCCCTCTTAGGGCACCATATTGAGCTGTCGATTCCCTCTGGCACGTAAAAGCCCACACATCATAACCACCGGAGTCAAGGTATAATCTGAGCTCTGTGTGTGGCCAACATAGTTGGAATTCGAATTCAGATTCTCGCTTCGTGAGGCATGGACCTGATCACCGTACCAATGCCCATTTGGTTGTTATAATGAGCTTTCATGTGTGGAAGTCATGTATGATGGTCATTCTTTAAATTATTTAGTGCAACTTTTATCGATTGTGAATGCATACAATGTAGAAAATTACTTTGTGCTTTTATAGAATTTTGGCAGTCAATTTTGATATGTGTATGCAATTCAATCTGCCACAATCATATTTGCCATGCACTTTCCCAACTAATTGTAAACTCTGTTACGGAGATGACCGGTCACAGTCTAAGCAAATAAGAGGGAAGAGGGAGGGAAGGCCTGGAGTGAAGATGGAGGGACAAAATATTTGCGAGTATACTTGTCACGGCCTAGGTTTTTAAAACCATTCTTAAATCAGAGTGGTAGCGGAAAACTCGAGGATTGTTCCTCTAGACGATAAATCATGAGTTGAAAAATTTTCAACTAAGCATTAAGGCCGTGATAACTGGGGTTCACAACTATGGATACAAAACCATATATACATACAGTATTATAAGATGCAAAGTCGATTAAATCAAAAGTCCTCTAGGTACAAGTTTGTATTCCAACTCAAAATATACTAGATAATAATTGGCGCTCACGCCTTAATATAAAGTCTAGAATAAACCCGGAGAAGGAGATATGCTAAGAAATATGAACGTCTTCACCACCAGGCTCCCAAGTGCCACGTGAAGTCAATCTTCGACAACAGCACCTACATCACATAAGGATGCTGAGTATAAAAATACTCAGTGGGATACCGTAACCCAATCATCATATCAAAATCAACAAGTCAATAGTTGCATTAATATCTTATGTAGCCTATTACAGAGTTCCACTTGATTCTTTTATTAATCATTCAAGCAAAGTCTTTTATTGCTTCCCAGTTTCAAGTTCAATAATTAAGTCTTTATCCCACAAAGACAGACTCACTGAATGTCATACCTACATGACAGACAACACGAAAACACCGTGACTATTATTCCGGTTAATACCGATAATCACGGCACGCCCTGAATCCCTCAAGGGTGACTGCCTCACCCATTCCTTACCTTAAAAGGTATGACCGCCGGAAGGGTCTGGCTCCACATCAGCTCCTAGACTCGATGTGGGTCGGGAAACGTAGCCTTCTAGGATGCTAACGCCTCCAATGTACACAGTAAACCACTTGGCAACCACGGCTCAGGATGTGTGCAGAGCTTCCATTAGTCGGAAGATGCAAAAGCTCTCTCTAAAATCCATAGAGAAGAGGTAAAAGGTTAAGCCTGACCAATAGAATATGTAATGCTCTCTCTAAAATCCATAGAAAGATGCAAACATGGGCTAAAATAACATGTAAATGCTCTCTCTAAAATCCATAGAAAGATATAACAGCTTAAGCCTGGCCAATAGAAGTTAGTCCTCATTAGGTACCATGACACAGAGCTTCCACCAGTCAGAAGATGTGAATGCTCTCTAAAATCTATAGAGAGATACAGACGGCAGAGCTTCCACCATACACTGACTCCCAATTCCAAGGGCATTTTAGTCTTTATTTTGATAAGGTTCTTCTCAACCCTCAAGCTTAGCCCTCAAATCATCATTTTATTATCTTTCATAAAATGATTAACTCTCTAAACCATCTAGGTTTATTAGTTGGGTTTTTCCTTATCATTAAGTCATCAGCTAGACAAATGCCCTTAGTACAGTAACATCATGCACATACTATTAACATGCGAATTAGGGCTTTAAATTATTTATTAAACAGCACAAAATTAATAAAATGAGCCAATGTACCATATTAGCTCTGCATGTACCATATTAGCTATGTTGTAAGCAATTCTAACTGTCGGTGGATGTCCACCGGCAGTTCAAAATCCAAACCGTCTTATGAACCGAGTTTATTATTAAACCGGGGTTTGGTTTGGGAGTGGACCGGGTTCGGTCTGAGGGTGGACTGGTCTGGTCTTGAACCGTTCTATTTATATGACTGAAACTAGTGGTGTAAATGGCGTCCGGATGTCCGTGTTCGTCCATCCATCCGTTTTGATGGCTAAACGGACATAATTTTATGTCAGTCACGGATACGGACACGTACAACTTTCCATGTCCGTCTTCCAAACGGTTGCGGCCACGGACAGACTGTGTCCGCGTTCGGAGCCGTCCGTTTCGTCTGTATATATATAAAAAAATGATCTTCCATCAACATCGAGGGTTTCATGCTGCCATGAGCCCCTGATAGCCGGCACTCCGTCTCCGTTCATGTAGATCTCCCGCCAGCGAACCTTCCTCCGTCGAGCCATCACCGCCGATCATCATTGGCATCCTCTCCGTTGGCCGCCATCACTGCCGGAGTCTTTCCCCTCCCCTGCTGTCCTCTCCGTCCATCACCAGCGAAGTGCAAACCTTCCTCCGGTGAACCCTTCTCGAACATCTCAGGTAACCCACTGATGATGATACAACAATCTTTTCGTTTCTTCTTCAATCCTCACATCTTCCTTGATCCAAATCCTGAGACGCTTTCAAAGATTTCTATTTAGAAACACATAGTTTTCCCCAATATGCCTGGCTGCTGCTTCTGCCATTTGCGAAATAAAAAGAACACAAAAAAATATTGTAAAGTGTAAACTGTTTCATTTCTGATTTCCCCACACACTGGGACTTTTTGTTCCCACCTCCTTATTATTCTTCCTATTTTGATTATTATTATTATTATCATTAATTATGTTTTTGCTCAGCCTTGTGAGTTCTTCTTATTCTTAATATAAAAATTAGTTTTTTATATGAATTAGATTCATTATTTTTAATTATAATTGTTTGTACTGCTTTCTGCATAATGGCTGATCTGGGTATAGTTGATTGATGCGGAGATGGGCTCGAGTGGTTTTTTATTTGTTGCTTGAATGATTTGGTTGCTGAAATTTCTGTATTGCATGTTTTGTGAGGAATCGTTGCTCTAGATGATCGTTTGCTTGCTCTAGATGTGGGTACATACATGAGTACCCATTTTCAATAGTTAATCACTAAGGATTTAGAAAATTTGTGCGGGGCTTACAACCACAGTTTAAGTTTATGTCTCGTCAGACTATTACTAAGGAATGCAAAAAAGTTTATAGGGGTGAATTGAATAATATTTATGAGGACTTGGGAAAGAATGAGAGTAGAGTTACTATTACAAGTGATATTTGGCGTTCTTGCCAAAGTATTGATTACCTTGTCATGACAACTCACTATATTGACAATGAATGGAGGTTGCAAAAGTAGATACTTAATTTTGCCAAACTTGAAAGCCGACACACAGGTGAACGTATAGCAACCATTCTTTATGAAAAGTGCATTGAGTGGAACATTGATAGAAAATTGTGTTGTGTTGTTTTAGACAATTGCACTGCAAATGATGTTGCAGCACGGAAGTTAAAAAGTAGCATTTCTTTTAAGAGATCTCTATTGTTGGATGGAGAATTTTTTTCATATTCATTGTTGTGCACACATTCTTAATTTAATTGCTCAGGATGGTTTAGAAATGGTTGTTGATGTTGTGCATAATATACATGAAAGTGCTAGATATTTTAGATCTTCAACTCAGAGGGCACAAATGTTTTATAAGCATGGTCAACAACTTAATGCACCAAAGAAAAAGTTGATTCTTGATTGTCTTACAAGATGGAACTCTACGTTCAAGATGATTGAAGTTGCATTACAATTTAAGGATGTTTTAAATCATGTAGCATCTTTAGATCCTTGCTATATTAATTACCCCTCTGATGAGGATTGGGAAAATGTGAGAATGATAAAGGATTGTTTGAAGGTGTTTTATGGTTTGACTGTGCTTTTCTCTGGCTCCACATGATGTTTTAAATCGTGTAGCATCTTTAGATCCTTGCTATATTAATTACCCCTCTGATGAGGATTGGGAAAATGTGAGAATGATAAAGGATTGTTTGAAGGTGTTTTATGGTTTGACTGTGCTTTTCTCTGGCTCCACATATCCTACTTCAAATTTATTTTTTGGAAGAATTTGTGAGCTGAAAGTAAAACTTGATAGGTGGTGCAAAAATGAGAGTATTTTTTATGCAGCAATGGCAAGGAAAATGAAAGCTAAGTTTGATAAATATTGGGAGAAGGCTAATTTGATCTTAGCTATAGCTTGTGTGTTAGATCCAAGGTTCAAAATGAAACCTATTGACATGTATTTTCTAGAATTTTATAAATCAGAATCTACTCCGCTTAGAATTCTAGAAGTCCACGGTTTGCTGTTAAGGTTGTATGATGAGTATGCTTTAGAAGTTAATGGTTCAAGTGACAATGGTGATGATAGAGTTGGGATTAGACAATCATCTGAAAGTGGTGAAAAGATTGGTAGTTCAAGTAATGAATGGGATCACGATGACGCTTTTATGAGTAGGTTGGACAAATACATAGAAGAGACTTCAAGAGATCAGCAGTCAAAGGCAGAGTATGATTTATATTTAGAAGAAAATGTAGTGAAAGGTCAAAATATTGGTTCTTTTGATGTCGTGGCTTGGTGGAAAAAGAATGTTTCAAGGTTTCCGATTCTCTCAAAAATTACTAGAGATATTTTGGCCATTCCAGTCTCCACTGTGGCATCAGAGTCAGCTTTTAGTACAGGTGGAAGAACCATTAGTCAATATAGAAGTTCCATGACCTCAGAAACAGCACAAACTTTAATATGTTCACAAGACTTGTTGAGGAATAAGTATGAAGGTAAACTTTTCTTTCTTTAAGATGAAATATTATATATTTTTTGTGATACTTTATTTATATCCCTCAATATTTCTTTGCAGATTCGGAGGGAGATGGTGTTATTTCTTCAAGCATCTTTGATATGACTATAGAAGAAGAAGAAAATGATGAAGATGAAATTGAAACTATAGACATAGCATGATGATGTCAAGTGGATTACCCACGATGTTGTAGGATTGCTCTCTTTAATTTCAATGAGATTATATGAAGTTGGTTATATATGTAACTTAGAATTGATCATAGTTGATTGCATAATATTAACTTGCTATATTTCTTTTCCTTATTGCAGGTTGAATGCTAAGGGATGAAGAATAGGAGTAATCTATTTTCTAGATTTTGCCAATGTGGACAATGAATATTTATTTTTTGTAGACACTAATGTTCTAGACATCTAAGGTAGCATTTGTCTTTTTGGATATTGTTAATGTGGCTAATGTCTTTTTGGTGGTAAAAGTGACTATTGCTGCTCTAAATTCCCTCAGTGACCAGTTTGCTGCTCTAAAAGTACCGTACTGCTAGTTTTAGGTTTGTAGTAATTCGGCCAAGGTACTTGTTTGGATAAGTGAAATTTTTTTTCTCAATGCTTGCATATTGCTTTAGCTACTTCCATGAGAATTGTTTGCCTCTCAAAATACTGTACTGCATATTGTTACACAATTGAAACAAATTTGTTAATATACTACCCCAAAGAAAGGTGAAACAAGTGTCCTCAACACAGAAGAAAGGGGAGATATAAGGTGTGAAAAAGCTAAAGCTGCTGCATATTGGAGCCGATCCCTCTTAAGTCTTTTGAAATGTTCACCATCTGTGGTTTCCCTAGTCTTTTCTTTATTTAGTAAAGGTCATTTATCTTTTTCCTTTTTTCAGATCATCAGAAGTGAGATATGGGTGCTTTTTTGCAGACTGATATGCAAGTTAGGGATAAAATTTTGATGCTGTTTCACTCTTGGCAAGAGGCCTTTGGTGGTCCTAATGGAAGATATTCTCAGTATTGTTGGATGCTGCTCCTATATTCACACCTCCTAATGGAAGCTATGGCTTCTAAAATGGAAAGTTTAAGGTAGAATTTCTTTCTGCTGATCCTTCTCTCATTTCTAGTAGTTTTTGAATCTAGAAATCCTATGTATACATTTTCAGTTTTCTATTTTGAAAATTTATCTCGGTTTTATAGTTTATCAAACTTGGATTCTTTTCGAAGCGTGATGGAACTGTTGGGTGACATGCTGCAAGCTGTGAACCCTAATGATAAAGAGGTATACTTCTATGCTGCTGTAAGGTTTAAGTGTTGGAAAAATCTGTATGGTGTTCTACTGATTTGCTTTATGGTAATGGTCACATTCCTAATGTATCTGGTTTTGGGTTAGGGAGCAAGTAATCAGCCTTGTAGCAAATGTGGATGATACTGTGCAATTACTAGATAGAGAGTCATGCAAAATCTTATGGCCATTCTATTCGGGTGCCCCATTATATTCAGCTTACCAGGACCTCCCTCTTCTATATGGTAATAAAAAAATGCATCGACAATTGGTGAGAATCAGCTTATGGATTCTTCTGTAAGAGATGCATATCATCTGGAGGTTGGGGATGATTGGAATTTGTACATTAAAAGTAAACTCTATGGAAGCCAAGTATCATGTAGTTGGCAACTTGGCTTTGCCTTCTGTATTCTTCTTCTTTGCTTGTTCAGTTTCTCTAAACTTAAGGTCACGAACTCGCATCTTGGTAAATAATGTGTGTTTGGTATTGTGGACTATTGGTATGTGTTTGTTGTCTCACTGGCAGTATGTAAGGCTAAGTGGTGAAACAAATTCGATTTAAATTAAAACAAAGCTTTATGTCAGCTTAATTATTATAGCTGGATTTATTTAGCAATCTGCTTTAGATACAGTTTTTAGATTGGCTTCAAGAGTTAAACACAAGCATATATATGTCAATAAATCTGAGTTGCTTGATAGAATAAGTAGGTCATTTTATATTCTTTGTACATGTCCCTTTCTCTTATTGACAGTGAGAGAAGTGATTTTTGTATTTGAAAATAGTTCATCATGCCGAGAGGATCATGGGAAAACTAAAAATAATGATTGAGTTGACAATGGACCACAATAACTAAGAATTATCGATTATCAATTTTAAAGAAGGAATATCTTTTACTTCATAGTGTCCATGTCTGTCCATGTCCGTCCGTGTCCGTGACGGACACATGTGGACGGACACCTAGGGGTGTCCGCACGGACGGCGGACGGATGGACACTTATTTTTAGAGTGAGCAGACGGTTATGGACTTAGCTTGTCCGCGTCCGTATCAGTCCGTTTACACCCCTAACTGAAACGATCTAGTAATGGACCGGTCCGGTCTAGCCTGTGCCTGAACCGGACCGGTTGTCTCTCCCAACGAGACAACTAGTCATGGTTATGGTGGCGGCAAGCTCTGGCCGCCGCCGCCGTGCTGGTCGATGGTGGCACCCCGTGCCTGGTTCTCCAACCCCACTCCTCCCATCTTGTTTCCACCCAAGATTGGGCTCTTCGGAAAAGACAACAGCAGTGACAAAGTCGATGCCTTTCGGTCGCCACCACTACCGCGTCAGCCACCTCTGGTGGTGGGGGCCTGTCAAAGGCTCCGCTCCTCTTCTATGACACTTGCTCGGGGTCTCGCAGGTTCGGCTAGGGAGAAAATGCAGTTGCAGCAGCCGGAAAGGTCATGCCTTTCGGCTACCGCGCTGCTTCTTCGGTCGTGCGGGGGCCTGGTGGAGGTCTCACCATTTCCCGATGGCAACAGGGTCACCGGATTTGGCCTCCCTCATCTTTCTTTCTCAAAATAAAATCACTTCAAAATCTCAGTGTATATTACTGTGATTTTATTTTGAGAAAGAAAGATGAGGGAGGCCAAATCCGGTGACCTTGTTGCCATCGGGAAACGGTGAGACCTCCACCAGGCCCCCGCACGGGAATATGGATGTTTTGGTCTTCGGGTGGAGGAGTTAGGGCATTATAGGAGCAAAAAGTCATCTTCGTTTTCTGCAAATTAGGAAAACTGCACATGGAGATTGAACGTGCTACGCCCAATTTATTTAATATGTGATGCATGTTAGAGGATAAGCATGGTTAGTTGCAAATCTTATCTCATGTCATTGCCTTTGTTTCAATCATTGACATCAGAAGATTTTGAGATATCTCGTCTCATGCAACTGAGGCAACCTCTCTCAGTTGTCACAATATTTTCTAATCTCTCTATTTAAGTGAATGTATGTCACCCGATCAAGTTGACGGGTTCACAACTCTTACGATGCAAACATCCATATTCCCGCAACTAAGTGAGAAAACCTCCAAATAATTACCATTTTTCTCAGTATTATAAACAGACTCTAGTTTATCACTAACATGCATTTAGAATCATGATATCTGTACAAAGTTATATTTCTGAACTTTACCCTAATGGATAAGAATTTACAAAAGCTAGCAATGGACCGTCAATTGGGTCCCCAACAGCTCAAGCACATACACTTCCTAAATGACTCTGATTGCTTCAATTTCTCAATCCCTTCCATGGAAAAAGACTCAATATAAGAATTCAGCCTTCTAAATTGGCTGTAAGGACCGAAGTTCTGATTCCTAGAATGCTGTTGGAGGGATCGGAAGGTGTAATTCCATCTCGTAAAGCCTTGATCTTTCAAGGCCTCACTGTTCCAATGCTTGCAGCAGCAATCCATGCTCTAGCAGTAGAACCAATTCTGTTGAACTAATTTTGGATGCACAACTCAGTAGGTTGCTTCAGCTGTTATGAAGCTGGATGATGAGCTCCATGAGTGTTGAAGCTAATATATACAAGGGAGGAGGGAGATGAGGAGCGTTGATGAGTCTATGGTATCGTCATAAAAAGGATGTGGTATGGGAAGTAAAAGAAGTGGTTTAAAGAAGGGTGTCTGCATAAAGATTTGGGTATACAAGAATGTTTATGGTAAAGAATAGGAAAAGCAAGATTGTACCTAATCAAAAGCTGGATTTGAAAGCATAGTGGGGTGCTTGTTTTGTGGAAAAACCATTAGCGCTAATGCCATAAGTAAAGGAAAGAAAAATTCCATCCGTTCTAAAATACTATGTATATTTAGAAATATTCATTATTCCAAAATATTGTATATATTTTACCAAATTAGGTGACTTCCTCTCTTTCCAAAATTGGAGAAGACTGTCAAGGATTGACTTGAACTTGGTCAATGAACGAGCATACGAGTTGGATGGGAGGGAGAAGAAGTCATGTGACTTCTTTGTGGGCTTCATGGGCTAATAAAAATGAGAATTTTCTTAAATATACATAGTATTTTGGAATGGATGGAGTTAAGGGTGTAAACGGGCCGAACTGGATCACAAGCTGTTTGGCTCATCCCGACTTTTTGCTCGGCTCGTGTCGGGTTGTCCTATTGCGAGCCAAGCTCGAACTCACACTACAACAAATTTGGCTTTTAGCGACGGCCAAAACTGTCGCTAAAAGTCCTTAATCTGTCGCTAGAGATTTATATCGACAGATGTTTTCCGTCGCGCGGTCCGTTGTTATAAGTGGCGCCGCTAATGACATTTCGACAGAAAATTGCCAATCTGTCGCTAATATCTTTACCGACAGTATTTCCGACGGAATTGTTTCTGTCGCAAGTGTATTTTAGCGACGGTTTTCTGCCGCCGGTGTAGACTTTTAGCGACTGTTTTGAAGACGGACTCTAGACTCCGTTAATTACTTATTGTGACGGTTTGAGGTCATTTGTGACAGATTTTATCTGTCGGTATAGAGCTCGAAAAAATAGAAAAAAATCAGCAGTTTTATGCTGCTACTATTCCAAATAATAAACATTATTCATAAATACAAAAGATATCCTCATATATTATTTATATAATTAGTACCACATTGTACACAAACTATATTTTGTATTGATAAAAAATAACTTTACAATGTTGCCAAAAGATAATAACTTTACAAGGTAAAAATACTTTATACATGTAATAACGTGGGAAGCTTGGAACAATAGATACAGTTTTTGCAGAACCACATATTTTGCTCCATGAGACAGCCTCATCAGCTCGAGCACCAGAGTCACTACCATCAAACTCTTGAGCTGTATTGATAAAAACAACATAATCAACACCATTACACCATCAACGATTCCTAAATGCAAGCAGCTATCTTTTTTCACTTGCATGGTTTTCTTTTGTTCAGTATCCTGTGTTGTGTTTTTTATCAAATACAAAAGACATTGTTATAAAACTGCATAATATTATTCAGTGCATATATTATTAACGTTAAAATACTCATTGTATTGGATGTAGCAGATGCTAGTGAAGGTGGAACCTTAGATTTGGAAACAGATTTGTTCAAGCCATATACAACAGGCTCCTTAGCCGTTGTTTTAATCTGTATGGTAGAAAAAAATCATAAATGTGATTGAATGGCCCACATAAAGACAATAAAATGTAGAATATAATACGCGAAAAGAAATTTATCATATAAAAGTTTCAGTAGCCAGTTAATTGCATGAAATAAAATAAATAGCTATACCTAGTAACATGACATATTAACGGCTCCTCTTTTAACACATGGTCATTTCATACTAGCAACAGAATTAACACAAAAGTGGCGCCCAAATAGGGATCTAAATGCTTACCATTTCATTTTGAGTTGCAAACCTATGTTCAAACTCTTTCATCACTTCATTCAACAGAGCTTCAACTAGCTGCACAGAGCAGTTTTGATTCATTTTTCACAAATGCTTAAATAAACATTTAAAGAAATTACAACTGTATGTATATGTATGACTTACTGCTGGAACATCTTCCAGCTTCTTGTCGCATAAAACTTCTTGCAGAAGCGTATTTAAAGGGCGGGAACTATTCTACAAAAATATAAAATAGTGATCTTTACACCAACAACACAAATATGTCTATCAGCCAATAAGTGTAAATTGTCTTACAGTGCTGGAGGATTCTTCAGGAAGATGCTCACAGTGCATCCACTGTTCGACTAAGCCCTCCGAGAATATATCATTAATTGACTGATTTCTTGATAAAAAGCCTAACACGAGGTTTAGAATGCTTGCGCATAAAAAATTTCCCAGAGTTTGTGGGTTTCAAGTTGCTGCCATATCTCCAGCAACCATTTCCGCCAGCTTGTTTCCATTCATTGTAGGATTTAAGTGAAAGAATGCAGTTTACAACCCTCTGACATATGCCTCCCTGATCACAAAGAGAAGCGTAAAAATAGGTATGTTATTTAAAACAGAAAATACATTACAAAATCTGCAGTGACAAGTGGTATAGGTGATTTCTAATTTGTTTAAATAAGAAAATATGCAGTTTGGACTAACCAATGTATCTAGAGAACAAACACACATGGTGTTGTGTATATCACACCAAATAAATTGTATAAAAAGAATGTCAACTTAATAGTAATTGTCCTATACCTTTTTCAAGTATAATAAAAATCATCACAAAGAAAAATAGAAGATTGTTGAGTAGTACACATCACCTATTTCTATCAACTCACAGGAAGCCTGCTAAGAAGTTCAGCAACCAACCTGGTTTAAGTCAGAAGCCTCAAAACTTGGAATTCCCATCTCCTCCACAGCAACAAGAAAGTTCCTCATGTTCTCAAAATATTGATAAGCTGTTAGGGCTGCCCCATCTGGGGGAAGAGCCGAATCAGGAGCTTCCACTACCTGCTTGACAAAATAACACATCATAAGATATGAAACAGCCAATTCAAACAAAATGATTGACAATTTTCCATTATCACACACACCTCGGGTATGGCACCAGGTTGCACCGAATTATTCCATTTCTCAGTACCAGACTAAATTCATCCTCTGTAGGCTATGCAGGCAAATCTTTAGCACCAATTACCCCCACAGTCCTTCTTAGCCACCCTGCTACTTCATGCCTTCTGGAGGCTGAAAAGAAAAGAGCAAATTATTTTCATATGTTTCTTTTTACTTTCTAAGTGGTTTTAGGAAGAAAACAAAAACTTGTAGATGTTTGAAGTCTATAGAGTAGCGAATTCTAGAAGCCCTGCAGCTCCAATCACCACAGACAATTAAACTTTATCAAAGTGACAGAAGTAAAAGAATGAAGTAAGCTCTAGAATGCACATTCTTGATTACGCTCAAGACAAGTGCAACGAAAACCTCAACATTTACTACCCAACACAGCACAACATTAACCACTGCAATTGAAAAGTAAAAAAGCAAGGCCTGATAAGCCGAGCTCCGTGCTGTTGGAGAAAGCCCTCCACCACAGATGCCACCGAGAACGACAAGATCCCCCCCCCCCCCACCGCGCCTCGAATTATACGAAAAATAAAGAAAACCAAGATGAACAACAAAAGCAGGACACTTTTACACCAAAGAAGTGACACCTGAACCTGAATTTCGACAATTAACGACCCTGATCACCAGAAATATTAAACTGCATCCGAAACCGACAATGAGCAAATGAGAAGAATAAATGAAGAATTTCCAACACAAAGACCCATTCTTTACAAGTAAATTAAACAATCAGACGACAATAATGATTAAAGGTGCAAACTTTGAAGTCAATCCAAAGCTGAAGGCGAAAGAAAAAAATTGTTGATCAAGAGAATTACCCTTGAGCAGAGCTGAAGGCGAAAGACATGCGAACCAAACAGTACCACTCTTTAAATCTGTGAGATATATCTTCAGGAGATAAAGAGGCAAAAGGCCTCTTAGCTTGTGGATTGCTATCACCGGCTGAAAGTGATGCATATAGCTCCCTAAGTTGCTCACTTCTTTGCAATCCCATTTCATCTGCATTTAGCTCAACAGGCTCACTTCTTGTCTTTATGTCTCCATTATAGTACCCATCACTCCAATAACCTGACAGACAGCTCTTTATCAGTTATTTAGCCACCAAGAGCAGCAGCATTGTGAACATGATAAGCAAAAACTGTCAACTCTAAATACATAACAAAACTACATATGCCTAATTCATGGATACTAGCAATTTTTGCTGTAAACCAACCAAGACCAAAGCTAGCAAATAAGCTATCGTGAAATAGACAATACCCACATTTAATCCACATACTACACAAAGCCAATCAACCAGATCGTTTCCAATGATAACACAATTCTGTTAGATATAAACAATCTAAAAATGAATATATCACTACAAATGCTAAGGATGCCTCAGAAGGAGCAAAGCTAGAGGTGCATTTCCCGCCTGTATCAGATAGGCAAGCAGGATTTTCAATATGAGATAGGGTCTGGTAGATCAATACCTTTCATAAACAGCTTAAGACCATTGCTTCTGCTTCTTTCATGGCCTATATCCATCAAGGTGATATCAATTAGAAAATGTACTTGAGCAAAAATAAAAAAATTGTTGAGTTAAAGTACTTCCAAACCACTGTAATAACTCTTGATGTGATAATTACATAGTTACCTCCAATGTTTCAACAACATTCTTTTGGCTGCCTTTGAAAGCAAGACCGAGCTCCTTCTTTGAGGGTACTATGACCAATTTCTGCATAGGCAAAGCACGGGCAGTTATCATTTTGGTGATATAAAAGTATACAACTGAAACAGTGAGAGAGTGTGTAGAGTTCACGGGAGTTTAGAACTGGGTGAGCTTGTTGCTAAGTGACTGCTGAAAAGTAAACCTTCAGATGGAGGATTATATGTGCTTTTAGCAAACATTTATGCTGCCAAAGAAATGTGGGAGGATGCAGCAAGAACCAGAACCATTATGAAAGTGCATGGTGCAAGAAAAGAACAATCATGTAGTTGGGTTGAGATAGAGAGAAAGATGAGTGCATTTGTGTCTTCTGATAGGTTTCATCCTCAAACTATAGCTGTACAAAATGTTTTAGAAAGTACTTACCTCATCATGGAAGATGTGAGTTAAAGACTTGCAGTGATATAATTAACGGAAGAAAAGCCTTCAGGATCCAGAGAGTAAGAAACTAAGACTTCTCATGATTTTCTTCCAAAGCCAAGGTTTTCGCATGTTAAACAAATATAACGGCAATAGTCGAGTTCTCACACATGGGATCAATTATAAGAAATAGTCTAGCTGCTTGCTTTTTCATCAGATTCCAAAGAACTACACATTTTTGGTCGAGTTATTAGACATTGTCTCCCAAGATTATATCAAAAACAGAATTCAATTACCCAGTAGGACTTGATAAGCCTGTTCTACCCCCCCTGTCAAAATTGATGTGATGAATGCTTCTGGTTATGGTGATTTTCTGCTTTGCCACCCACCAATAGTTCCCATATCACAGAAACAATATCTGATCATTCTCTGCCAGCTTTAGTTTAGTTAGATCAACTTTAGGAACAGGATACATATAGGTGCATAAGTTGAACAGGCAGAAAAGCAGCACGCGGTGAGAACCACTAGTCAGGACCATGACTTATTGGCCCACCCATGGGCTCCACACTCATGTCCACTTTTCTACCTGATGCCCCATCGGCCATATAATATGGAGTAACTCTTTTTTCTATGAAATATAACTTTGTTTCTATTCCTTTATTAAGGAAATGAATCAAGAGGGAGATTTTAGTGTCATACTCTGTCGAATATATCCAAATTCTGATATCTAGACTAAAATGTCCGCCAGTATAACACAGTTGAATGGATGATGCCAAATTCCATTTAGCCATATGAATGACAACAATTATCAGGGAGACACATAACAGATGCCTTAGTATTCAAGAACTAGGGAAGAAATAACCTCCATATTGGATGAGATCTGCATATGCAATTGGCCCTTCCTTTGAGTAAGAATCAATTTTTTTTTAGCATCTTCCAGAAGACCCAAAGCAGCAGAAAGGCCACTGGGCTACACAGAGGAATTTACAAAACAATGCATTACTTAAAAATTTGTTGCTAAGCGTTCACTATCCAAGAAGATCTAATTAATTTAATCAGAATGTTACCTCAAGCGAATCGATCCATTTGGGGCCCCAGATTTTGTAAGCTACAAGTTATGTCTCACTAAAATCAATTCAAAAGAATCAAATTGAAAAATACGCATAGGGATGATTGGATTCTGACCTTGTCGTATGCCAGAGCATCGTTTAGTGCGAGTGTCAGTATAGAAGGGATTAGCTCTGGATGTTCCTAGGTGTCAAGAATAAACTTAATTAAAGCCAGGGCGAATCACAGTACGTTCTGGATAGCTAGGGCGAGATAGAAACCTCATTCCGGAAAGCTTGACCAATTTGAGCAGCTGCAAATGGAAGCTTATTTCCATTGTAATAGTAAAAATCCTTGAAGTTAACAAAGATGCCTTGTGCTGTCTCCGGACGAAAAAACCTGAAAACAGAGTAATAAACTAAACATATTCTCTACTTTGAGGAATAAGAGCTTCTCAGTCCATATTACAACAAGTACACACGCAAAATTAACCTCCAGTTGGAAAAAAAAATGAACATACCCAGGGATCAGGCCCGTTGGATCTCTGCTTTGAGAAATAAATCCACCGTTGCCTCGCCGTCGACCTCTCCTCGAGTTGTCCGATCGTGAACCCTCGCCATTGCTCCTCTTCAAGGTGCCGGCTGTTTTCACAGTCGCCCGAGCAGGGAAAAATGGCTACCATGGTGGAGGCGCAGTCGAGGGATGAGAAAGGAGAGACCTTGGGAGGAGGAAGCACCACCGAGGACGGAGCCAAGGAAGGAGGCGGTGGGCGCGAGGCGGGAATCAGAGTAAGTGATGGCGAGCTTGGCGGCTGCGGATTTGGCGGCGAGGTAGCCGGAATCCGGGGCAGGAGCTCCGACACGGAGTCGGAGAGGGAGGAGGAGGAACAAGGTGACGGCTGAAGGTAAAGGGGGAGAGGCCGAAGGGGTTAAAATCGGAGTTTTGATCCGACGACTTATATCCGACTCTTTAACGGTGGAGATTAAAGTATTAGCGACATAATTTTTACGGCAGACAAAACTGTCGAAATAAATAGTTATCTACCAACAGATAGTTTTCCGCCGTAAAAATCCGTCGTAATTATCTATAAATACCGGCGAATATATGTCTGCCGAAACAAATCCGTCGCTAATATTATTCTTTTTACGACAGATTTATTTCTGCCGTCAATGATAGATATTATCAACAGATCCTTTTCCGTCAAAAAAAAATCTGTCGTTACAGGCCAATTTTGTTGTAGTGTCAATGATACTCGACTTGGCCCGACTCGTTCAAACTCAGCTCAAGCATGCTCGCGAGCCCACTCGAGCTCAGCTCATTGTTATTATATATATATATATATATATATATATATATATATATATATATATATTTATGCAAATATACTATTTTGTTTAAATCTCATTCCATTAAAATTTCTAACGAGTTGAGCTTTCACTCGAGCTCCAGAATTCTTTATGAGCCGAGCTCGAGCTGGGAGAATACGAGATATAAACGAGCCAAGCTCCAACTCGAATTTGAAATTTCGAGCTCGAGCTTAGCCATGCCCAAACTCGGCTCGCATACATTCCTAGATGGAGTAATTGTTTTTGTATAGTCTGTCTACTCGTACCATGATTTTAAAAACTAGACCGGCCAGTTCAACCGGAGCTAGCTGTTTTTTCGGTCTCCCCCCACCCCGGTTACCTTTTTATTAGCAACCAGGTAAGTCTCTAATTTTTAAAACCTTGACTCATACACATGATAAAATGGAGAGTGGTTTGGGCAGCAAGTTTATTATTGGCAGATCCTAGCCACACAGCTTATGATCAAAGCCAAAATTCTTCTCGTTGTCGATTCCAATTAGAGTTCAAAGCGGATTGGATAAGCAATAAACAATATAATTTCCTTTCTGCATGGAACTTGTTCCATCAACAGTATTAAAAATCAGTATTCCGTCTGTCCAATGAAGCATGTCTGCATTTTAAAAAAACACACCATTTTTTTGTACGGCTCTTTGAGTTCAATATATTTAACTAATTTTTAAATGCAGGCTTCATTAGACGGAGGGAGTATTCGTGACTAAAGCCTAAAACAGGTACTAAAAGAAACATATAATCCTACTTTTTTATATAACGAGGGTGTCAGAGTCCTCAGGACTTGACTAGAAGGGCCAGGACTCCTAGTCTCTTAGAGCAGGGTATCCGGCCACCAATCCCTTTCAGTGACAGTTAATTCATGATACAAAAACCATGTGGGTAGCCAATGGAGTGGGTGTTAAAGCTCAAGACCAACATATAATCCAACGTTTAGCCCCTATTGTGACAGGCTAGGCTTTTCTAAGTTCGATATCAAGTTTGGCGAAACAATATAATTCTACTTTTAGACCCTATTCCTATTGTGATAAGCTAGACAGTTCTAAGTCCAATAATTAGTTTGGTGAAACCAGGTAATGCTCGTCATTGTCCAAGTTCAAAACCGAAGGAAGTATAATGGCTTCTTCCTCAATCCCATTTGAGCCTCCACCTTTTATGTGATTTTGTAAAGATAAGGATATAACGATATGGTGAAGCACATTGGTTAAGTTACATTACCATCTTAACCATCCGGACACTTATTAATAGATACCATTGATTTTCAAATGAACTAAAAATAAACTGATTTTTAGTTCATTTGAAAATCTACTGTATCTAGTAAAAGTGACCCGAGGGAGTATAGAAAAATAAGTGACGGGGCAGTACAGTGTCAATATATGAGGGCATAACCTCTTTTAAATAAAGCTAATCATGAGATTGTGTACAAAGAACAAAATGAGACAAATCAATTACAAGAAACAAGAAATGATATTTTATGAATTAGCTTTAGTCCCGATGGGGAGTTGGTGATCAATATATTGCTCACCGAAATGACTATATCGATCAAAATTATTGAAGTAGTCTCTCCATTATTAACAATTTAGTCTACGTGATTAATGAGGCTCAATCTCTGACTGACTATTGATTTCAAGGCATATGAAGATTTGAAATAACCATCATCACACGTCCAATTGGTCTCCCTCCCGTCACTTTTAACAGATACACTGTATCTCTTAAAAGTGACCGGAGGGAGTAGTAGGAATGTAACCATTTTTACCCAAAGAGACTATATCAACTGAGAGTTTTCAAAACAAACAAAAAAAAACATGAGAAGGGTATCAGTTGGAAGGAATTTTCTTTAACTTTACTTACTTTCGGGAACATATCTTTAGAAATGTTGTAGTATTTTTTTGGCACAAGAACAATGTTTGTAACATTGATTCAATGCTCTGTGTATATTGCATAACGTGATTTCTTCGAATTTTGTAACTCTCTGACTTTCACTGTCTTTATTAATACATTAATAACTAGCCTTGAGAAGAAAACTAGGCATTAGAAGGCCAAAATTCCAATCAAAGACTAAGAAAAGGGGAAAGCAGCACTGACCGTAGCTTCTAATTGATCTCCAGTATAAGTATTAATATTCCTGATGTCTGTACAAGATATGTTCCTGGGCGTTATATTAAGTGAACAAAATTTACAAAAGTTAGCAAATGGACCCTCAATTGGGCCCCCAACAGCTCAAGTACATAACCTTCCTAAATGACTCCTCTGATTGCTTCAACTTCTCATCTCCTCCATTGGAAGACGACTCAATACAAGAATTCAACCTTTTCAACTGGTTGTAAGGACCCAAGTTTTTGTTCTTCATATGCTGTTGGAGGGATTGGAAGGCGTAATCCCATCTGGCAAGGCCTCGATCCTTCAAGGCTTCCACTGTTCCAATGCTTGCAGCTGCAATCCAAGCTCTAGCGGTGGAACTCATTCTGTTAAACTGATTTTGGATGCACAATACACTAGGGTGCTTCAGATGTTTTGTCGGTGGATGATGAGCTCCATAAGATTTGAAGGTTAATATATAAGAGGGAGAAGGGAGATTAGCAGAGTAGATAAGTCTCTTGCTTTGTAAGAAACCGGATGTGGTATGGGAGTTAAGAGAAGTGGCTAATGAAGACAACTTGGGCACACACGAAATTTAATAATGGTAGAGGATAGGAAAAGCAGGATTCTACCTAATTAAAAGCTGGATTTGAAAGCATAGTATGCTTGTTTTGTGGCAAAACCATTAGCCTAATGCTATAGGGAAAGAAACTATTGTATTCGGATATTTTATTCTTTGCATTGTGTACATCGTACTCATGACAAAACAGATTGTGGCCTTTTTTAGCAGGTTGATTATTATTGGCAGGGACTCTCTCCACTCAGGTTATGACAGAAAAAAATTCTTGTCTGAGAGTGTGGATTTAAATTTAGAGTTCGAAGTAGATTAAGCTTGGATTAACAATGGAAAATGTTGCCTAAAATGGTTGCACATGGTTTCTTTATTCCAGGATCTGTTGTACATTAACAATGGATAATGTTGCCTAATTCATTAAGTCCTATAAAAAAATTGAAATGCCTTCTGGGAGAGTAGCTTGTGGTTATGACATGAAGATTCTATCGGTTTTAAACTAAAAATGACCATGTAGCTGAACTAATATGGAAATGTTATGTCATTTGACTAAAACTATTGATAGATTTGGTAGTTGGAAGATTGTCGCAATGCTTCATATTAAATAACCAAGTTTCCTAAAAGTTCGAGCTGGTAAGAAAGGGTATTTTAGAATTTAACTCAGAGTATCCATCAAAGCTTCTCCCACTTGGACTAAATGAGTGGAGAAGAGGATAAACCAGTATTAGGCAACAATATCACGTGAACCCTTCATGTTGAATAACCAAGTTTCCCGAGAGCTAGCGGTGGTAAGAAAGGGTATTTTAAGTTTTGACTCAACTCAACACTCTCACCCGCGCAAGCATCCATCAAAGCTTCTCGCAAGCTTCTTACGGTCTCTCATATCATGTTAAATGACCCAGTTTTCCGAAAGCTAGAGCGGGTACGAAAGATATTGTTAATACTTAACTCAACTCAACACTACATGCTCACTAATTTGGGGCCTGTGACTTTTTCACAGTTCCTGACAAAAAGTTGGCATTACAGGAAACAGAAGCTAAACAAAAATGGGAGAGCTGCACTAGTCCATTGTTTCTAAATTCCAGTAATATGCATTTATGTTGCTGATGTTTGTACAAGGTATTTTCCTGGCTTAAAGTCAAGTGATCAAAATATACAAAAATCAAGAGACCCTCAATTGGGTCCCCAACAGCTCAAGTACATAACCTTCCTAAATGACTCCTCTGAATGCTTCGACTTCTCATTATCTCCCTTGGAAGAAGACTCAATATAAGAACTTAACCTTCTGAATTGGCTGTAAGATCCAAAGTTATTGTTCCTAGTATGCTGTTGGAGTGATCGGAAGGCGTAATTCCATCTGGCAAAGCCTTGATCCTTCATGGCCTCCACTGTTCCAACGCTTGCAGCAACAATCCAAGCTCTAGCTGTGGAACTCATTCTGTTAAACCGACTTTGGATGCAAACTCACTTGAGATACTTCTGCTGTTTTGAGGCTGTTTGAAGAGCTCCAAGGGACTTTCAAGGCTTGATATATAAGGGAGAAGATAGACAAGTAAAGTGACGAGTCCATGGTATTTTAAGAAACCAGATTCGGTATGGGAGGTAAGAAAAGCGGTTTAAAGAGGGACCTCTGAATGAAGACAACTTTGGCACACAAGAAATTAATAATGGTAGAGTGGATGGAAAGCTGGATTTGCAAGCAAAGTAGTTTGGCTGTTTTGTGTCAAACCCACCGTTGAAATTTGACTTGAAATTAAACAAAATAGTTTAAAAATAAAGAGATTGATCGGCAAAATGAAGCGATCGATCGTGTAATGATCGACCGTGAGCAAACAATCGTTCGTAGTTACTGTGATTTTTTGCAAATTGGTTTTCGCATTGGTACAGATTGATCGGTTTGAAAACGATCGATCGTAGTTACTGGAATTTTATGAATTATACACTGCGATAAAACGATCAATCGTATTTTCAGGTTAAATAAGGTGTTCGATCGATCGGCTTATAACACGATCGATCGGCTATACGGTTACAGCGAGAAAATGGTTTTTTCTCTGCGGAAAATTGCGTCTCTTCTTCCAGAATAAGCCTAACAGAGCCCTTCTATATAAATAGAATATTTTTCCTCATAAAAGAATTACAGAAAACAAGGAAAAACTTGTTCTTCTTCTCTCTTAATTCATCATCCATCATTGAGCAATAGAATCTCCTTTGGTCGAGATCCAGTCAGTTTGATTTGAAGTGCACTTTTAAATTGACGGTGTGGTTCGTTGTATCTCGGGAACGAAACGCTATTAATTGCCTGTGCACGGAGGGCGGCGTATCTATCTCAAGGACAATGCATAGCATGCCTCGAACCTGGTTCTAATTCTTATACTCTTTCTAGTATTTCATATGTATATTTGTCAATTGTATGTGCATAATTTAGTAGTATTTTAGCCCTCTTTTATGTGACAATCTCAACAATCTTGAAACAGATAAATTCTTGTTCTTGTTTACTTAATACTACTACAATTATGGGTGTTGACAAATCATTGAAACCTGAGAAATTTGATGGCAAGAATTTTATGCGATGGCAAATAAAGATGAAATTTTGGTTGACTCAGTTGAAGATATTCTATGTGATTTCTGATGCTATTGTGGATAAAACTATCTTCTGAATCTGACAAGACTGCTAGTTTGTCTGATGTTGGTACAACCAAACCTGTTGATAGTGATAAATTCAAATAAGATGATGAACTGTGCCATAGACAAATTTTGAGTGTCTTGAGCAATGAATTATATAATTTGCATGTGAATACTAAATCTGCTAAAGGACTATGGTATACACTTGATAAGAAATTTGGAAAGGAGCATGAAGGGGAAGAAAAATATGTTGTAGGCAAGTATTTTGACTACAAGATGGTCGATAACAAATCTGTTAGAGACCAGGTTATTGAGATATAGAATTTGGTGGCTAAGATCATTGGAAAAGGCATTCCTGCTGATGAGAGGCTCCAAGTTCCGGCGCTTATAGATAAGCTACCACCCTCATGGCAGGATTTCCAAGTTAACTTGAAGCACAAAAGGGACGCAATGTCCATTGATGATCTTATGGTGGCCATACAAATTGAAGAAAAGCATAGAGGTAAGATGAAAATCTTACAAGGCTCACCTTCTGCAGTCAAAGATAGTGTTCAAGAAAATGTTGTAGAAGGGAAACCAAAGTTTCATGGCAATAAGAAGAACAATAAGAATTTTAAGAATCGGTCTTTCAAACCTTGTTCAAATATCCATAAAGACAAGAAGTCGAAGGTTTGCTGGGTCTGTGGGAAACTGGGACATTTTGCAAACAAGTGCAAAGAGAAGAAAGGTCAGGACCATAGTCATGGTGAGGCTACATCTTCTGCTCATGTTAACATGGTTAGTTCAAATGACAGGTTAGTATTAACTAATTCTAAAATTAACTTGGCATGTGGATCTACCGATTGGTGGGTTGATACAAGGGCAACTGTTCATAATGGGGTTGATGTTTCTTCTTTTTCTTTCTATCACAAAGTAAAGGACAGGACTGTGACGATGGGAAACTCCTCTGAGGCTAAAGTTTATGGAGTTGGAAATGTGGACATCTGGTTTAGATTGGGGAACACATTAACTCTTCGTAATGTGTTGCACGTGCCTAGTGTGAGGAAGAACCTAGTTAGTGGAGTACTTCTTAGTCGAGAAGGATATAAGTTAGTATTTGAGTCAAATAAAATTGTAATAACTAGACATGGTACTTTTATTGGCAAAGGCTATGTGTGTGATGGCCTCTTTAAACTAAATTTAGTTTCTTGCAATAATTTTTTATTTCAAGTAGATTACTCTTTGGTTTATCATGTTGATTCTTTTGATGTGTGGCATATGAGGCTTGGACATATGAATTCAAATACTATTAAAAGAATGATGAATCTTGATTTGATTCCGAAATTGTCTTATGTAACTAGTTATAACTGTGAAATATGTGTTCAAGCAAAACAACCTATAAAACCTTATGGTCAATTAATAGGTCTACATGTTTGCTTGATTTAGTTCTTTTAGATATTTGTGAATTGAATCGATTGATTACTAAGGGTGGTATGAGATATTTTATTACTTTTATTGATGATTACTCTAAATTTTGTCATGTATACTTGCTTAAGTCTAAAGATGAGGCTTTTGAGAAGTTTATGATCTATAAAATGGAGGTTGAGAATCAAACGGAGAGGCGGGATAAAAGACTAAGGTCTGATCGTGGTGGGGAGTATTGTTCCCTTGAATTTTGCAAGTTTTGTGAAAATCAAGGAATAATACATGAGACCACAGCGCCTTACTCTCCTCAATCTAATGGCGTGGCAGAAAGAAAGAATAAAACATTCATTGACATGATTAATTCTATGCTTTTATCTTCGGGTCTACCGAAGAATTTATGGGGAGAAGCAATTCTTTCTGCTTGTATGATCCTAAACCGTGTGCCTCATAAAGGACAAAATACAACCCCTTATGAATTAATGAAAGGAAGAAAACTGAGCTTGAAGTTCATTAAGGTTTGGGGATATCTTGCCAAAGTAAAAATCCCAAACATGAGAATGGATAAGCTAGGTTCAAAAACATATGATACGGTGTTCATTGGTTATGCACAAAATAGTAGAGCATATCAGTTTTTAGTAATTAGGTCTAATCGGCAGGATTATGCACCTAATACTATTAAGGAGTCCGATGATGCAACATTCTTTGAGAATGTATTTCCTATGAAGGAAAAGAGTAAAGGTGTAATGCATATAGAAGATGGCTCATCATCTTCTATTCCAAGAATTGAAGATTCGGATACCAATGTAGAGGTTAGGAGATCTAAGAGAACTAGAATAGAGAAGAATTATGGAGATGACTTTTATACTTACATGGTGGAGAATGAGGATCCTCTGACTTTTAGTAAGGCTATGTCATCTAGTGAATCTCCTTTATGGAAGGAGGCAGTACAGAGTGAGATGGATTCAATCCTTGCACATGGGACTTGGATTCTAACGAATCTACCTCCAGGGTTTAAAACAATTGGGTGCAAATGGATTTTTAAAAGAAAATATTATCCTGATAGATCCATTGAAAAGTACAAAGCTAGATTAGTGGCTAAAGGGTATAGTCAAAAAGAAAGTCAAGATTTATTTGACACGTATTCTCTTGTGACCATGATAACTACAGTTGTGCTTATTGCATTGGCAGCTCATTATAACCTCGAGATCCATCAAATGGATGTCAAAATAGCATTTTTAAATGGTGAATTGGAGGAGGAAATCTATATGGAGCAGCCTGAAGGTTTTGTAGATTCTGGTCAAGAAAGAAAAATATGTAAGTTAGTGAAATCTCTTTATGGGTTAAAACAGGCTCCTAAACCCTGTTTTAAAATCCGGTTCGGCCCGGCCAGTTGAACCCGGTTGGACCGGACCCGGTTACTTTTCCGGGCCGGGTCGACCGGGCTGAAACGGGCTAAAGACCCGGCCGGGTTATTTGCGACCCGGCCGGGTTGACCCAGGACCCGGTAGGGTCAGACCGACCGGGTCCTCCCTCCCGGTCCCCTCGCCCCGTCGCCGTCACCCGCCGAGCCATCCCCCGCCGTCGTCGACGCTCGCCGCCCTGCCGTCGTCGTCGCCCCACCCCGCCTAGCTGCGGTGCTGCCCCGGCGACCCCCCCCCCCCCACCCCTCTCCTCTCCCTCCCCTCTCCCTCTGGTTTTCTCCTCCGCCCATGCTTTTCTCCGTCGCCCCGCCCAGCCCTGTCGCGGTGCCGCCTCGACTGCCGCCCGTCGTCGCATGGCCATCGCCATCGTCACCCCACCCTCGCCCTGCCTCGGCGACCCCCCCCCCCCATCCCTCTCCTCTCCCTCCCCTCTCCCTCTGGTTTTATCCGTCGCCCCGCCCTGCCGTGGTGACACCCCGACTACCGCCCCGTCATCACACCGCCATCGCCGTCGTCGCCCCACCCCCACCCTACTGCGGTGCTGCCCCGGCGACCCCCCCCACCCCTCTCCTCTCCCTCCCATCTCCCTCTGCTGTTCTCCATCACCCCGCCCTGCCCTGCCATGTCGCCCCACCTCCGCCCTGCCGCGGTGCCGCCCCGACGACCCCCCCCCCCACCCCTCTCCCTCTCCCTCCCCCTCCCCGCCTTCTCGCCCCCCAACCTCCCCTCCCTCTCCCAGTCTCCCTCTATGATAACCCATCCGGGTTGACCCGGGTCGACCCACTGGGTCAAACCGGTTGGCCTGACCTGGTCTGGTGACCGGGTCAGGCCCCGGACCGGGTTTTAAAACACTGCTCCTAAATAATGGCATCAAAAGTTTGATAATGTTCTTCTTTTTAATAATTTTGTTGTGTGTACATCGGATAAATGCTTATATTGGAAGTCATTTAATAATTATTTTGTCATGTTATGTTTATATGTTGATGATATTTTAATTTTTGGTAACAATGTGGATCATATCAATAAGGTTAAGGGTGTTCTTAATGAGAATTTTGATATGAAAGACTTGGGTCTTGCCAAAGTCATACTGGGCTTAAAGATTGATAGGATTTCTAATGGAATGGTTGTGAGTCAATCATACTATGTGGAGAAGATTCTAAAGAAATATGGTTACTTGGATAGAAAACCTGTCAATACACCGTATGACTCAAGTGTAAGACTAAAGAAAAATCTTGGGGAAAGTGTGTCACAACTTAGATATTCACAGCTGATAGGAAGTTTGAGTTATCTGGCAAACTGCAGTAGACCAGATATATCCTATGTTGTGGGAAGACTAAGTAGATACACTAAGAGCCCTAATGAATCTCATTGGATTGCCATTGAGAGAGTGTTCAGATATCTGAACGGAAGTGTAAATTTCAGTTTACATTATTCTGGGTTCCCTGCTGTATTAGAAGGATACAGTGATGCAAATTGGGTATCAGATTCTGATGAAACAAAGGCCACGAGTGGTTATGTGTTTACACTTGGTGGTGGGGCAGTTGCATGAAAATCTTTCAAGCAAACTGTAATAACAAGGTCTACTATGGATGCTGAGATAGTAGCACTTGATAAAACTGGAGGAATGACGGAATGACTAAGGGATCTTTTAATAGATATACCCTGGTGAATAAGCCAATTCTTGGAATATTGATTCATTGTGATAGCCAATCAGCTCTTGATAAGGTTAAGAGTAAGAATCATAATAAGAGGTCTTCCAGGCATATTGAACTAAGGTATAAAATCTTGCGCAAGTTGACTACATCGGGAGTCATTACCTTAAGTTTCATACGATCAGCGGAAAACTTGGCTGATTCGTTTACGAAGGGATTGTCGACAGGACAAGTCCTTAACTCATCTAGGGGAATGGGGCTGAAAGCTTATGATTTAAGTCATCGTTAGTAGTAACCCAATCTCTTTGAGTCGAGATCCCACGACGAAGATTCAATGAGTAACAACAAGCTAATGCGTGACTTGGAGAGCACTATTATAATAAATTGTATGCTCGTTCCCGTGTGATCGATCGGCTATACGGTTACAGCGAGAAAATGGCCGTTTCTGTGCGGAAATTTGCTTCTCTTCTTCCAGAATAAGCCTAACAGAGCCCTTCTATATAAATAGAATGTTTTTCCTCAGAAAAGGGTTACAGAAAATAAGGAAAAACTTATTCTTCTTCTCTCTTAATTCATCATCCATCATTGAGCAATAGAATCACCTCTGGTCGAGATCCAGTCAGTTTGATTTGACGTACACCTTTAAATTGACGGTGTGGTTCATTATATCTCGGGAACGGAATGCTATTAATTGCCTGTGCACGAAGGGCGGCGTATCTGTTTTAAGAATAACGCATAGCGTGCCTCGAACCTGGTTCTAATTCTTATACTCTTTCTAGTATTTTATATGTATATTTGTCAATTGTATGTGCATAATTTGGTAGTATTTTAGCCCTCTTTTATGTGACAATCCCAACACCCACTAACTCTTATGCCATATGTGGGGGGGGGGGGGGGGAAGCAAATCTCCTTGCAAATGTTGTTCAATTGCACGTCGCACTCTTGTCTTTTTCTCTCCTTCGCTAGAATTGCACGTCCCACTCATGATATAGTACAAAGTTACTATTCTGGTTTAAGTTGGAAGAGGGTCAATTTGGTTCAATTTAGACATACTCATATAAATTTGACAAAAGATTTGAGAAGAATTTAACACTGTCCTGAGTATGAAACCCTACTCCGTTCACGTGTATACTGATTTGTCAGCCATGCCCGAGGGGATTGGTGATGGGATACAGAGCTCTAATAGGCAAGGTTCCCTGCTCTTTTAGGTAAGGTCCTTAGGATTTGATATCACAAAACCATTGTCCAACTAAGTAACTCAAACATCGGAAAATGTGCAATATACAAGGTAAATAGAAATCATTCAAACACCAGTAGAGTAGCACAATTATTCAAAAAGTTAGGGCAATTGTTTGGCAAACCTGGATCATTGATTTGTCAACCAAAAATTAGAGCGAGAGGTTGCAAAAGCATGGAAATGTCGAATTAGAGTGCAAAGTTGATAGACAACGTATAATAGTTTACCTACTAAGGTTGCATACAAAAGTAAAAAGATCTGATACAATGGGAAGTACACCCACCAGCGCATTGAAGGAGAGAAGAACTTGAATCTGGCTTTAAATACAGCACCGTTAAATAGTTTTCTCCTTCAGTGCGCATTGTATAGTTTTCTCCTTCAGTCTCTAAAAATAAATAGCTAGGGTGCCTTCGGAAGCTGAAAAAAACTACTTTTCATGCCTAAAAAAATATTTTATCAGGCCTGAAAAATGTTCGGAAGCTGAAAACGCTGAAAGTGATCAGTGACGGTAGTATGTGAAAATTTTCACCTTTCACCCCTGAAAACCTGATTATCACAGTGAGAATCAGGCCGACGACTCTTCTTTAACAAAAAAATCAGCTCTCTTTCCAAAAATCCTGAGGTAAGGTTTGTCCCCCCTGGAGTTCACCTGTCATAGCCGAGGAGCCCTCCACCTTGCCGCTACCCCGTTGAGCCGAAAGAGCATATGCCCCCCCCCTCTCCCCGCCGCCTCCGCCTTGTTGAGCCCCCACTAAAAATTAGGAAGAATAAAAAAAAAGGCCAAAATGGATCATAAATAAGTAATAAATGCATGGATGAAGTTTGTCTAATTAAAAAAGTTATCGTGTAATTGATTACACGAAAATGATTACACGATAACGAGTGCTATCATGTAATCCAACACACGACAATAACTAGGCTATCATGCATTGGATTACACAATAGGCTATCATGCGTTGAATTACATGATAGCACACTATATCGTATAATTCTCCATTAAAATGGAACAAACTTCAACAATTTATATCTCTTTTATTTTTAGTCCGTTTTTAGCTTTTTTTTATATATTTTATGCTCTTTATGATCATCATGATATCCTAACGATCTTGATATCCTATATAAAAAAATACCACAAAATCCACAATAAATAGTACACGGTGGCTCAACATTATGATATCATCATTACAAGAAAGAACAAAAAAATGAGGTAGAATGAAAAAAAAAAAGGCTAAAACAGATAAAAAATAAATAAGAAACGCGTCGTTGAAGTTTGTCTCATTAGAAAGCTATCGTATAATCGATTACACGATATCCCATCTTCTTGTGTAATCGATTACACGATAGCCATTTGCATAAATATTCCTTTCTAAACACAAATTAGTATGATTTATGCTCAGTTTCCAAATAGATTTCACCTTTCACAAATCAGTATGAAAACTTTTACCCTAACACCTGATAGTATTTCAGCTTCCAAACGCACTACTAAGGGGTGCACAAAGAGGTATACATCCACATAGTATTAAAGGGTGGACTGGCTAAAATGTGGTATAGTGAACTACTCATCCACTCATCCTTTGCCATTTCACTGTTTTTTCAAAGTAATTTATTTTTTTTGTTTTAACCATATTTGTCCAATTTCCTGAATTGATCATCATAAATGGTATTTCCAGCTAAACCTTATGAACAAGATTTGTACTCCATCTACTAACCCTTCTTATTCCATCCACTAACTGCAACAAGAAGGATAATATGAAATGAGACAATCAATATGAGATAAATAGTTTTTCCGAATACAAATGTTGATATGTGACGGAGGAAGTACAATGCCAGTATCCAGCAATGAGAAAAAGTTATCACTGTGCATAAAGTGAAAATTTAAGGAAATTTGCCAATACCTAATATGGCTTAGGAAGACATCGCAAGGTTGTAACTTGAGAACATGTTCTTATATTCTTCAAAAAATGAGAAAGGAAGGGTATGTGCAGCTCTCAGGTTAGATTGCATAAAAAGCTCACCCACATTTTTGCAGTTGTGCCAACGCTTGAATTTGCAAACTAGTCCAGTAGCTAGAATTTACAGAATCAAAATTATGGTCATTGGTAGAGGTTGAATCAAGAAATTAGTTTTCAATAGATGGGAAGATGGAATCAAATTCAATGACCCAAATACTATTCTTTAATTTTCTCCTACCAATTAAACCAATGTTGCTTCTGCAAATTCTAATTTCGAACTAAGATTCCCAGCTCAAGTAGAATGAACATAACCCAGTAAAGAAAAATTCCAATAAATTTTAGATCTAGTGCTGTCACAACCACGCCATGGCCCAAAATTTCCATGACAAGTAGAGACATATGAGGTAGATCAGCAAGTAAGATGCATTGATCATTTTCTGTACAAAGATCACAAGATCATCCTACACAAACAGTTTCAGTCTCTCAAAAACCCGTAAGACTACTTCTTCAGATAGGTCCCCAGCAACTCAAGTACATGACCTTCCTCAAAGACTCTTCTGACTGCCCCATCTTCTCCTCCCCAACCTTCCCCTTGGTGGAGCATTCCATCCAAGAAAACTTCTTGGCCTGGCTGACCGACCCAGAATGGCCCCGGCCCTGCTGCTGCAGCGCTCGAAAGGCGAAGTTCCACCGCACCAGCCCTTGATCCTTCATGGCCTCTACCACACCCACACTCGCAACCGCAATCCAAGCTCTTGCACTCGAACTCATACTCTCAAACTTGTTTGAACAAGAAACAAGGAGATGATTTCTGCTGGAATTTGCTCCCCAATCTGTTGATGAGGAGAGTAGGGTCTGGTGGAAGGACATTTATAGAGATGAGTCCAGTGGTTTGGGTTTGGTGGAGAGAAACCACTGTGGTTTCAGGGATCGGAAGGGGTCTGTATCTGGTCAATCCAAGAAGGGTGGAATCGAATCTGACGAATAAGCAGCTTGATCCAGTTTGGACAGTCTGCTGAGTCATAGCAAGGGAAGCACGTGGTGAACCATGCAATCCCATACCTATGGAACCATGTTGGCCATGACTTTTCTTTTTTCAATTTGTGACACATCAATTTGTCTATTGCGCGTTTGGAAACGGAAAAGTTTTAACTTTCACGACTGAAAGTGACAGATCACTCGTAAAAAGTGTTTGGAAGCAAAAATAGTGAAAAAGCACCAGTTGACAATGAAGGGTGCGTTTGGAAACTCATAGTGAAAAGTGAAAAAAAAAATCAGGCTGAAAATAATCAAGGTGATTTGTAGGTGATTTTTCTGATTATAGAAAACCCGTTTGGGAACCTAAAATTAATCATATTTTTAGTCTTTCACCATCAGCCTAACTCTTGATTGGTGACTTGCGTTTGGGAACCTAAAAAAAAATCAGGTATGTTTGTGTTTGGTAAAGTTGGTGAAAAATATATGTTTTGGATGGCGGGTAGCGGCCGTGGATGGCGGCGTTGGTGGTGGGTGGTGCCGGCGATAGCGGCAATGGTGGTGGTGGGTGGTGGCCGGTGGCCGGCGACGACGGCGATGGGCGGTGGTCGGCGATGGTGGTGGTCGGCGGCGGTGGTGGGTGGTGGTCGGCGGCGGTTAGGCGGAGGGTGGTGGCGACAGCGGTGGCCGGCGATGGGCGGTGGGTGGTGCCGGCGGCAGTAGGAGGTGGCCGGCAATGGTGGTGGGCGGTGGGTGGCGGTGGCCGGCGGGCAATGCCGGCGGCAGTGGGCGGTGGCCGGGCTAGGCCGGCGATGGTGGTGGGCGGTGGGTGGCGGCGACGGTAGGCAGTGGTAGTGGTTGTGGGTGGTGCCGGCCGTGGGCGGTGGCGATGGTGGAGGTGACAAGGAAAAAATTTTCAGGCTGATGCTCATTCGAATGAGGATCAGCAAAATCACCTCTTTCAGGGGTGATTTGCTGATTTTTTTCAGTTTTCACCGTCAGGAGTGAAAATTAAGCAAATCAGTAACCAAACACACTATCAGCTGATAGGTGAAAATAGGTGATTTTTTTCACCTATCACCATCAGCAGCTCCTATCAGTAAAATCAGTAAACAAACGTCAATCAGAAGAATCAGGCCGAATCAGCCTGATTTTTTTCAGATAATCAGTAAACAAACGCACCCGAAATGTGAGAATTTTCACTTATCAGCAAATTAGCTCTAACGGGAAAATAAAACAGTGTGAAAGGGCTCCTGACGGTGATATGTGAAAAATTTTCACATATTATCCCTGAAAGAGCTGAAAAACTTGATTCTCACTTCAATGTATTTCGCAGCTGACGAAAATCACAGGGCGTGCTCCATCTCCCTTCTCTCTCCTAAATCATATCTCCTTTATTTTTAATCCGTTTTGACATTTTTTTTGTCCTTATTTTTTATACTCCTTCTTAACATCATGATATCCTAATAACCTTGATATCCTATAAAAAATACTATAAAATCTATGATAAATAGTACGTGGTGACTCAATATCTTTATTATATCATTATTATAAGAAAGAGTACTAAGAAACAGATCAGAAATGAGTAAGAAATGCATTGTTAAAGTTTGTCTCATTAAAAACTATCGTCGTGTAATCGATTACATAATAGCATTATATCGTGTAATCGGACTAACTCCAACAATTCATATCTCCCTCATTTCTGATCCGTTTTTGGCATTTTTTTTTGTTCTTTCTTATTTTTAATGCTCTTTCAGATCATCATGATATCCTAATGATCTTGATATTTGTCACGCCCTAAAATCCCTGACCTCGATCGGAGTGCGGAAGTCTTCTTAAATACCATCTTTGGTGAAGTAGGAACTTTGAGACTCGACTTCGGATAATCAAATCAACCGGTCAATTACATCATCTCAAAAGAATGTGCAATCGACAATACCAGGATCACTCAAGAATGTGGGAACTCATCATCCAATCTCAAAATAAAACATTGTAATTGTATTAAATGAAACCTACTTATTCTTTATTACAGCAAATAGCCATAATTGACAATCAAAATAAATCATAAAAGTTATGGCACATAAGGGCCAGCAAATATCAAACTAAACAAATAACTGAAACTTCTCTAAGCATCTTCTAGCATCTGTGTCACCTTCCTGTCCTGCAATCGCCCTGAATCACTGATCTTTCATGCATACATTAGAAGATGCATAAATATTCCCCAAAAATGCCTAGTAGGATGTAAAAACCCACCGAAGACACAATAAACAACGTGAAGAATAGTTTACTCAATAAAAATAAGAACATATATAATATCTGAAGGACTGATCACAAGGTTTACTTCACCTGAACAGAAAGGTTAGTCAACAATAACAACCCCAACTAGCATTTATAGGGAACAAACATCAATATGACTCCAAACAATCATATGTGTAAGGAGAGAATAACAATTTTACCGAAGGCTCCAGGCATCTATAGTGCAAGGAGTTACAATTTCTGCTCGATGAACTTATCACTTGCAAGTGACCAAATAATCATACTAGAACCACCATAGGAGTTCTCTCTTTGGAACCCTGCCGCGCGTCTAGGATGCTGGCCCCACTAGTGCTTACGGACACAATGGGCAGAAACTGAGGACCTTCCATAATGTCAACAGTTTAACATACGTATATTGTCTCCCTTCAGGCATAAATATCGGAGACCTCACAAGATCTAGCAATGGCTTAAATGAGCATACTATGAATCCACTTCGGAGAGATCCTCGCAAGGTCTCTACTGGAGAAAACAATCATGTAACAATATGAATAATATTTAAAAGGAATAGTACAATACTCAAAGGTTTTAAGGTATCTTTTACCAATATAGACTCACTCTTTAGAGTACAAATAAATCATCAATCAGAATGGACTCACTCTTTGGAGTAGAATTAAATCAGCGATCACTCAATAGAATACAATTCCTCGCAAGGACACTGCTGAGATTCCAAGGTCTTTGATCAAAGGGTAACTAGCCAAAAAAGTAAGAATATATCGCAATCATAATTCAAACAACATGCTTCATGCCTAGTTTTAGATAGGAACATCTCTGGAATTTAGGTTCTACTATTTATGATACTGAATTCATGATGAAAGGATGATTGGAATGGTTTGATCTCCAATTGGAACTCAAACCGATACAAAGCTATAAGTAGATAATAAGACTATAAGTTATAGTGACTTATTCATAATATTAATCCTTTACACCCACAAGTCTTATAGTAGTAGTCCAGATCATGTGTTACAACATATATTATTGATACTTTGATCAGATTAGACCATATCATTAAGTAGTAGTAGGTAATAGTGAATTTAACCCTAATTACAATAAATTGCGTTGTTGATAACAGTGCCTTTCCGACTGTCCCCATAGCCAGCACAGTATGAATCTAAGTATGAAATTTTAACCGTAGATAGCCCTATGAGTCTAGTTTCAAACCCAATAGAGGGCATATTTTTTTTTATTTTTTGATGATTAATTATGATTTTTATACTGCAGGTCGTGGGCGCAGGAACAGTCTTGGCCAAGACCCATAAGTCTTAATCATACATACTAATTACATATTAGTAACCTTTAATCATGATAATAGAATCTTATTAACATTGAATACTCCCCCTCCTAGAACTATTATAGATCCTTATATCTTCTGGGACTTAATTATTATATATCTTTATCCATCTTTCATTATATAAACCAATTTAAGATAATCTCATTTCTATATTGAAGGCCTTAACATAAGAATCACAACTCATAATCATATTGTACAATTAAATCAGAACTTTTATAAAATTAAAATAGAAATTTCTGACATCCAAAAGATCGAGATGAATAATGTTCTCATCTAAAACCATCATGCAAGTATTAGAAGAGATAACACTCAACGAATATCAATAATCATACTCATAATCATAATTAATATAGAATCTCTCAACAACTCAAGTAATCATATAATCTCTACTACTGAGATGGAACCAAATAGCTCATCATAGAACAGATAGGAAGAGTTTAGAAGCAATTTAGTAGGAGAACTATCCTACCCGCTTTGTAAAACGAAAACTGCACTTCCAACGTAGCTCCTCTTTTTCTCTACGCCCAAGACCTTCGCTCATTTGTATATGACGAGGCTTGAATGAAGAAGAAGGATGAAAGGGTTGTTGGAGAAAGGGAGAAGGAGAGAGAAATATGGTTGGGCGTTCACAAATATAACATAAATTAGCCCCCTTCTGGGTGTTTTTATAGACCTTATGCCTATTCCTCCAACTAGGATATTTTTCCATAGAATTCCTTCCCAATCGAATCTCTCAAATATCTAATTAGAAGCTTCTCCATATGTAGAAGGGATGTCCTAAACTTAATCCTCCTTGATGTCTACTTTAACTAGGTTTCTCAAAAATAGCGCTTTTGGTACTCAAAATCCACCGGTGCAATTGATCGCTGTGTTAATTCACGCGATCACAGTACTAGTGATCAATCGTCGCCTATAGGGATCGATCAGTGCCTTAAATTACTAAATTTCCAATAAAAACAATCCATGGGAGACGAAGGCGATCGATTGCGTACCCCAGCGATTGATCGCATACCAAAATTCAAACTAGCAAAATTTTTTGCTCCGAACTCCAAATTGTGCACCGTCGGTGGCATTAGAAAGCTCTCTTTCCGTACTTCAACCTCAAATTGCAAAATATAGCAAAAATAAGCATCAAAATTTCATATTTAGATCAATCAGTTTTCCTAAGCATATCGATTTTTTTTTGGTGTTACAATATCCTATAAAAAATACCACAAAATTTACAATAAATAGTATTCGGTGGCTTAACATCTTTGTGATATCATTATTATAAGAAAAAGTACTAAAAATGAGGAAAAATAAAAAACAAGAAAAAATGGATAAAAATGAGTAAGAAATGCATCGTTGAAGTTTGTCCCGTTAAAAGCTATTGTGTAATCGATTACACGATAACCGTCTGCTTCTCATTTTGTTACTCAACAACGCCACCGTTGAGTATTCCTTTCCAAACACAAATAAGTATAATTTATGTTCAGTTCCCAAACCGGATTTCACCTTTCACAAAATCAATGTGAAAATTTTTACCTTTTGGCAAAGATCTTTTTTATACTCTCAAACATTTGTCATAAATCAGCCAATTTCAGGGTGATAATTTTCACCCTAGAAAGCAATTACGCTTGATAATTTTTTGGCTTCCAAATATACCCCTAGTATGCTTGATGAGGTTTGGTGTAGGGTGAATTGGCCCGGTTCAGATCATTGTTGTCAACAACCCCAGACTTCAACGTTTTGGCCCAAAACACCTAACGTTCAGGTTTCGGCCTGCGATCTTGTGAACACATATGCACGCTGCTATCACGTGTTTACACATGCGATATAAGGTCGAAACTTGAAATTTGGGAGTTTTGAGTAGAAACGCTGAACTTTGAGAATGTTGGCAATATTGACTTGAATCGGAGTAACACAATCAGAGAGATCTTGTGCTCGGCTTTTCAGCGAATGGCATGTTTAGTTGTCTCAAACCATTGGCGCGATGCCATCACTCGGTTATAATTTTGGAGATAGCTCTATTTAAATCACGTTTACCGCGTGTGCATGCCTGTGTTGGCAGGTTTTGCTTATTTGAACCATTGCACAGCCATCTTGCACTCAGCAAAGTGAAATCTGATGGTTTGAGAAGTGCCGGCAAATTCAAATTATGGGCTAGGGCAGGCACATATCAAGGCCAGGATTCTAAGAGCTGCAATCCGAAACTACACTAACACTATAGGGGGGCCTGACTTCCCTATTTTTTTCTTCAATTTCATTCACAGCCGTGTAGTATTTTGGGGTTGGTGAGAAGGAAATCATTGACCTATTTATTAATTTGCCCCAAATGAGGACATTCACATCCTAAATGTGCCTCCCAGACAGGTTTTAGTGAGAAATGGTCTTAAATGATTAAATGATGTGGGAAATGACCTCCCAAACAGCCCTACATACCAATGGAATTCAATCTTGGGACCTCTGCCACAACCAAAAACAGATCCAGCCAGCACAACTGCAGCTGGATCAGCACCGTCGATTTGATTTTGCTTTCTGATCAGCGTCACAAGGCAGTGATTGCAACTGCCGTCAATGTAACCACATTTTTTTTCCCAGTATCAGAAGACGGCCATTGCAAAACAGGACCTCTGACCAAAAGCCTTCAAATTGGTAGCTTTCCAACCTTGACCTTCCTTGTAGCACTCAACCTGACAGAATCATGTGATTCAAAAAAGTTAAGAAATTACTTGGAACCAAATGCATGAGTGATCAACCAGAAATATAATGTCATTAATATTTAGTATGAGTTGCCAAAAGCAAGAGAGTGAGTGCATGATGACAATATAGAAGGCCTGATGCAGCAGAAACACGGAATATTAGTTTTTGAGGCATCAAACGCTAATGACATAACAGTGTATATATGTGAAAAATGCACGAACTAAGTTTTTACTACTAACAGCAACAAAACCATCATATCATTATAACCTGTATCCTAAGAAAACCATGAGGAGCTGTATGCAAGAAATTGTACCTTATCTACATGAGTTCCATTAACATCTAGCAAGCCAGCAAATGCATAAAGGCCGTCATGGAGAACAGCTGCACCACCATATCCTCTAGGAAAATTCATTGAGTCTCCCATTGTCCAGGAACAGGTACGAGGATCAAAGCTTTCAACAGTCGACAGCATTTGAGTTCCATCATAGCCTCCTAATGCAAATCTGGAGCCAATTTTGATATCATGATCATAATCAAGTAGCGCCTTTTCCCAACTATTTGGGGTCGGCGACCTGGATCTTACTCCCAATTTTGATATACGAAGTAAAAAAATTGAATATCAAGGAGAAGACACATGCTCACATCCCATCCTGTTGCAAAATAAGAAGTTAACAAATGGTTTTTTAAGTTTTTCTAATTTGTATTAGGATTAGTTTGATCTTTTATTCATATTGGGCTTTTAGGTCTTTCAATGTAAATCAGGCTTTGCCTTTTTTATAGCAAAGTGACTTACACTAGAAGACATAAAAGGTCAACATGAATTAAAAGACCACACTTACCCTAACATAAATAAGAAAAGACTTTAATAACCTTTGTAAAATTCTTATTCCGCACCACAGACAGCTCGTGGTGGAAGCACTTCCCGTGTCCCACAGAGAGTCGGAAACTTGCACTAACAACTCAAATTGGTCAACCATAAAGTCGGCCAAGCACGTGCGATCTTGTCAACCATCCGTATGATCCCACTTCCACCCTACTCGCGGCCCACATAAAAGTGGGCATGGTGTCCAGAGAAATGCTACTTGGCCCATGCTCATATGCAGCCACAGGGCCTGCGAGTGTGTAGCATTACTCCAGGAATTATTAGAAGAGTTCAAATAGTACTGGGACATGGTTTCTAACAAAGGAAAGAGTCCAAAATTGCATCTAATTTAGCCAATTACAAATATTATCACATTCCTAGCTCCAGCTTCATTACATGAAAGCCAGTTGATTCAACAATTTTGAAGCATAATTTGTCGTGCTACAAATCTCTAAAAGAAACATGTCACACACTCTTGTATTCAATCACCAAGTCCATCAATGTAAAAGCAATTTCATTCCACTCCTGTTTATATGTGCCTCGCATAAGCTCATCGGCGTGTGGCAGGCACTCTTAAACCGTGCGATGATTTAAAACAGGGGCAGGCACGGTGTGAATCTTTTACTAATTCTCTAATTTCTATCTTAACAAAAACAGGTAAATGGGAAACCAGCTAGCTCAATAGAGAAAAAGAGACTGGATAGTTTTCTGATTTGTTGACACCAGAAAGAATGAAAGAAAAGCACGAGATACATAAAGAATTTGGCAAGACTCTGAACTAAGAAACTCAAAAATAATTTCATTCATTCATTTTAAATTTAAATCCTTGAAACGTAACTGCACACCTATAGGCCTGTTCCGCTGTTCAAAGCTAAAGCATTTTAAGAAGAGCTAACATAAAATTGTAGGCCTTCCGCCTTCTAAACACCTGAGAGACTTCAGTTATTGGTTGGTCATATACCAACTAAACACTACAGAAAGCTAGTAACAGCATTCTAGCATGCCATGGATGTCCAATCTAAGCAAAGAAAGCGAAAAACAGGAGAGGGAACTAGTTTCGACCTGAAATTTGAACAGAGACTAGATCCCTAATCATAGAAGTCACGAACAATTTTCCGTTCTTTTTAGAAAACATAAGGCAGAGAAATTGTGCCTTTTCTCTTGAGGACTAAAGTTGTAGTTCGAAGCCAAAACTGTTCACAATTTTTTCATTCTAATTAAGTTTCAAAACTATATTTTAAACATGAATAAAACACTCTAAGGCAACTGTAACTTTCAGTTAGTCATTTGCCAAATATCTGCTAATTGATGTTGTATACATACTTCACAAGCAATGTCCCCATACAAAATCATGAAAAGGCTTCAAATTATCCATATCAAATGAATAAAATCAACTCTCAGTGCAGTTGACCTTACAGTTTTCCCTTAATGGTTTCCAATCCACTTTTATCAGCTTGCTTTAACTAATTCTTATCTAAGCACCACATGAAGGAAAAAGCAGCTTAATGTAACTTTCCAAAAATTGGTCAAATGTAAATAATTTTGGATCATGAGACTTACAGTTTATCATTTAGAACAGCCAATGAGTGACAACCCCTTCTAACTTTCATATTTTGAAGCCTGGTCCAGGAAGGTTCTCGAGGATCAAACCTTTCAGTTGACCTATGAGCAAGCACAATCATGAACCAACAGTATTAATAAATGAGTGATGCTAACACAAAAACACATAAGTTTAAAAAAGTAACACAATCCCTTACTGCAGGTATTTTTTCCCATCAAAACCGCCAACTGCATAGAGTACACCGTTCAATTCAGCCGCAGCAGGAGCAAATCTCTGAAATTTATAAAATTATGGATTCAAGCTTCAGAACTATTTTATACGCAACATAAATGATGTTTGTGTGTCATTACATATATGATATCACGTTAAAGTGTGCACTTGTGTATAAATACATAGACCTTACAATATATGTCTATCTATGTATATGTACATTTAAAAAAAAGAGAGAGCTGTTACAGCATGTACAATATTAAATTAGAACTTTATCACGAATTACCTTCTCATACAATGATTGAACACGGATCCATCGCCCCAGAATTGGATCAAACATCTCAACATCAGCTAAAATCTCAACTCCATTCCCACCGCCAATTGCATATAACCTATTTTGTGCAGCAGCACCAGCTAAACTACTCTTTTTCTGCATCAAAGATGGGCATGTGGTCCAGGCATTACTCTCTGGCCGATAGCATTCCACTGCAAGTAAGAGGCAAGTAAAATTAATTACCCCACCAGAGACGATATTTATAGGAGCCTGAAAACGTATTAATAATCACCTGAATCATACCAAGAAGCACCATTTCCACCACCAAAAACATAAAGGTTTCCGTTTAACGCTGCTGCTGCAGCATATGACCGAACACAGCTCATTGGCTTTAGGGATTTTATGATGTCTGCAGAGGGTAAGTACAAGTCTACCGAGGATAAAAAAGATCTACCATCACTTCCTCCCAAAAAATATACTAGCTTTTCAGAAGGTTCATGATAAAATTTATGTATAGATTTATCAGCTTTTTTCCGCTGGCCGTCAACTTCCAACTCTAACTCATAGACACGGGTTTTCAGTTGTTGAATTTCTGTTTCCGTTTGTGCCTGAAATGTTCAAGCATAAAACACGAACTATAAGCAAAGCACAACTGTAACATTTGTGCTTATGGTGCACGTGGTTAGCAGTATCTAACATATATCTCATATACATCTGTATCTGTCATGTACCGATAAAAGATATGGAGTACCCAATATCTCAGATATACCTTAAACATCTGAGATACATCATCCCTGGCCCCAGTTAAGTTCTTCATGTGTCCTTTCACTCTAAAAGGAGGCATCTAAGTACAGTTCACATAAATTTTTAAGTACCTATCAATGTTGACATGGGAGCAATATTGTGCCCAACTGAATTCCATATACACTTAATTCTTGTAGTGGCCAGGCAGCATTCCAACCTCCACATCACTCCAGCTATTATTGATATGTACTTCTAGTATCACCTTCTAAGTTTTATTTGGATGTAAACCATCAAATTATCCAGCTTCAAACATGTTTATCACTAATCATGCTTTCTGCTTTAGAAGTGTAATTTGAATTACCATGAGTGTATTGACATAATGTTGTGATCATTTAAAGTGAGTATTAGTGGTTTCAGATGTTAATATACACTTAAATTAACAAAAAATATGTCTAGATCACCTGTATTTTTTCCCAATACCTCTGATAAATCTGCGATATATCGGTTATATCGTATCTTTAGGCCACCGATATATGTCCGATAAAAGTTATTGCAAACCATGATGCCGCATAATGACACCGCATGATTTTCACTCAACATTTTACAAGCTATTTAGTGACGACAGCTTAATCCTTTTTCAAAAGCCATGGATATTCTTAATTATTGCCTACACTTAGAACAAAGACCAATCAATTATATAATGAATTCAGCTTTATACTTCCACGATCATAAAAAAAAAACCTCAAAAACTATGTATTTGATTCTTCCATCAAACTAGTTGGGTGTATTATCCAAATGTAGTCGAAGTTGTCATAGTAATTTGGAAAAAAAAATGATGTCCTGTTAAAGTTTATCATAATAATTAAAAAAGAGAAGGAAAGACTTCTGCTTGTAGTGAGAAAAGACCTAAAATGTGTGAAGTAGATGGAGATATGTTCTAATAAGACCAAGTGTGCATGGAATACATGTTTCCCGTGCCATAAAATTGGTAAGGAATTGATGGCTCCTAACCTAGTTGTAGGGATGTGGGACTTGGATCTTCCTTCTCTTCAGGCAATGGTGTCATGCCCCAAATTTTCAGCTTCTTATCGGAGTAAGTATCTTTTAAATTGTTGAATACTGGAGGCATCACAGATATGTTGTCATTCACACCAATACAATGAAAAGTGAAAAATGACAAAATTTAAAGGATAGACCATTTATAAATGAAATTTAGAATGAACAATAAAATGATAACCTATTATATTTGTTGGTCCAAAGCCATTTTTATAATATTCATAAAATAAGCTACAAATCTAAAGTCTAAGCATCAAACTTTTTCTCTACGATCCACCTTTAATCCAACTATCCTTTACGAGCTATCAACAGCTAAACCTGCATCCCAGGATGCGTGAGTGTTTTGAGAAATGCCTAGTAGAATGCAAAATCGCAATAGAATATAACAAGATAGTCAAGGATAAACAACAGAAGTAGTTGTACCATGAATTGCAATATGTTACAAATCAATTGGAAGAAATGATTCAACATAAATGTCAAGGATTGCTAACATCCGTACGAAAAGATCAGACTCCATACAACAAAAGTGCTAGGAGTCAATGAATTTCTGCTCTCAGATTTCTGCGGTTGTCAATCTGGACAGCATACCCATACACCACTGGGGGTTCTCTCGAGGAACCCTGCCATGAGTCTAGGGTGTGGGCACATCAATGTTCATGGACACAATAGTTGAAGACACTGTGGGCCTTCCATGATGCCGAACAATCTAAGAGTGCATGTGTGCCACAAAAAGGCAGGGATGTTGTGCCAATCCCCAAAATAAATACTAAGGCCTCACAAGGTCAATGTTTCAATCATGGCTTATTGAGTATACTATGATTTCCAACAAAGATGTGCCAATCCCGAAGGAGACTCAATCGAGCAATTATTATGCAAAGTACAAGAATGTTGCACCAATCATGTGGAATCTCATATGAACAAATAATAATGCAAAGAAAAGAGGTGTTGTGCCAACCCTTGTGGAATCTCCGATACACATATTGATGCAAAGAACAGAGGTATTGTGCCAACCCCTATCGAAACCTTCACGCTTTGCGTTCGTTCTAGCCGTCTCATGCTCTTGCTCAGGTGTCTCTTCAGGTCAACCAGCAAATCCTCAGGTGTCTCTTCAGGTCGGCTAGCAAAGAGAGAGTCGAGAGAGAGAAGAGAGAGAGATCGAAAAAGAATAAGAGAGAGAAGAGGGGTAAGCCAAATAGAAAAACGGGGGCCCATAGAAGTCCTACTCTTGGTAAAAGTATGGCCGCCCTTTCATATTCGTGTCGATCCTCAATTATGGTCCAATCTATCTAAAAGCATACGTCTTCTCTCGTGTTAAATCTCTAACGCCCAATAGGAAACCCAGCCTTCTTATCTACCGTCCATCTAACTCCTCTCATCCTACTCCAACTCGGAAATATATCTCATCCAAGTTGAGTCAATCCACGCCTCTGCAATTTAACGATCAGATTCTCAGCTTCTGATGAGTCTTGTTCTAGGCTAGAACATCGTGCTACTCTTCACCAATCCTACTTTAAGTAGGAATCCATGATAACTCCTATCAAGCTTATCCAACCAGCACTTACCGGAGTCCAAATCATTCCCATTTTCCTAGTTTAAGACGGCAACAAAAACTTTTTTTTTAATTTTGGGGTCGTCACACATGCAAAATCCAAATTCCCCATGCAATATAATTGGGACAAGGAGTGTGCTGTCCTTAACCAATTGTATGAAGTTTTGGATGCGGAATTTGCTCTGCATTCACCCCTCGCATCTATCTCATGCATCCTCAGTTAGCCTTTTATCATCTAGTGGCCATAAGAATGCTAAAATAGAATATGTGTATGAGCACATTTAATTTCAAAAAGTTAGAAGTTTCAAAATTGTAAATATGGCATCAACTACACTGTAGGATCCAAATTATAATTCCAACAAATCAATCTGTACAAAATCCTCAAACAAGATGCATATTTTGCAAGCCAAAATAGAGAGATTACCAGCCTTTTCTCGAGCAGCTCTGTTCGTTGAAATTGCTCTTTGAACATTATCCTGAACGTCTCCATGTCCTGCTTCAGTCATCAATTATCAGCCCGGATTTACAAACAGAGAGAGAGAGAGAGAGAGAGAGAGAGAGAGAGGATCTCAAGAATTAGGCTAGTGCACCTGCTTATCATTTGGAAAATCAGGCATTGCTGGACTTTCAGAATGTAGTGGAGAAACTTGTCGGTCTACTTCAACTGCATCACTATCCAGTAGTCTCACACCTTCAGTTGTAGTGACAACTGCATCAGAACCTTGCATGCCCTTTGATGGAAATTTAGGCACCTGGTTACCAGCTTGAAAATCAGGCACTGCTGGGGATTCAGATTGTAATAGAGAAACTGGTTGACCTACTTCATATACGTCACTATACAGTAGTCTCACATTGTCCGTTGCATATGTAACCTCAATTTGCATGTCCTTTGATGGGAAAATAGGCATCTGGTTATCAGCTTGAAAATAAGGCACGGCTGGGGATTCAGATTGTAGTGGAGAAATTGTTTGGTCTACTTCATATACGTCAACATCTAGTCTCACATCTCCATTTGTATCTGCAACCACATCAGAACCTAGCATGTCTTTCGATGGAAAACTTAAAAAATCGTGACATGCAACAATCTGCTTCAACTTCTGAAGAACCAAAGCCTCCCGTTCTCCTGGTGTATCCTTATCTGAGCAGGATTCTCTTTTTTCGGTTTCCCATTCCTCACCAATATTAGTACAAGAACCCTTTAAATTTGAATGACTTCTCTCTATTTCAGCAATGTTCGAGTCAGTGAGTGAAGGACCCCAAACATCATCAGGCACATCAGAAGAGCTTTTAGCTGAGTGGGTATCGTCAGGATCAACAATATCATTCCACGTAAACTTCTCACTATTATTTTCTCCATTTGCGCGACTAGAAAAGGATGCATTCAAGCTAACACATGGCTGCGACTTGTTGATGGGGACCACATTCCATTGGGTGCTCCGAGGAAACGAAGTTTGGGGTATTATAGCACTTACAGGTCCAGATGCAAACAGTATAAGTAACTTCTCAACTTGAGCATGGTCTAACTCAAACCAAAAATGAGTAAGTGTGTAAAAGTTATCACTTATTGTTTCTCTGAACTGATCTTCAGTCAATGGTCGGCATTGAGTCCGGACATGAATACAAACCTTTCCAAAAGTAAAATAGCAGCAAAAGATTATTAAAAATGTTCACTAACAACCTCTGCACATTAGAGTATTCCCAGAGCAAAATGTAAGCGGCATAAAACTAGTAAAAAAATTAAGTCGCATGTTGATTAACCAATTTTATGTCTCAAAAATTAAGTCGCAAGTTGATTAACCAATTTTATGTCTCAATGTCTTGACCAACAAAATAAAAAAATAGTTATAGATTGTGAGATAGAGAAACTGATAGATTATCCAAGGGGGGGTGGCATATTGAATTAGGACCATCCAACAATTGGGGTCAGTTATTGAGGGCCCAGTTGATAACTGGTTCCCATGCCATCTAATCAGTATGCAGTTTCAACAAAGTTGTAGTCGACCTAACAGCTGAAAGCATCTTTTTGGCCAGTTGTGGCCTCCACAGACAAATGCAAAGCAGAATAGAATAAACCGAGGAAAAGATGTGAATATTGCACTGTAGACCTGATTAAGTCTAGAATAAATGAAACAAGGGCCTAAGAGTTGAAAGCAGTTTGTTTTCCTCACATTTTAAGAGACAGAAACATAGTCCTCCATGTTGCTGACACTTTCAGGCCTTATTGTAACTTGTATAATTCATTGATTCAGTAGTATAGTCCTCAACGTTGCTGATACTTTCATGCCTTATTGTAACTAGTATATTTCATTGACTCTTGATGGACGATGATTGAAACAATAATTTTAAAACTAACAAATACAGTTTTGATATACATCTGCATACAGAGATATAGGAAAAGTAAAAACTTGCGTTTATTAGTTATTCTTTATTGGTATAGATTAGAAATTTTAGTGACCTAATTTTTCATGTGACATGTCTTAAAATTTTGAAAACAGATCTAAGTCTTAATATGTGTCATGTATATGTTTATGCTCACTTCACCTTCTGTATAGCTAATCACTACACGTTGAAGTAATCGTTACTTGTCCTGTAAAAGCATAAAAGAAGTATACAAAGAAATATTAACTTCTCCCCTGGATCTCAAGTTTGTATTGCAGGTGCACTTTCACTGGTAAGAATAAAATGAAAAGCAGGTTTCAATAAATACCTGAGCAGGAAAAGGGCTTTTCTCTTTGCCATCTTCACTCCAACAATAAGGATCAATACACATCCGTCCACTGCTGGCAGCCTCATAAACACCATGTAGTTTCCGAGTGGAATAATTGAACAAGAACAATGGCAGCCCAGGATCAATATTTTTAACATATGAAAAGTGTGAAGCTGGTAAACCTGTCAAACAAATGTCACACTGCAAGCAATGAGTAGAAATGACAGCCAACTCATATGATTAAAAAGCAATAAAAATATTTTCCTGAAAAAGAACAATATTTGCCCCCATCAAATCCCGGTTTATTGATGTGTACACGAGAGAGCAAGATAGCTAAAATTCCAGATACTAATATCATAAGATCTTTAACGTGCAACAATGCTTCTCAGATAAAAAACATATTGGATGAATGTTTTCACAAGCTTATCACTTATGAAGAATTCTTTCAAAAGGCGGCAATGTAATAGACCATATCCAAAAAGGAAAGTACTGGATTCTACCTTTATTCATTTTCACACATACATCCTCAAATATTCTTGACAACCCTTCAGAATAAAGTTTCTATAAGCCACATCAAAGGCATTTGACATTATTTAAAATTGAGGTAGTCAATATTTTCATGTTTTCTATAATTGACCATCAGAACCTGACACCACGTGATATCAAAGCCCTCAACAGCCTGAAGTCCGACCAGAATCTGCTTGGGATCGGTCTTTTGGACGCTTGCCTAGGCTCGGGCCAGGAAAAAGGTTTTAGGGATGGGGCATGGCCTGGCCCTGCCCAGTTTCAGCCCTAGATTTGACCTCTATATTTGCTAATCGTGGCCCTCCTTTTACATAGCATATTGCTCATTAGTAGGTTGAGATTCAAAATTAATTAGTTAAGTATATAGTTGCTTATTGAGCAGATAAGAGCAATTCCCTCTTCTTTGTTCCCCATCTCTAAAACTTTCCCCTCCAAACTCACTCAATACGCGCCAATTCCTTGCACCACTTCTGGGAACCTGTTGGCTCACACCACTCTGCGATACAGTCATCATCTTTCTCTGCCCACTGAATATGACTAGATCAGATTTGTATGGACGTGCCATGCTCCCCCACGTAAAAGCAGACTGGTTTTTATTTTTACCAGTTTTGTGATGGGAGATGGCTATATAAATATTTCATGTGCAACCATCATGTCATGAACCCAATCCATATATATGGCAAGAGGTATAATGAATATGATGATGTTGAATCTTCTTATCATCGTCCCCTCTTCAGAGGGTTGCGTCAGGATGGGCATCCGGCGTAAAAACTTGCCACTATGTTTCTTTGTATGGATTTTGTACCACTTTGATTCCGATCAGAGTCAAATGCAGTATATAATCCATGCCGCCTACCCCAGATGGCTGGGATAAGGCGTATGAAGATGAGATTTGTATGGACCAAATTTCATCCTAAGGACCCATTAGAATTAACAATTAACCCAACTAAAGCCTTACTTTCAGGAAATTCCAAAATGTATGTTCAGTTCTTTCTCAACAACATATCATAATTCTCATCCTTATCCTTACTATTCTATAAAGGTGGAAGCTCAGTTTCAAAAATTAGTCAAAATATGATCAATTATGCCCATATTCGTTTGCTTAATGACTTCACAAATTGTACTGATAATATAGGATATAAATTCATAATTACATGCTCCTTTGTTGGATAAAATTAGATACTTATAAAAACTGCACACTTTCAAGTGTCTTGCCAACAAAACAGCCCTCAGATTTGAGTGGGCCTAATCCATTTTAAGGGTAGTACAAAGGGCTGGGTAGTAGGGGTATATTAGGAAAAATAACTAATTACAACACTAATTAATGGCATACCACTAAACGAAAATAATTAATGTGGCATGGCGTCCATTCAATGGCAAGCCATACGGAAGTCTTCATTCCTTGTTAATTCTTTTCCTATTTAAATGGCCTAATATCTATTTAAATGAGGCTACCTTTGGAGCTCTCGTGTCCTATGAAGTTCCAAACATAGAATATGTTTCACACTACATCCCATGTGTCCCAGGTATTAAAGACCTTTCAAATTTGGTCTCTACATTTACGTCCTTTCGAAAATAAAATAGCAAATATATCCAGATGTATTAGGTGTAGCACGTGCAATTTTCCTAGTTAAGCAAAAACTCTATATGCAACATGCGGTCAAAAGCATTCCTTATAATCCAAGGACATAGTCCTAACCAAGTAAAAGTAAACAATTAAATAAAAAACAAAGGAATTAAACTGATAAATAGAAGCTTAAAAACAAAGTTCTCTCTCAGAAATTAAAAATGGCAAACTTGTGCAGCTTCATGAATCAAAGAAGCAGCTGACCAAAAAGCTGTTTTGTGAGGCATTCTTTCATGGTGGCATTCTTGCAACCGAATATAACACCACCTAACTCTGCCTTCCTTAAATGTCTTGCACATGCAGCTAGATTAGCAGGTCTGAGACGTGAGTTCTGATTCTTCGTATCCAAAACAACCGTTTCTGTCTTCCTTCCAGCTCCCATTCTGCAACACAAGGACACCTAAATTTATTCCTACTGACTTCCATCCCACTATTAGTATGTGAAAAGCAAAACTAGAATTCCTAATTTCTTTGATCACCTCTTCATATGAAACCAGCAAATTAATCAACCACATTATAGTAACAACTTGACATTTATACACAAAGAATAATCTTGCACAATTCAGTCAAGTAGAGGGGCCTTTTGAAGATGACTTCATTTTTACTGCAAACGTGGAACTGATGTTCTGCCATTCTTGAAACACAATGTTAAACAATGCAACAACATTCACTTACAAATTTCTTTCAGATTTTACACAGTTAAAGATTTTCATTACGCAATTACTGGTATTTTTCAATACAACCCGTCTAGCATCCCATCTAGCATTTACATCAAACAACTAATTAAATCCTCTCAAGGCAAATTTCTCAAACTAAACAAGAATCATTAATTACTCTTGAAAACAAAACAAAATCAAGAAACAATTTGAACCCTAGAAACTCCAAAAAAATGGCCACAATGACCATCGCCTTTTCCGGCAGAAGCATTTTAACAACATTACACATTTCATGTTTATCAAAGAAGAGTCATATAGATAAGTCGAATGTAGCTGAAATGAGAAAGTTAAGGTGGATGAGTGGGATAATTAGGAGAGATTGGATTAGAAATGAATATATCTGTGAAAGTTAAGGAGTAGCTCGTTTAGGGAGAAGCTGAGGGAACTTAGGTTGCGTTGGTACGGGCATATGCAAAGAAGACTTTTAGATGCCCCTGTGAGAATATTAGAAGGGATATATGCAAACGATGTTAAAAGAGGGAGAGGGAGACCTGAGAGAACTTGGATGGAGTTAATAAGAAATGATTTGACTTGACTATCTCTTATTTACTATCTCTTACTTACAAAAGAGGTAGCCCAAAACAAGCTTGAATGAGGACTAAGATCATCGCAAAACTATTAGACTCCATTTCTTGAAGCATCATTCATTCCACCAAAACAAGACTCCATTCATCCATAACCATTCGCTCAAAAAAGCCCTTCCAAACAACAATCCAAAACCATTAAACTCCACTTCTTGAACTGACGCAGAACCAAAAGAGAATGGACCATCAACCCAACAACCACCCGAAAAAACAGATTCAAATATAAACAGAAACAAGAACAGAGAAGTACCTCAAAACAGTACCAAAAAAGACGCAAGAACTTCAAGAAGCGGGGACTTTTGCCTGGTTCCCAAGAGAAGCCGCGTGCGTTGAGGAGATGATGACGGGGTTTGAGAGGAATCGGATGGGGACGGATATTGGCGCTCCGGCGATCGGAGCCGGCGGGGGCAAAAGGGCGTTTTTGTGCTGCGTTTTGTACTTTCGGCAGTTTTGAGCTTCTGCTGTTGTAGACTCGTAGTCCTCCAATTTGTACTGTTTGGCGTGTTCGGAAAGAAGGGATTTTTATAAAAAAAAAAGGAATTTATACAGCGAAACTGTACACCAAATTTATACACTAATGAGGTTTTTTATGTGGAAGTTGGGTTAGTTGGGATGGATTTTATTTCCACACCTTGAGTTGGAGGAAATTTCCCAACCCCATGTGTTTATGAGGATTTATTGGCTTTATTATGAAAAATAAAATTTCTCCCGTGGAAAATTATCATTCCCCAAATTTTTTTAGAGTGCGGAAGACTTATAATTAAGGACTATCATGATCATTGGGGACGGGATGGAGTAACCATGTCGTCAATTATACAATCATTAAAAGACGAGTAATTGATTAATAATTTGTGAATAAAACTATTAATTAAATAAAAGGTTGACAATATAACTTTAATAATATGATAATGAAACTATTAATTAAATAAAAAATTGACAATGTACCTTTAGTAAAATGTATACACAATAATAAAAAGACGAGTAGTTAATTAATAACTTCAGCATTCACTACATATGCCCAACTGACCAGCAAGGTTGTGAATCAAACAGAGAACAATTAGTGTTGATTGGGATGCAAAATAGGGACTTACAACCATGGTTTTCAAAACCGGACCGGACCGGCCGGTCCGACCGCGGAGGACCGGAACCGGCCGGAAAACCGGTCCGGTTCGCCCGGTTCGGGCCGGTTTATCAACATGAAGGGATAAAATTGGAAGATGTAGAAGAGTGGGTTGATCAATTTGACTAGATATGAACATTTATTAATATATTGGCAACATCTTAATTTCTTAACTTGACTTAATTCTTTCAAAATTAGGTCCAATAAATCGGAACAGAACTACTATGAGACAACAAGGCAGCGACTACTGAGGGATTATAACGAAATGAGTTCTCACCAAATCCTAACACGTGTAATAGAAAAAAAAATACGAGCACAAGATTGTCATACATTTCAACAATATCAATGAATCATCAAACATTGTATTACGAAAGCAATTGAATCATGAATATGAAATTGTAACACATCAATTCCAATAAAAAATGAGGTACATAACATCATAATATTAGAACTTAGATCATTAATATAGAATAGGAAATCCAAAGCAAATCAGTGGAAAAACCATCCTACCTCTTCGAAGTAATTATCTTTTACTTTGTGAATCGAATATCCTTCAGACACAGTTCGCTCCGCTCCAACACACCAATCAGCACCAATGGAGAGGGAAGAGGTAAAGGGAGAGAGGGAGCATGTGAGAGAGAAGGGAGAGAGAGAGAGAGAGGAGTCTGGTTGGCCAATAGCTAGGGCCGGCCAACACTATTGCCCTTTTATGTTACCCTAGTTTCCTAGTTCTAGTAGGACTCATCTCCACCATTGATTAAACCCTATTTAATCTCTTCTGTTTAGCAATTAACCTCCTCTTAAGACTCCTCTGGCGCCCCATCACTATGGCACCTAGTTCTATTTAGATTCTAATCTCCAAAACTACTACAAATCCACTTTCCATACTTATCCATTCACCAAACCTGGCAATTGCCTAACTAACTCCCACAATTCTTGACGTCCCTTCCTTGCTTGGCGTCCTTCCATATTCCATAGACACCCTTTCCTTCCTTAGTACTAATCACAACCAATCGCATAAAATTTCCAACTTTCTATTTATAGGATACTATGTTCATTCCTATATTAAACCAAATTTTAAAAGAAAAACCTCCTTTAATTGAATTCAAAATCAAAAGGTAACTAACCATTGGATTGCCTGCCAACTAGATAGCTTGGTGCCCAATAAATTGGTAACTAACTAATTTTTTTACTTAAATGATAACTTTCAAGAATTACCCCAACCTTATGTAGGAAACTACCATAGATTGTGAACCTATTAATTAGAAGACCTATACCAACGTTGCACCCTACATTCCACTAGTCCTGACGCCCAACCTCACCCTGGTGCCAGGCTCAGCCCCAACCTCACCCTGGTGCCAGGCTCACCCAGGTCTTCTATAAATCATGGTTCTATTGTAACTAGAAAATAAAATCGCATAACATCACGCAAATCATTCAAATAAATTGAATTGGAAATTTTACTTTCCTAATTGGGTTGTATATATATATATATATATATATATATATATATATATTACAAAATTCGTGGTCATCACAAAAAAAATCCATCGTGAATGTGCAAAAAAACACATCAACTTTTTTCCCTTGCTTTAGTCACTTTTTCACGTGCAAAAATAAAAATACTCGCTTTTCTTGAATTAGTCATGAATGTTGAATATGTTTCTCTAGATTCTAGTTGAATTTGTATATTTTACGTATCTAACATACATTTAAACTTAAAAAACTACGAATGGATATATTATAAGGAACATATATAACATGATGTATTCTAAACATCAATATATGGCATTCTAGGATTTGAGCCATCGGATGGAGATCAGACAACGCATGGGACTGGCAGCGATACTGCCCGGGATATTATCTTCCACTGCCCGATGAATGGCTTAGATCTTCTCTGCTATCATAAAATCCGATGTTGCGTAAGGTGAGCAGTTATCCTAAATATTAGCGTCACCCGCTCATTTCATGGGTTGTATTAATTGCCATGATCTACATATGTTAATAGTCAAATTAGTTAATAGGTGTGGAAAATTTTACACACTTGGAGAAGTGTGGAAAAAATTTCCACATTTGTGGAGTAAAAAATCATTACAAGTGTAGAACATTGTAATTTCCCCCACAGTCACGGTTGGGAAATGGCTAACGTGGGAAATGGCACTCTTTGGATCCGTTCAAATGTGGTTGAGCAAGGCGGTTATGTCATCTGGACTGGAGGAGAGGCACGGGACGAGGGGAGAGGCGGGACGAGGGGAGAGAGGCAGGACTACGGGACGGGGGATGGTGGATGGAGGGAGAGGGGGAGAGGCGGGACGAGGGGACACGTAGGACGAGGGGGAGGAAAAAACTAATGAGCGGTCCCTCCCATGTCCTCCCGTATCGGATACGTATCTGATTTTTTTTCTTTGGAAACAGGCAGCTGTGTCGCAGTATATGTATTAAATACAGATACAGCCCCCTTTTAGCCGTGTCCGTACTTCACATAGTATAACCCTTGAATTTTCTTCAAAGACAAAAATATCACTAGGTTTTCACCCATCCTACTTCATTTTTTAAAAGTTAGCTTTCTCGTCCAATATACAGTACCCTTCTTGTTGTTGCAACCCGCATATTTTGGCAAGGCAGACATGGCCGTGGCCAAGCACATGACCTAGCGTGGCGGAAGAGCAGTGGCCATTAGGTTTCAACTTTTTTTATTTTTATACATAGCTATGTTTCACTTTTTTTTTGGTATATAGCTAGGTTTCACTTTGGTAGTGTACCGGTGTTTCGAAAATTTTTACTTCAATTGATGGGCAACACGTTCTGGCATTTTTTATTTTAAAATAAAATGACATAACTCCCATTCAAATTAAAATGAGTCCGAGACCACTCCTTCAGGTGGTCCACGAGTCAATGGACCATCAATTTTGCCCGGTTCATCAGCAACCTTCCGACCTCGCCTGCGAGGCCGATTTAGATTTTTGGCGGTTGGCAGCTCACCCTCGACTACGATTTGAATTCAAATTCAAATCTTGAACCAGATCAAGAAGACTCCAGAACGTCTTTGTGACCGTTGGCACATCCCCTTCTAGCTGGAGATTCCAAATTCTAGCCTCTGTCTATCTGGAGAATTCTCGAGAACATTTTGTGGCCGTTGCAATTTCAAATTCGATTCATACAACGGCTACATCAAGGCAATGGAGTATATAAACTAGAAGGTCTGTGAACATTTGAATTTCAAATTGCATTTCATCCATGGGCAGGGAAGGGGAGAAGAGAGGAGCAAGGAGCCGGACGGGAAGTTTGTCTTCGAGGTAATCAACTATCGTTTGTTTCATTAATTTTCATTTTCATTTCTTCTTCATCTCAATGTTGGGGGAAAACAAACCCCGCTTTGAAGTTCTCCGATCCGTCTTCATCATGGCCATTTCTTTGTTTCTTGCGCTGCAGTTCTCATTTAGGCCACTCGGAGGGCAGAAAACAGGGAGGGAAGGCCGGTCGAATTCAAAGAACAGCGATCAGAGATCATGGAGGTAATGCAAAATCAATCAACTGACGGGCGTTTAGCTGGGATCGGGATCAATTTGTACCGCCCAGAAGGAAGTTTGTGCAGTTGGGAGAGGGCACTTGATGCTTTTGTGTGTGAAATGATGTTTTTCTTGGCATTTGATTGATTATGTTACATGGGCTTTGATCTGTTTCTTGTTTGATTAGAGTTTGGAGTTGTTTGTTGGGTGTTGAATTGTAGGCAGAGGTGTTTTACAAGGTTGCTACCATTGCTGAAAGGAGTGGTGTGCCTGTCATTGCCGATGGTGGGATTGTGAACTCTGGTCATATTGTAAAGGCTTTTGTGCTTGGGGCATTGACCATTTACGATGGGGATTTTTTTAGCTGGTAGCCATGAATCTCCAGGAGATTACATGAATGAGGTATGTCGAATTTGCTTTGGTGTTAAGTTAATAATATTTCCAACCAAGTGGAAATCACATTAGTCACAATAGCTAAAGAATAGATAAAGATCTCCAGGTCTTCCATGCTTATTCCCTCATTATGTACGTTTACTCTATTATGATTATAGGAAGGCCAGCAGTCTACAATGTATTCTCACATAGATTTTGATATTACTAGTCTCATAGTGCTAGTTCTAGCTAATCTGATTGTTCATCATCATTAAAGGTTTCAAAGAGAAAAGAATAAACTGTTTTTAAGTCTCTGGGAGTGTGTGCACGTGCACATTCCGTTTGTATGATCATATGAATGATGATGATCATCATCATCATCACTACAGCCCCCTACTCTTGGGGGTCTCCATTTGGGTATTCTTGTATTTAATAAGAATTTATGTGAAAGCATAGTTGCGTGAGTGCTATGCTGGGTGCCTTTCCTGATACAACCCATTAGAGAGGGAATATGAGATGTAGGTTCATCATCAGTGTCACCTTCTCCAATTATTTTGGTAATGACTTCATGATATTATGGTTGCTTGAGAAATACTCATACTACGGTTTAAAATGACAGGGCATATGTATTTAGAGGAGTTTAATGTTAGTTAGATCTGAGTTAGTCAGCTTTTGGGGCTGCTGACATTAGTATGGCCTCTCATTCAGCCTAAACTGCCAGAATTGATTTTGCTTTCAACATGTACATCCATGCACTTGATTAGCATTATTAGGTTGCTTTTGTTTCAATGAAGCCTTTAATGAATGCAATAAATCTGTAATTTCCAGTGAAAAATTGTGGTATCTTGGCATAACCTTTCTAGTGCTTATCTCCATTGCTTATAAATTTTCCTGATTAATATGCAATTCTTTGTCTTTGTCAAAGGTGGACTGGGTTAAGAAGTATAGAGGCATGGGCTCCCTTCAAGCCATGACCAAAGGCAGTGATGCTCGATATTTGGGCGATAAGTCAAAGCTGAAAGGTGATCAGGGAAATGTTGTTTCTGTAGCTGATAAAGGCTCTGTATTAAAATTCAACCTTTATACTATGCAAGCTGTCAAACAAGGATTCCAGGATCTTGGTTCATCTTCTTTGTAGTCAGCTCATGACCTCTTAAGGTCAAATGTGCTAAGGCTAGAGGTGAGGCTAAATCATGTTATAGCGATTATAGATTATTTTACTCTTTGGTCACTAGGACATTATCTTAGTTATCCTTCAATTTTCGATGGTCAATCCCAAATATTGAATAAAGGCACATGGACATGAAGAAGACTTCCTGGGCAGAAAACAGTTTTGCTTCATCAGCATTTCCTCAGGTGATTGATTTTGCATTATTTGATGGTGGTTTTAGGTATTTGCTGGTTTATCCTGGATTTTTTAAATCCTTGCTTTATTTTTAGTTTTATGTTTAGATTTTGGATTTGTGACAAGGAATTGAGTTTCGAGAATGGGTTATAGGAATGAAGTTTTGAGCAGATGCAGAGGTGGAAAAACCTCGCTCGTCGCTTTACAAGTTTCAGTTTCTGAATCACTTTCTTGTTAATGTTATTTCATTTTCTTCCAGTAAAAAGAGGAAATAGTTATCTTCTCGGAGCTCATATTCCAGATTTTGCTATTGATGGTCTATATTTTTCTTCTATATTGATGTTTACTTTCTTTAATGTGTGCTATTGTTATGCTTTTCATAAATCAATATATATGTGTTTAGTGTTTTCTCTAAGATAGAAATGTGGTTTGTACTTTGTTCTCTTTACTAATTTCATTCCCTTCATTTTTCAATGAAAGGTTCTAAGATAGGTATTTTCTGGTTCTTCCAAAATATATGAAATTCTTGCTCTTTAGTAACTTCTGTCAAGATTTTGAATATGCGTTACAATGATGGAATTTTCGGATGGGTTACAGGAATGGATTTTGAATATGCGTTACAACTCGTACACGCAGAGATGATTGACAGAGAAAAGCCCCCCTTTGCCACTTCACAAGTTCATTTTTTTTGTGTTGGGGGGGGGCACTTTACTTGTTTGTCTTCCAGTGAAAAAGAAAGTTGAACAAAAAGTGGAATAGTTGTCTTCTCTCGGCTCCATGCTTGAAGTTTTACTATTGTTAGTCTATATTTGCATGCTACATGTGACATATACCTTGTTTAACGCTGACTATCAAAATGTTTTTTAAATCGCCAGTTCTATGGACTGACTAGACGAATCTATTTCAAGCCCTATTCCAAGCCAGAGCAACATTGACATTAACACCTAGTGACCTTTTGTTTTTTATTTTTGAGAGTACCTAATGCTTACTTGCTTCACTTTTTGCCTGCCATACAGTTTTTTATCTCTATTTTTGTAGTATACTGCAGGTACATATTGTATATATTTTCCTATCTATTCTTAGCTTTGGCTCTTATTTAAAAATTCAATGATATGGCATCAAATGATCGTGATTTGGTTATTTCCAGTTTGAACAGGAGACATATATATTGCCATGTTCTGGGTTTGTGGATTGCTTCACTTGTATAAGCTATTTTATGGAAGATGGCCCAATAAAATCAGCATTGATTTGACTTCCGGATCTGTGCTCTATCATATATATATATATACAAGTACATCATATGTCATCTCATCCTGATCTCTACTGCCACCAACACAAATTAGCCATTTGTGCGCCTAATATTAGCAACATCGACATATTCTGATTTTATATGTCTGCTTATGACCATCTCTGTATTTATCTATTGGTTATGATCTCTACTCACTGTATGCCAGAAGTTGTAATATGCTCTAAACCAAAGATTTGTATGTACAGATCAATTTATATTGATTCTTCAATTTGGATGTATCTGCTAGTTTCTTTATTGTGCCATATTTGTTTCTTTCCAAGTTGCTTCAAACACAAATAAGCAATCTATGCGGCTAATATTATCAGAGCAACATTGCCTTATTATGGTTTTATACATCCCCTATGACCATCTTTATATGTATCTTTTGGTTATGATGTCTGCTGCTACAATTCAAATCAGTCACCGTATATCTGAAGTTACAATATCAATGGAAGTTTCTTTATTGGCCATATTAGTTTTAGTTTCTCTCCAAGTCGCTTCAAACAAAAATCAGCCATCTTGTGCACCTAATATTATCAGAGCAACTTTTTCTATTCTGGTTTTATACATCTTCGTATGTGTATCTATTTGTTATGATCTCTACTTCCACAATCCAGATCAGTCAGTGTATTAGAAGTTATAATATCAATGTTGGATTATTCTTCTAGTTTCACATATGCTCTAAATCAGAGATGTCTATGATCAGAGCTCTTCTGCCAGATTTCAATATTTACAGGAGATGTATATGATTCTATTATTAGCTTCACATATGCTCTAAACCAGAGATGTGTTAGTATAGCTGTCTCTTGCTACAGATTGATTAATATTTGTTTCTTGAAATTTGAATGTATCTGGTAGTTTCTCTTTTAGGTCATATTTATTTCTCTCCAAGTCGCTTCAGAGGTGAGATGCAATTCACACAAATTGTTACCTACCTACCCAACGACCAAGCTCTTATCTGGATTTCTGTAACTTCAGAAAGAAGTGTATTCTGCGGATCATGATGCTGTATTATGTCTCTAAACAGAATTTATCTGTATCGCATCTTTGCAGGTATGCACCTTTTAGAGTCCTCTATTTACTAAAAAGATGTTTAGATCCTTGTAGGAGTGGAGTTTTGTTTTTTTGTCATCTCGAGCAGCTTTTCCCTTTCTGGTTTTTCTTGTTTTGTTTTCCCTCGTTTTTCCTAGTGCAGCAGCCGAAGGTAAAAGTTAATGGCTGCCCCGCAAAGAAGACTCTCTCTCTCTCTCACACACACACGCAGATACACCTGCTATTCAGGTTTGCATACATTAATACATCATCAGCAACCAGGTTTTTTATGACCTGTTCTAAGCACAAGTTTAGGCTGGGTATAGTGCATGTCCATGGTCCAATTAGCATGTTGGTGAAGGCGCTAATTGCTTAGTCGGTTGGATTGTTGTGGTTACATTATGTAATATTAAGTATAGAAAATGGAAGGCAAAAAATACCTTTGTCCATTTTCTTAGCCCCTGAAGTGTGCATAAGATGTTGTAGGTAAAGAATTTAATTTTACAAGTATGTTGATGAATACATGTGTTGTGCAAAACCTTTTGGAGGTTCTAAGAATCAACTCAGCTCCCTTGGTAAATATAAAATATAAACTTTGCTTGGATTTGTTTATGGGTGTGTAAAAATACAGACCTGGGGATTTTGTCTGGACTGCACTTGGCTTTCTGACTATGATGACCTCTTATTTTCTCTGTGAAAAGGTATATGTGGTTATAGTAGGGCATGCATAAGGAGCTTTTGGTCGATGTTTCCAGTTTCTGCTATAATTATGTGTCTCTAATGGTTGGTTGTGGTTAGCTTATTTCTAAGGGATGATCCTTGTGCATGTTTTTTGCTTATGTGGTAGTATGGCCAAAACTTTTACTCGAACTGGATTTATGTGGAGTTATAAAGTTGTAAATACAGTTGCATGCTTTTATTATGAGTTGAAAGAGAGCAAGTTGTCAAGTTAGGTGCTAAGGAGTACCTCCATTTGATCAGTTAGATACTATTGGTGATGAGAATGGGGATTTTAGTGAGAATGTATGTTGCCCATAAAGGAGCTTTCAGAGTTTAAGTATAGGGTAGTCAGAAGTGTCATATAATAAATATGTGTTAAAGATGAAAATGTGGAGATGAATTGGTCGGAAAAATAATTTTTCCTTAGAATATAAATGATCTAAATAGGGAGTTTATATCAACTTCTTTATATATTCTGTCTACAAGTCATCTCTCACAAACTTCTATCAAATTCTCCTCAGCTTCGCTTCGTTTGAGCTTCTTCAAGCCACCGATAGAATTTTCTTACAAGCACTATCAGTTAATTTCTGATTGTATAAAGAAGTGTTTTCTGTGGATCTATATACAATCATAATCATGATTATCTATATAGAATTTTCTTACAAGAAGTTGATATATAAAGAAGTGTTTTCTGCGGATCATGATTGTATTACATCGTTGCAGGTACGCTACCTTTTAGAGTATTCTATTTAGTAGAAGTGTTTTCTGCGGATCCTGACAGAAGTGGAGTTTTGCTTCTTTGTCATCTCAAGCAGATTCTTTCAGGTGCAGAAGCTGAAGATAGAAAGTTAACGACGAGCATGCAAAGAAGACTCTCTCTCTCTCTCTCTCTCTCTGCCATTAGTGCATGTTATGTAACTTGTAAAGACAAAAATTACTAGTGAAATACTTGCAACACACCTGCACACACTCACATGTGATTGCAGTGCCTATTCTCCGTATTTACATCTTCTGAATGCGTTTGTTTGGAGGAGCCCAGCAGGAAGGATCTAAGGCTGGCCTTGGACCTTTGTTCGTTCTCTTAATATGGGAAGATCCGCATTAGTATTATAATTTTTCTAACTCCAACCAAGTGAAAATCGGTTGGGGCAACCGTGTCCTTTGCTTTTAGAAAAATCACCCCGATGCTTGTGTGGCCATGAAGGCTTTATGTTAATGTCCATTCATTCATATTTTTCTGAATTAGTTTATCTAAAGGGGCTTGGCTAGAAGGATAATGAAGGCTTTATGTTAATGTCCATTCATTCATATATTTCTGAATTAGTTTAGCTAAAGGGGCTTGGCTAGAAGGATATAAATTTTAGGTTTTACATCAACAACTACCATGAAGAGGTTGTTCAGGCATTTAAAATTTATGAATTATTTGCTCCCTATAGTGTGTTTTGCATTACATGTGAATAATTTCTTCGTAATTGTAGGATCTCTCAGTTTTTTTATTATGGGAATTAAAATAGTATGTTTTGTCCAATAATATGCCAATAATCATTTGGTTGCAATTGTTTTCTATTTTCTTGTGTTTTTTGATCAAAAGTTTTGTGGGTCTCTATGAAAAGCTTGCAATAAATTTTCCTGTGCATTGTGGTTTAGTCCTCCTGTATAGATCTCCTTTCTGACCGTTTTTTATTTCTTGTCTTGTGAAAAAGTAAAATTCATGAAAATATCCCTATTTTCTATTTTGAAAGACGGCAGTCGTAGATAGCTAGTAAGGGAATATACATCTATAGAGTGTGAGTCAAATGAGACAATCCAATGACACATGAAACTTGAGGACCAGGATTCCAAGGGAGATCATACCAGATTGAACGAATACTGAATAGGGATCTTGTTAGCAATCTGGCAGCGTAAGTAGGAAAAAAGATGATCAAGATAAGCATTGCCCCTGTTTTTCCAATAGCCACCACGTCAGAGTCTAATAACATGGATTGTTAGTGCTTATCTTGATCACACATAATAACATGGATTGTTAGTGCAAGTGTCCAGGAAAATCGTCTTAGGCAACATTTTGTAGCAAGCAAAAACCACTAGGCCTTAATGACATACATTGAAGCTTGCGTAATGTAAAGATGTAGTTAAAAAAAGCTTGTGTAATGTTAATCCACTTGGCTAAGTTGGTTTAGTTTTTCCAGGTTCCATAGAGCCTTGCCTATCTATCCAGCCAACCATCAATTTTTGTAGTCGGTAAAATGGGTAGAACTAAGGTTTCAACTATTAGGTGGTGAAGTATTTCCCCGCTTCACCCTTCATATCCATCTCAACCACCAAGGCGAGTCGAGTAGTTGCGCAGGTTCTATAGAGTCTTGCCTATTTACTCAGTCATCAATCCATAGAGCAATTATCATAGAAACGAGGTATGACCCATTAACCTGGTGAAGTGTGGTCCCTTTTCCCTTCGTGCCCTCTCGATCGCCAACCGTACAGGTGGCTGAGTAGGTGGTTTTAAGTTCTATAGAAACCTCATTATTTACATACCCGACCATCAATCCTTGGAGTGGATAAAAAATCGTTAGGCGATGTTTCCCCTCCTGCATTGTATTTATTTTCTCTTACGTTGTTGCTGCTGCTGCCCCGTCTCCATTGGACCTTGGTTCAATCCATTAATTTGCGAAGTATCCCCTCTTGCACAATTGTCGTTGCTGCCTAGTCTCCTCTCCCCCATTTTTCTTTGATGCCTACTCCTCTTTGTCTCTGTTAGTCTTCTCCAATTAATTTTTAAATCGATCTCTAGTCAATGTTTCTACCCTCGTCCTTACTCTTCTCCCATCCTCTGCCTTATTTTCCAAATTTAGGTATATGCTTCTATCCCTACCTCTTGCTTTAGTGCCTCTTTCTCTTCCTCCTCTTCCCATGCCTCCTCTTAGATTTATCCTTCAACCTTTGCCCATTTGCCTCTCATCCTCCTCTTGCTCCTCGTGTGTCTTCTTACTCATCCCCTAGCTCCTCCTTCACTCAGTCGCTGCTCCTTCTCTCTCTTGGTACTATTCTCATCTGCCCTTTATGTCTTTGTTGTCTGCTTCTTCTTGCTCCTTCTTCTCTCTCCTCTCTTTCCATCCTCTAGAATCCTCCTTATTTGTATTTGCCTCCTTTTGCACAGTGATCGAGTAAGGGGATGAGTAAGGTGGTGCATTCTATCAATATCTCAACAAATTTTAGTAGGGGAGGAGTTAAGTGACAAAGTAGAGGGACGACAATAAAGCGGCGAGGATAAAGTGTACGGAACAAAACCGTAGAAAATAGAATATATGAGAAAAAAAAGGGAATTTATTAACTAATACCTAAAAAAATAATTACTGATCGGGACTATTTTAAAAATAATTCCAGATTCGGTTATCTGATTAGCCACACAGGCGCTAGTGTGGTTTTTTTTTGCCCCAACCCGAAAGGCATCAACCGACGTCAGCTGAACCGATGGCTTTGAGAGAGGTGTCGGCTCAACCGATGCCTTTGAAGCAGTTAAACTATTTTTAACTATTTTAGTAGGACAAACTTCAACGATACATATCTCTCATTTTTAATCTATTTTTTTTCATTCTTTTTTATTTTTAGTGCTCTTTCTTGTAATGATGATATCATAAAGATGTTGAGCCACCACATATTATTTATCGTGGTTTTTTGGTATTTTTTTGATAGGATATCAAGGTCATTAGGATATCATGATGATCAGAAAGAACATTAAAAATAAGGAAGAATGAAAAAAAAATGGACAAAAACGGATAAGAAATAAGAGAGATATGCATGTTGAAAGTTTGTCCCACTAAAATGGTAAAAACTGTGCTATCAAAGACGTCGGTTGTGTCCCTTTTTATTTTTAAATGATGAATAATATTTATACTTCACCGAATTATATCTCCTTCATTTAGTCCGTTCTAATCATCATGATATAATCCTATAAAAAAAATACCACAACCACGATAAATAGTATGCGGTGTCTCAACATCTTTATGATATCATCATTACAAGAAAGAACACTAAAAATAAAGAAGAATGAAAAAATAGGAAAACGGATCAGAAATGTGAGAGATATACATCATTGAAGTTTGTCCCACTAAAATAGTTAAAAACAGTCTAACTGCTTTAAAAGTGTTGGTTGAATCGATGCCTCTCTACCAACGTCTTTCATTTTAAATGGAAGGCCTTTCGGGTCGGGGCAAAGAAAAAGCCACACAGGCGCCTGCGTGGCTAATCAAATAACCGGACCGGGAATTATTTTTTTAAGTATTATTTAATAAATTCCCAAAAAAACGTTATTTATACTAAATGAGTAAAATGTAAAAACGTACTTGTAACATTTAGCAAACATGTGATTATTTGTTTTTTGTTAACCAGTTTTCAAATAGAATAAATGGATAGCGGAATACATAAAATAGTGTGTGGTTCAGGGTTGTAGGTATGGAGTGCAATATTTCTTAGTTCATACTATAATAGCGGTGGTCTGAAGTTTTAAAGAAGTTTTAGTCTTCCTCTGGTCTTTTATGTTTTAAAAAATGCGTTTTGTGCGAGAAAACACATTTTTTGTAAAAGCTGCATTTTCAGCTAAGGGGTCCAAACGTGCAAAACGTGTTTTAAACCGGTTTAAAACATGTTTTCTCTCATTGGGTGGGGGGAGTGCTCTTGTATCCTATGTTTGGTCTCTTAGTTTCGAGAACAAGCTTGATACAGAGAACAATGACAAATACAAATATAAATATAATTCCACCACCCTCTGCTTGCACACAACCTCGTCCTTTCGGTGATCTTCATGCTCAAGCTCCTTTGCGAATAGTTGGTGGCAGCCGTCCTCTAGAGTCGTAGAAATAGCATGGTCACCGTTATACAAGTGTTAGCCGTCCTCTATAGTGGCTGAAAAGTAGTTTTCCAGGGAAAAATACAAAAAGTCAAATACTTCGTGGTGGAGAATTCAACGACATCAAGAATTGGCCCCGAGGGTGAGACCGTGAGAGGATTGGTCAAAGTCTAGGGGCTATGGTGGAAGGACAAAGAGTATGCGAGGAAGTCGTCCGGTCCAAGATAGACAACTGTAGTAGGCTATTGGGTGGGTTCCAACTACTCATAAATAGATGCAAGAGAATAGGGTAGAGATGATGTAGCATAGCTCATTCTATTCCAAGCTTAGAATAATTCGAAAAGTGAGTTGGTCCAATTTAGGATTGGATATTATGAGTGGATCGGCATGGGTCTGGTTGATCGCAATCCTAGCTCCACGAGGAGTTGAACTCTGGCTGTGTCTATAAGAGGAGCATGCCAGCCCCTCTTTCTCTTCTCTTGTGCTCAACGCAAACTTCTCCTCTCTCTCTCTCTCTCTCTCTGATGTAGAACGTCATCTACATAAAAATCCATCGTAGGAGAAAGGGGAGAAAAGTAGGATTAAGGCTAAGAAAAATTAGACTAAACCAGAAAATAAGCTATGCCATTGATCATTGATTTGGTTATCTATTAGGGAAGACCCCTTTACATATTTATAGGCTCTTAAGCCATAATCCTAGTTGGCATAGGATAGACCCTAAGCTATAATCCTAATTGATATAGGAGCAGGCTAATCCTAATCCTAATTAGAATAGGATCGTCCTCCAGGTGCTCTTGTCTATTTTCCAGCGAAGGTAGGAATGCAAAAAAGTCAACGACATTGAATGGACGATCATGAAAGCTCTTGTAGACGAATTTTAGGGATGGACCCTGGATTCATAACTGAGTGGATCTGGTTTGGCGTTTTGGCGTAGAATATACCGTCGAGAAAACCTTGAATCAATAATGGATGGGCCACACAAAACCCATCTTTTTTTTTTTGAAAAAGACTGAACCAACCCAAAAGAATATGCCATGGAACCATCTCGAATGTAAGCAGTTGAACTGGCATTCGAACCAACCCAATGGGTAATAAGCTTGTGAACCAGCCCAAGGTCTAGCAATGTTGGTTTAGCAATGTTGAACCGGCAAGCTTGGTTTAAGTCGGACCAAACCCACAGAAACCCGTTCGTCGTCCCTTTCGCCACCAAGCTGGCAGCGTGCCCTAGCCATCCGAACGACGCCAAGCGCGACGGCGTATTGGGCGGCTTCGTCGCCCACAGAAGCTCAGGCGATTGGGGCATTGGCGAAGGGGGCTGCGGTGGAGGAATCGGGGTCGCAAAAGGCAGCGGCAAGGCAAGCACCACGGCTGCGTCGAAAGGCGGAGGCTTTGGTGGCGGTGGCGATAGATCCGGCCGGACGGAGGGTGGAGGAGTTGAAAAGGCGTCACCTTGGCAATGGAGGTGACACAGCTGTGGATCAGGCGGTGGTTGCAGCTCGAGGTACCCAAGGCCACACGAAGGGCGGCTGGGAATACGGAACACCCCAGAAGACAGCGGAGTACAGCGGCGGCGAAAGACGGAATACGGCGGTGGCGGGGGGTTCAACGGCAAAGGCCGTGACTTTGGAAAAAACAGTGGCCATAGGAGCTCCCCAGAAGGCAGTTCGTCGACGGCCTGTTTCTTCCCAGAACCTTCATTGGCGTCCGGCGAGGAGGCCCTCGTCCAGCTGTATTCGTCCTTGCTGATACTACTGTCGAGGTCGATGATGGAAATTGGCCGTCCATCAGTGTTGTCGACATCTGCTGGCATGGGTTTGTCGATGAGTGCAGGACAGAGAAGTAGGTTTTCAATCTGTTCCGGTGGATCTTCTATTATGTGGGAAGGAGGAAGATGGACTGGACTTCCGTAGCAGGTTCGGGTGTAGTCGGCAACGGATGAACTGGGGATGTGAAAATTTTTTGGAGTGCCGCTCGTTGCTCATCGAAGATATCGTAGATGTCTTACTTCAACTTTGCCAAGTTGTCTTCATAATTCCATGGCAGAAGCACCGGAGGTTGCGATGGCAGTGGAGTGTCTACAACAGCAGCCACGACGGCGGCACTAGGAATTGGGACAGGGTCCTGCCCGAGTTGCCATTGGGCGTGCATCTCTTCATATCGTCGTTGTTGGTATGCGTACCTCTCTTCATCTTCTCGCTTCCACTTGGCTTTAAGTGATCGTAAGACATGTTGCACGTGTAATGGTCCGTAGGAACGAATGCTCCGATACCAATGATGTAGAAAGTCATCTACATAAGAATCCATCGTAGGAGAAAGGGGAGAAAAGTAGGATTAAGGCTAAGAAAGACTAGACTAAACTAGAAAATAAGCTATGCCATTGATCATTGATTTGGTTATCTATTAGGGAAGACCCTTTACATTTTTATAGGCTCTTAAGCCATAATCCTAGTTGGCATAGGATAGACCCTAAGCTATAATCCTAATTGATATAGGAGTAAGCTAATCCTAATCCTAATTAGAATAGGATCATAACTCTCTCTCTCTCTCTCTCTCAAATCTCTCTTTCTCTTTGTTCTCTCTCCCTGCTGGTCCGACTGGAGCGACGCTGAACGAGAAGCGAGGGACAATGGACACGAGGCTGAAGCGAAAGTTCTCGAAGGTCGACGTCAAGTAAGATGTTTTTACACAATATCCTATATACAATTTTTTATTCTTTTGTCTTGACAGTCGCCTATTTAAATTCTACTAATTGTTCTGAGTTGTTTGTGACTGAAAGCTTGCACCTCTATGACTTCATGCTCTTCTTGTACATTTGTTTTGAAGTCACGGTTTGAATTACATATGTGCAGAAAAGTCTGTGTTCATCATTTAAAGCGTTTACAGTGATAAGTTGAGATCACATATGTCTGGTTCGATGGCTGTATGCTTTTGTACTAATGCAGAACCCTAAAAATGTGAGTCATTGCTTGTTGTATTTCCCTACATCTTGCAATTGTTGTTCGATATTAGTTGCCACAATTCATATGAGAATCTTTAAATATATCGCTTATTTGTAAAAAATCCGGATTCTCTGTTTATTTTCATGAGAATGGTCAGAACCCTTTGTTTTGTTGTTGTGTCTTCGAGATCAGTTATATAATACATACTCCTATTAAATTTAATTGTCGACCATGCTTATGACCTCTTAATTTATTATATATACCTTAGTATATGTTCTGTAATGCTAGAACTTGAAATTTGCTGTCAGGTTCCAAGTACCTATCTGGACTTTGTACTATATTATTTTTAGTCAAATATATTTATGATACCTAACATGAGATACCGTATTTACCTTCAATTATTATAATATGAATATGCTGACCATGACCTTGTTATTTGATCCGAAAAGTAGTCACTTTTCTATCTTTCCTGTCCTTCTCTATCTTTTTTTGTTAATCCGATGTATTCCAAAGCTAAAATTTGTGTCTCGCAATACAATTGCTAAACCTTGATATGCAATGTCACCTTTAGTCTTCCTCTGGGTTTTTATATATTTAATTGCATGTATTTCTTCATTGTATGCATTGAGATCTTTATTTAAGAGTTCCATAAATACTTGGTGTCTTTCTCTTCGAACGAATGTTGAATTATTCAATCATAGTATGATCACCATAAAGCCATGACCGCACTAGAGACCCGTTTGGTCTCCATACATTGGGACCGTTTGGTCCCTGCCCCTTCGAGGTACCCTGCGCTTAATTTGATTGTTAGGCATCATGGAAGGCCTATACATTCTTCGACCATTGTGTCCATGAACACCGATGGTACCCACGTCTCTAGATTCGTGGCAGGGTTATACTAGAATCCCATCTGGTCTCGGCACATTGTAACCCCTAGAGGCATATGGGCTAAGCTGTCCGTTTGACATCCAATTAATTGGGAGCAAAAATTCATTTACTCCTAGCATTATTCTATGTATTTCATGTTATAGAGTCTAATCATTTTCGTCTACATATTAGCAATTCTCGGCGTTAGAGTTGAAGTGTCTCTTTTTGTTGATCTATATCCTATTGGCAGTTTGTGTTACTGTAATTTACACTTATGCTATTTGCATTATTATTGATTCTCCTGCATCATATTCTTCTATTGTGATTTTACGTTCTACTGAGTATTTCTATGAATACTAATGCATCATTTGATGCATATTCAGAATAGAGGGTAGCGGGTTAGAGCATAACAGAGCAAAGACGTTTGTAGCATAGTTATTTATCTTTTCGTTTATTGTAGAACTGATGTAATATGGCATTGGACCAACATAACACTTCAAGATATTATTTTTCATTCTAGATTTATTTACAGATAGTCTATCCTATTTGGTTGTCATTACATACTTTTATTATAATGACGTATATGTGACGCCTCAAGTCTTTAACATTTAAAAATATATATTCTGATGTGGCTAGAAATTTGGGGCATGACAGCTTGGTCTCATAGCCTCAGGATATCACTATCTACAAGTGAAATATAGAGTGAACAATTTAAAAATAATATTAAGGTACCTATAACTGGAATGGGTAGTGGCCTTAGTGTCTAATGAACCTTTATGACATAGGTAGCATGGCTAAGACACGAAGTGGAAAGCAGTATGTCGGCCAAGGAACGAAGGAAATTCCTTCTAGGATTGATGAAAGGATGAGATGAAGCCAGAGTTAGCTCAGGTGGTTGAAATTGACGTGGCACCTTTACCAAAGGATGTCCCTGAATACGATGAGTACTTGGATGACTCTGAGTCAGAATTAGTAGAAGACCTAATTGAAGATGAACCAAGGACAAATCAGCAACAACAATATATAGTCATTGAGTTAGACAATAAGGATGCACTACCTACATTAGTAGAACTTGTTCCCCAGATAGTTAGGATCATCCAATCTACTAGGAAGCAACTAAGGACGAAGACTTATGGTATGATTTGTACATGTAGTTCAGGTCATGGGGATATTGTTGGCCCTACATGGAACCCCCGTCAGTATCAGATGACTCTCAATCTTGGACGAGTACCACTGAAGACAGAGACATAGGAAAGAGCACTAGGACAATCGTAATTGTGGGAAGTCAATTAAAATTACCTCGTAGTATCCTTTTATTGATGACATCGAGGAAGATATAGGATCTTTTTTGTGAAACTCTTAGAAAGAATTAATGATTTGTGAAATGATTGATTGTGGTATGATTGATTATTTGAGTGCTGGGACTTCACTGGCACTTGAAAGATTGTAGACTTAGGGGTCAATGGATAGACATATGAATTAAAATTGAAACATTGGTTGAATTCTAATTAATCTTCTTTCATTGATTGTAGATGGCGAACTGCCCTAGAGCACGAAGGGGGAGACTTGCTGGAGATGCATTAGTTATTCGTGAATGGAGTAGTGATCAAAACCCGGAGATGAGAGCCTTGGTGCAGGAGATTATACGAGCAATTATGGTTGGAGGTACTGGCCATGTGATGGCTCCCTTCTTACAGGGTTTAAGAGAGTGGCACTTGCATTTTCTAGAGAGGACTACCCTGAGGCCACTGAAAGATGAATTATAGAAATACATCAACTATTTAAAGGCTTCATGGTTCCCACAGAGGAACGGGTCACCTTCGCCACATTTGTATTCATCAGAGAAATAGTCTTTTGGTGGGAATTAATAGGGGAATATTTTTATGGAAGGACAGGGGATCACATGGGAAGCATTGAAGGAAGCATTCAATGAAAAATACTTTCCAACCCATATGCAGCAAAAGAAGGAGGAGTTTCTAGAATTAGAGCAGGGTTCAATGACTATGCTACAATATGGAACAAAATTTGTGCAGCTACAAAGGTTTGCTTCATATGCATGTCTTACCGAACTGAGGAGGGCACATAAGTTTGTGGATGGCTTGAAGGATGGACTTTAGATGAAAGTGCTATCATCCCAGCCTACTACAATAGCCAAGACTATGGAATTGGCATCCATTATGGAGGACTTCAAGTGGACATAGGAAAGGAGGACAGGGATGACCAAGAATGAAGGCAATAATCTCAATCGGTCAAACAACAAATGATTTGGGGGAGATAATAGAAATGACAATCGCCCGTTTAAGCAGTAGAAGCAATTGCAACAATACTCGCATAGTTTGTAGAATTGACCAAACTAGCAATTCAACATGAACGAGAATAAATGTTGATCTTGTGGTCAGCAGTACCACCCTGGGAAGACCTACCACTGTGACAAGAGAAGATGCTATACCTGCAACGAGATAGGACATCTCTTTAGGGATTGCCCTAACAATGACAAGATGGAAAGGACTCACCCAAAGAAGAAGGTTCAAGCTAGAGTGTTTGCTTTATCTTCTGGGGACGCAAGACCTCCAACAAAGTCGTTGAAGGTACCCTTCTAGTTCATGATAGAATTGGTAGGACCTTGTTTGATTCGGGTGCTTTGCGTTCTTTTATTTCCTCTACATTTGCTTTGAGTGTTGAAAAACCTTTGACTAGCCTAGAGTACGAGTTAGTCATTGCCACTTTTGTTGGGAGTATTGTACTAGCACTAGAATGTCTAGAGAATACCCCTATTGTAGTTGGGGATAGGATCTTGTTTGTTGATCTTGTTTTGCATCATATATTTGATTTTGATGTGATTTTGGGTTGTCAAGTATATTTAGCTAGTATGATTTTGTTGGAGACGACTGCACCAACACTAGAAGAGATAGACGCTTTTCGCGAATTTCTTGAAGTTTTCCTGATGAGTTACCAGGCTTGCCGCTAAAAAGAGATATTGATTTCACCATTGACATCGTGCCTGATACAACTCCTATAACCAGGGCACCTTACCTAATGGCTCCCGTCAAATTGTAAGAATTCAAAGAGCAACTACAAGAACTTCTTGACAAACAGTTCATTAGGCCAAGTGTTTCACCTTGGGGAGCGCTAGTATTGTTTGTGAAGAAGAAGGATGATTCTCTACATCTATGTATAGACTATCAAATGTTGAATCAGGTTACCATTAAGAACAAATATCCACTTTCTAAGATTGATGATCTATTCAACCAACTGTAATAAGCTAAAGTCTTTTATAGGATTGTTTTGAGGTATGACTATTACCAACTAAGGATTAAGGATGAGGATATACACCAAATGGCTTTTAGGACAAGATATAGCCATTATGAATTTTTGGTTATGCCTTTTGGTCTCATAAATGCCCTTGTTTCTTTCATGGATATGATAAACAAAATTTTTTCCGGCCTATTGGATAAGTTTGTGATAGTATTTGTAGATAATATTTTATTTACACAACTAACCTAGAAGAACATGGAGAACACTTGACTCAGATGCTGCAAATCCTTAGGAGTAATCGGTTGTATGCTAAACTTAGTAAATATGAGTTTTGGTTAGATAGTGTTAATTTTCTTGGGCATGTTATCTCTAAAGATGGAGTGTCAGTGTTTTCAACTAAAGCAGAAACACTAATAAATTGGGAAATACCCAAGACAATTACAGAGATTCGTAGTTTCCTAGGATTAATAAGTTACTACATATGATTTATTGAGGGATTTTCCAGGTTGGCAAATTAACTAAAAAAGGAGCAAAGTTCGTTTGGGATGATGCTTGTGATAACAGCTTTCAGGAATTAAAGAAGAGGTTGACATCAAGTCTCTTTTTGACATTACCTCAGGCATATGTGAACTTGTCATCTATAGTGATGCCTCTATGAATGGATTAGGTTATGTTCTGATGCAACATGGACGAATGATTGCTTATGCATCCAGACAACTAAAGAACAATGAACAAAACTACCCTACACATAACCTAGAGCTAGCAACTGTTGTTTTCGCCCTCAAGATATAGAGATACTTCCCGTATGGAGAAACTTTTAAAGTCTTTACGGATCATTGGAGCTTGAAGTATATCTTCTCACAGGATGATTTTAATATGCACCAAAGAAGGTGGTTAGAGTATCTCAAGTATTATGACTTTTCTATCCACTATCATCCTGGGAAAGCAAATGTAGCGGCAGATGCTCTAAGCAGGAAAGCTGATGTTGTAGTGTCCCATTTGATGGTTAAAGATGTAGGGTAGTGGAAAAGATAGGAGAGTGTTATTTAGATTTATCGTCGGATCAAAGTAAATCTTTTCTAGGCAACCTCACCATTCAGTCTGCAATTATTGAGAAGGTGATTGAAGCACGGAAGCCCATTATTCAAATCTAGAAGCTGTTAGAGAAGCCAAATTTCAGCAAGGGTGCAGATGAAGGCATAGTGGAAGGTTAGTGGAACCAAAAAATATGGAGTTGCGACAAAAAATATTACAAGAGGCACATCATTCTCAATACACCATTCATTCAAGAGGTACTAAGATGTATCATGACCTTACCGCAATTTTTGGTGGAATGGTATGAAGATAGATATTGGCAAGTTTGTATCCAAGTGTTTAACTTGCCAACAAGTTAAGGTAGAACACCGGAGGCCTACATGATTGCTACAACCTTTAAAGATTTCACAATAGAAGTGAGAGCATATCACCATGGACTTTGTTGTAGCCTTGCCTAAAACACAGAAACAAAGTGATGCAATATGGGTTATTGTGGAAGATTAATAAAGGCAACACATTTTTTCCCTATTAAATGGAAACAAAACCCTGAGAGTTTGGCACAATTGTACATTAGAGAAGTCGTGAGACTTCGTGACACACCACTGTCCATTGTTTCAGACAGAGATATTAGGTTTACTTCCCACACCTGGAGTAGCATAAAAGAAGCCCTGGGAACAAAGGTGGACTTTAGTACAACATTTCATCTGCAAAGTGATGATTGATCGAAGTAGACTATTCAAACCTTGGTAGATATGCTAAGGGCATGTTTTGTCGACTAGATTGGAAATTGGGATGACCACTTACCTTTGATTGAGTTTGCCTACAACAATATTTATCATTCTAGCATAGGCATGACACCCTTTGAGGCATTCTATGGATGTCCATGCAGAATACCCACATGTTGGGATGATGTAGGAGAAATGTAAGTCTTTAAATTTGAGCTAGTGCAGTACTGTGCCGAGAAAGTTAAGCAAATTAAGTAGAAACTTCTGACTGCTCATAGTCGAAAAAAGAGTTATACAGATCATAGAGGTCGAGAATTGGAATTTTGAGTGGGAGTCTATGTCTTCTTGAAGGTCTTTCCCATCAAAGGAGTTATGGGATTTGGTAAGAAGGGGAAGTTAAGCCCTAGATTTGTTGGTCTATTTGAGATATTAGAGAGAGTTGGACCAGTGGCTTATCGCTTGACTTTACCCCCCACAACTTGCAGATGTGTAGAATATTTTTCATGTTTTTATGTTGAGGAAATATATTCATGATCCATCACATGTGCTCGATTACACAACAATAGAACTAGAGGTTGATCTCACATTTGAAGTTAAGCCGACAAAAATACTAAACAAAAAGGAACAAGTGTTGCAGAACAAGGTGATTTCCTTAATAAAAATTTTATGGCAGAACTAATCTTCGAAGGAAATGACTTGGGAGATGGAAGCGGAGATGAGGCAGTTATATCCCAAGTTTTTTGCCATTTAGCTTATTCAATTTCGGGGATGAAATGCCTACTTGGGGTGAGGATGTCACGTCTCTCAAAGTTGTATAGTATATTTTTTTTTTTTGGAACAATCCGATCAATGGTGTTTCCTGTTAGACACTGGAAATAAGATTAATAGAGAATTGTATAACCCCTCTTTAGGATTGGATATAGTTGAATTAGGAGTGGATCGGCATGGGTATGGTTGATTGTGATCCTAAATCCACGAGAAGTTGGACTTTGGGCCAAGTCTATAAGAGGAGCCCACTGGCCCCTCTTTCTATTCACTCGTGCTCGATGTAAACTTCTCCTCTCTCTCTCTCTCTTCTCTCTCCTTGCTAGTCTGACCGGAGGGACGCCAAAGGAGGAGCATGGGATAGTAGACAAAAGGCTAAAGCGAGAGTTCTCGAAGGTTGCAATCAGGTAGCACACTTTTACACAATATCCTATTTGTAGTTTTATGTTCTTTTGTCCTTACAGTTGCCTATTTAAATTCTACTCATTGTTATGAGTTGTTTGTGATTGAAAGCTTGCACCTCCATAACTCTATGCTCTTGTATATCTATTTGGAAGTCTCTATTTGAATTATATATGCACAGAAAAGTCTTTGTTCATCATTTAAAACATCTACAATGATCACCCGAGGTCACATATGTCTGGTTTGATGTTTGTATGCTTTTGAACTAATGCAAAACCTAGAAACTGTGAGTCATTGCTTGCTGCGTTCTTTCCCAAATCTTGTAATTGTTTGGTATTAATTGCCACAATTCATATGAGAATATTTAAATACGTTGCTTGTATGTAAAAATGCCGATTCTCTGTTTATTTTCATGAAAATGGTCAGAACCCTTTGTTTCGTTGTTGTGTCTTCTAGATCAATTATATAATATGTACTCCTATTTAATTTAATTGTTCGACTATGCTTATGATATCTTAATTATCATTTATACCTTATTATATGTTATGTAGCACTAGAACTTCAAATTTGCAGTCGAGTTCCAAGTACCTATTTGAACCTTATAGTATATTATTTTTATCCAACTATATATATGATACCTGACATGAGATACCCTATAATACCTTGTATTATTATAGTATAAATATGTTGGTCGTCACCTTGCTATTAGATCCGGAGAATAGTCACTTTTCTGTCTTTTTTGTTTATCCCATGTATACCAAATCTGAAATTTGTGTCTCTGTAATATTATTGTTAAACCTTGATATGCAGTGTCACCTTTAGTCTTCCTTGTATTTTTTTCGTTGTTACCAAGGATTGTTTCTTTAGGAATTAGCACCTGTTCATGATCTCTGCATAGCATGTTGGAATCATTGTCTTGTGTCCCTTTGCATGAGAGTTAATTCCTTTTCCTTGGTATATTATTTAACTTGGAAGTATCTGCAATATTGGTCTACACATAAACAAGATTCAAGATGAGATCTTTATTGAAGAGTTACATAAATATTTGGTGCCTTTCGGTTCAAATGAATGTTGAATTATTGAATCATAGTATGTTCACCATAAAGTCATGACTGCATTAAAGATCGATTTGGTCTCCGCACATTGGGACCCGTCTGGCCCCTGCCCCTTCGAAGCACCCCGCATACTTAATTTTGTTGCCAGGCATCATGGAAGGTCTATACAATCTCCAACCATTGTGTCCATGAACACTGATGGTGCTCACGTCCCTGGACTTGTGGGAAGGTGATAGTAGAACCCCTTGAGGCGTATGGGCTAAGCTGCCTGCCTGACAGCCGATGAATTAAGAGCAAAAATTCATTTACTCGTAGCATTGTTCTGTATTTCATGTGATGGAGTTTGATTATTTTCGTCTGGATATTAGCAATTCTCAGCATTAGAGTTGAAGTGTCTCTATCGGTTGATATATATCATGTTGGCAGTTTGTGTGCAATTGGTTCTTTTGTTATTTGCATTATTATTGATTCTCTTGCTTCATATTCTTCTATTTCAGTTTTACGTTCTACTTAGTATTTCTAGGAATACTTATGCATCTTCTGATGCAGGTTCAATAGCAGATTCAAAATAGATGGTAGCAGGTTAATGCAAAACGAAGCAAAGACATTTGTAGCATAGTTATTTATCTTTCTTTTTATTTTAGAACTGATATAATATGGCATTCAGGTTATTATTTTTCATTATAGATTTATTTACAAATAGTCTATCATATTTGGTTGTCATTACATACTTTTTATTATAATGGCATGAATGATGGCGTATCTGTGATGCCTCAAGCCTTCAACACTTAAAAATATATACTTCGATGTGGCTGCAACACTTTGAAAATGAGTAATTGGAGCTCGAAAGAGAAAGTTACACATATTTCAAGGTGTAACAAATTACCAAAAAACACTATGGGTCAGGCTATCGGATAGCCGAAGGGTCAATTGACAGTGCATTATTCGGTGAGTTGTTAGTTAACCAAAGGGTCACCGAGAGTGTAAAAGTTGAGACGACAGGTTTTGAATGGACTCAAATCCAATTTGGGCCACTAAAAAAGGCTAATTTCGAGTTCAAACCTCATTTTAAAGACTCTAGAGGCTAGAGAACTTTAAGAGAGGTGAGTTCATGAGGGTTTGTCAAGAGAGCCAAGGGTTACAGAGTAAAAGTAGGAAGTCTACAAGGACATTGATTTCAACCTATGAATAGCTCTAGTGCTTGAGATATTGTGGTTAGATTGAATTCATGATTCGAGCATAAAATCAATGGGTTTGTATTGTGGCTATGTGAAGGAATAAGGCAAGAAGGTGTGCTTGTGATTTTGTATGAAATCAAGGAAGAATATGCTTGATAATGAGTTTGTCGGCTCTATGGGAAGTGTTATGATGCTGCAAATGCTTTAGAAATTGTTAGATTTGAATTGGAATTGAAACTCACATCGAAATCAACTGTTAGTCAACTGTGGGTCACTTATTAGGTAACCAACAGGTCAACCTATAATGAAATTACTGAATTGTCAATTAAATTAAGTTTCAGTACTTAGGAATTGGATCCATTGGGGTATGGGAAATGTGAGAAGATAATGAGACTTGGATTGTGAGCATGGGATTGAGTCAGATCAGCTGAGCTGGAATGATGTCTGATCATAGGTGGACCTATGTAAGCTAAGTGTTAAAGTGTATTGCTTGATGTGTCCTAATTTTGATTATGTCAAAATCAGCTTATGAAGGTGTTATTGAGAAGCATAGAATGGATGCTTAGCCCTGGAGCTAGAATCCGAGCATGTGATAACTCAAATATTTATACGTAGAAACTAGTCAGTCAGCTGAAAGCCAACCAACAATGTAATAGGATATGTACTATATATTCTAATTATGTCTAAGCACATCATACATGTGCATCAAATCTAAGGATGACAATAGTGTGAAGTACTCATAACTACTCCTTAATAAATCAAAGAAGTTATCCTTTGGTCCTAGGAGTTGTCTAGTTTATGGAATGCCATAAAAGGAAGATAGCTTATGCTTTTATCATTTTAGTGGTAATCAATTGTTTTTGTTAAGCCAAGTAAGGTTGTGAGCTGGTTAATACCTAGAAATATAGCTATTACTGATGGTTAAAAATGGTTGTGGAATGAGCCTTATGTGCTCTAAGAGCCACAATTATGAAAAGTATGCCTTGGTAGATATAAAAATTAGAATGTCTTCCTTATGCCTTAAAGTGTATTAGAAGAATAGTTAATAGTTGTCATTTGAGTGTTACATAGATAATCTTGTTGGTTCGTAAAATTTTCTAGTGATTGAATGAGCAGGTGGTTCCTAAAGTTATAAAGAGGTTTCACTAGTGGATGAATGATAGGACATCAGCCCAGGTAGGCTAGAGGATGTCGAGTGATGCGTTAACACAAATGAGGTTACTTCTAATTTGCCTATGTGAGGCCCCCCACTGTCTACACATAGTTCATAATTTTAAAAGAGTATACCCATGTATCCAAGAGGTATTGTCTAGCATAGTGGGCATGCAGACAAGGCAAATAAGAGTTCATTTCTTTTTAAATCAGTTTCATATACGCATAGCGCATGCCCATGAGTATGCATGCGGCAGCCACCTTATTTAAGATTGCACGACGTGTGTAGTAGAGATGGGCTTTTTGAATCTCACCGCCCCCCCTAAATCGAGAAATTATCCAGTGAAACGGACACCACGTGGCTTGTGCATAGGTCCATTTAGTTTTTGACACATAGACTAGTGATAGTGTCAAATTATTCGAATCTTGGCATCTAGCATAGATTAAAACAGTTACGCATCCAATAGCCCTCTCCATCATTGTCTCGCCTATTCCACTGGAGAATTTTTCAAATAAAACATTGTTGTGTTGTATTTTCCCTAAGTATTTAAGGGCAATGGTTGAGTGCCTTATTTACTAATTACAATTGCTTTTTTCCTTTATACCCTCACATCTTCCTGCAAGTTGGCTTCTGCCTAATTCTTGGAGATTTTTGTAGAGAACGGTTGTAAACAAAGCATTTTGAAAACCTCAGCACATCCTAAGTGCGCTAGTAACATATAAGAGCGCAACACATAAGTTGTGTTTTAATCCTTAGTATTCTAACCACGCAAAGGGGCTTGGTTAAAAGTAAGGGTAAAGACCCTTTTACAAGCTATGAAGAAATCTCACATTTAGTGGTATACTACAAACCGCATATGATTTGTCTTCCCTTTCATAAGAGGATGCCTTGACTTCAAAAAGGGCCAACCTCGCCCATATCAGCCCAACCTCGACAAAACTCATGCTTCACCTTAAGAATGGTCTTGGTCATCATATCTGATGGATTTTTGTTGGTATGGATCTACCTTAACTCTAAAAACTTCATCTCCAACACATCTATTATCCAATGATATCTCACATTAACTTGTTTGCTCATAGAGTAGAAACTTGCATCTTGCTCAAATGGATGACACTTTGACTATCACAATGCACAACATAGTCATTTTACTTTAGACCCAACTCCTCTATGAATCTCTTCAGCTATAACATCTCTTTGTGAGTTTTGGTAATTCCAATGTATTCAGCCTCTGTTGTAGACAATGCAACACACTTTTATAACCTTGATTGTCATGACACGTCTCTCCCGGCAAAAGTGATCAAATGCCCCGAAGTACTTTTCTTTGAGTCAACATCTTCGGTCATATCTGAATCTGTAAATCCTTAAAGCAAATATTTATCATCTCCAAAGCATAAACATACCTTAGAGGAACCTTCTAGATACCGAAGAAGTCACTTCACCGCATTTCAATGCTCCTTCCCCGTGTTTGAAAGATGTTTACTAACAACTCCAATGGCATGTGCAATATCTGACCATGTACACATAATTGCATACATCAAACTCCCTATCACCGATGCATAGGGGATTTCAACAATTTCTTCCTTCCCCCTTTCATTTGAAGGACTTTGCTTTTTATGCAATTTGAAATGACTTCCAAGTGGGGTGCTAATAGGCTTTGCATTTGTCATATTAAATTTCTCAAGTACATTCTCAATGTACTTCTCTTGTGAGAGTCATAGCTTCTTAGCCATTCTATCACGCTTGATTGTCATCCTCAATATTTATTTTGCAAACCCCAAGTCCTTCGTGTCAAAGGATTTGCTTAACTCATGCTTCAACCTAGCAATCTTGCTAGGATCGTGCCTAACAATCAACATATCATCAACATAAGAAACAATATAATAAAATTACCATAATCAAACCTCTTAGTGAATACACAATGATCCAAAATTGTCCTATTGTACCCATTACACATCATGAAAGAATCAAACTTCTAATAGCATTGCTTTGGAGTTTGCTTCAACCCACACAAACTCTTCTTTAGCTTGCATACCATTTCTCCTTATCTTTGACTTTAAATCCTTCTAGTTGCTTCATGTAAATCTCTTCCTCCAAATCACCATGAGGGAAGGTGGTTTTAACATCAAGATGATCAACCTCAAGGTCCATGCTAGTGGCTAGACCCAACACAATTCGAATGGATGACATCTTCACCACGGGTAAGAATATTTCATCACAATCAACACCTTTCTTTTGCCCAAAGCCGTTCACAACCAACCTTGGATGTGAACTACTCTCATCGGCCTTCAACCAGTATACCCACTTATTTCTCAAAGCTCTCTGGCCTTTAAAAAGCTTCATCAACTCATAAGTATGGTTCTCATGCAAGGACTTTATCTCTTCTTGCATTACTTTCTTCCATAAATCCTTATTTTCATGTGTTTGAGCTTCCACGAAACTTTCTGGTTCACCATACTCATTGAGTGTGACATATGTAGATGATGGATACCTTGTAGATGACTTTTTTGCTCTATCCAATCTCCACAATGAGCTTGTTTTCTCTTGATGTGAAGATTCCCCCTCTTCTACATCACCTTGAATAGAGTCATCATCTTCATTTAAGTCACTTTCATTCTCAAGAAAATCATCAACATTGAAGTTCACGTGTTCATGCTCCACCCCATAGTTTTCAAAACTGGACCGGCCTTTGACTCGAAAATCTGGCCGGTCCGGTTCAACAGGTTTGACCTGGTTTGACACACAATTCTTTTTAAAAAAACCCTCCCCTACATAAAAAAATTAACATTAAACTATGTTAGTTTAATGTGAATTACTTGGTTTGATTAAGATGTTGAAGAGTTAATCATGAAGGAGAGTTTGAATCCCCCACTTAAAATACAATTTTAAAAAAAAATAAAAAAAATGGTTTGGCAATGAACCAGACCAGTTCTAGTTCGGCAGTTCACCGGCTGAACCAACCGGTTTCTAATGAAACCGACGAACGGACCGGACCGTCCCAAACCGGATTGACTGGACCGGTTTTCCAACCAATTCTGGATCTCCGCTGTCGGACCGGCTGGTCCAGTTTTGAAAACCATGCTCCACCCCATTCTCTACATGATCATTATCAACGTATGTAGGTTCATCACTTTCATTATGTTTTTTTCCCTTTGAATACCTTGTGAAGCTTGTAGAACATGTAATTTATCATAGACTTCATGCACAACTTGCTTTGGTGCTTCATCTTTGTCAAAATCTTCAATTGTTTGATTTTCTCTAAAGACCACATCTATACTTCTAATAAGTTTCTTGTTCTTTATGTCCGACAACTTATAATCAAATTCAACATCATTATATCCTAAAAAAATACACTCAATAGCTTTGTCATCTAACTTTGTTCTTTTCTCCTTTGGGACATGCATAAATGTTTTGCAACCAAATACCTTTAAGTGTGAGAAGGAGGGATCTCTACTACTCTACACTTTATCCGGTACCTTACAATCCAACACATGTGAAGGAAACTGATTAATCAAATAACAAGGGGTACTCATAGCTTCACCCCAATAGCTCTTTGGAAGCTTTGCCAAAGATAACATACTCCGAATTCTCTCCACTATTGTCTGGTTGATCCTCTCCGACACACCATTGTGTTGAGGAGTAGAAGGCACCATTTATTCATGCCTTATTCCATACTTGTTACAATAATTATTGAACTTCTTTGTAGTATACTATTCCCCATTGTCAATGCGAAAACATTTAAGAAGTTTTCGAGTTTGCCTTTCAACCCTAATATAAAACTTTTGAAATGTCTAACACTTTATCCTTACTCTTTGCCATACCCCCACACTTTCCTAGATGCATCATCAATGAAAGTAACAAAGTAGAAATAGCCACCAAGCAAGGAATGTCATATCAGATATCGGTAATATATCGGTCAACCAAAGAGACAAAATATCGGAGATATTGTTTAAAAACATATCGGTGGTCTAAAACTAGTTTTTACTATGTATTTTCACAATAGAACTTCTAAAATGAGTGATACTAATTTAGACAAGCATAAATTTTAAAATATGCATAAAAATGTGTATATAATTTAAAATATGTGTTTGCGTTTTAAACCCGTATCCTTCCACTTGGCATAGGATGGGAAACAAACGGGAAAATTAATTTTTTTTAACTTTTTTAAAAAACTATTTTTAAAATACCGATATATCGCCAATATTTTTAAAAAAATTCGAAATCGAGATTACACAATATCGTTTTATCGGTTGAAGGCCTATATTGTTATATCGGCGATATATCGCCGATACAACTTTCCATGCCACCAAGAGTTTTCTCCTCTATTGATCTACAAACACCCGAATAAACAAGATCAAACACATTTGGTTTTTGGGTACTACTTGTAGAAAATAAAGTTCTATGTTATTTTCTAACTAAACAATCATCACAAGGAGTCAAAGAAGTGCATTTCAAATTTTGGAGTGCATTATTCATCATCCAGACCTCCAAAGCTTTCTCGTTCATATGGCCAAACTGTCAATGACATAAGTTAGCAGACGAGTCCTCAAGAGTGGCATTCACCTCACCCTTCGATAGTTGCCCTTCGGTTTTGTAGTGAATGCAACACTTCTTTCCCCTTATAACAACAAGAGATCCCCTTGTGAGCTTCTACACACCTCTACCAAAGTGTGCTTCATAGCCTTCATCATCAAGTATTCCCGTTGATATATAATTCAACCTCAAGTCCAGAATGTTCCTTACATCCTTAAGGATCAACTTGTGACTCACACTAGTCACAAAGTGCACATCTCCCTTTCCAACAATTTTTGAAACCCCATAGTTTCTAATCCTCACCACCCCCAAATCTCCCGACTCATATGTAGTGAAAAACTCTCTTTGAGACATTGAATAGAAAGATGCCATGGAATCCACAACCTAACTAGTTGCATTCGTTGAACTCAAACAACTTTCATCACAAATATAGACCATAACAAGTTCTTTATCTTTCTCTATAATATTAGCTTCTTAAGCTTGCTTGCCTTGCTCATTTGGTAAACCTTCATTCTGTTCATTTAAGAACTTTTTACACTCCCTAAATTGCTAAAGACCACTACAATGAAAACATTTCATCTCTTTTCGAGATTTTGACCTCTTGCCTTATTTACCTTCTTTGGGCCTCTACTCTTTGACCTTCATCTTCTTTGTTCAGAAACTAAAACTTGAGATGAATACCCAATGACTTTCTCCTAACCTCTTCATTCAACAAGCTACTTGTGACTTAGCTCATAGATAACACTCAATTTAGTGTCAAGTTGTTAAGAAGCACCATAAGAGTCTCCTACTTCTCCGGTAAGAAATGAAGCAACAACAAGGCATATAACTCATCATCCAAGTTCATCTTCATAGTTGTCAATTGGTTTACAATGTTTTGCACCTCATTCAAATGCTCCACCACTAAACCAGTATCCTTAAACTTCAAGTTCACAAGCTTCTAGATCAAGAAGTCTTTGTTTCCCACAGTTTTTCTTTCATACAACTCATGTAGTTTATCCCAAAGAACTTTTGCATCAACCTTATTAGACACATGGCAAAATACAACATCATCCAACCATTGTCTAATGCATGCTAAGGATTTTCTATTCTCTTTCTTCCAATAATCTTCCTTTGTCTTCTTCGGATTCACTCCCAAAACCGGTTCAATGAGATCCTTGGAATACAAAAGGTCCTCCATCTTGGCTTTTCATATCATCCAATCACTCTCATTCAAACTAATCATCCTTATGTTATGATTCTCCATCTTATCAAACTCAGAGATAACTTCCAATTTAGCTTTGATACCACTTGTTGGGAAAACTACACGTTTTTCTTCTTTTGAGTTGGCCAAGAAACACACTTTTCCACACCCACCTTGATGTAAGATATACAAGTTATCACACAAACAAAACAAGATTAACTAAGAAGCATTTCATCGAACACTTGGGATATACAAATTAAACATGGTTCACCGGCTACATCAATGAGGTCTAGAGACAAAATTCACTACTATCATCTTTGGATACACTCTACTTAGTAGAGATTATATCGATATTTACGTGTAAATACCCTCTTATAAGCTATGACGAAATTTCACATTTAAGTAGAATATACAAGAATAGAGATAGAAGGATTACCGTAAACCACCTATAATTTGTCTTCTTATTCACAAGAGGATGCCTTGACGTAAAAAAATATCTTCATTTCTTTCTCCTTGTTCCTCAAAGAAAACCCTCTTACTTGGTCTCCAAAGTTCCTTCAAAGTTGTAGTTTTTTCTTATCTTATATTTTTCTCAAAAGAACCATCTTTTAAGAAGAATTAGCTTTTTACAAAGAGACCCTTCTTTGTTTTAGCAACTTACATTTAAGCTAAAGTGGGTTAAGTAGTGAGTTTCTCCACATGAGATAGAGACCCAAACAACTATGGGCCTTACATGAGGAAGGAAAAAACCCAACAACCTCAATGCCCGGCTTTGTAAACAAATCCCTTTAGCTTCATAAAAGTATAAAAAATCTAACCGCCATAATCAGAAGCTTGGAAATGTTACCAATCCAGCCTTAGTAAGGTTGTCTCTTCTGACTGCGGGAGAGGCCCAAGGAACGAATCCCATTGGCACACAGTGGGTGATCTTACCTATAAAAAAATGGGAGCCTGACAAGGTTGCTAATTAACTAGACAAGTTTCCCCCTAAACTCGATATTTTTGCATTACAGCAATTGAGTCATGAAAGTCATTTCTTGATATTAAAAAAAAAAAGAAAAAGAAATGTTCTCCATTGATTGATTGAATTTTTAACTATTTACTCGCAATCGCACGAGACTAAGTATAGACTAGTGGTAACGAGGTCGAACCCAAAGGACTTGGACTGATTCAATTTAATTCTAATGAAAGATTTGTTTTTTTTTACGTAACTAGTTATAATAGAATGGAAAGTTCTAATTTAACAAAGCAATGAAATTTATATAAAAATAATATGATGAGAAATATACTAAGACTTCGAATCCACCCAAACCAAATAGCTATCCTCTCCATTAACCCGTACAATTCCAAGTGATCAATTATCCGTGCCCCTCTCGAAGTAACGAATAATCGTAATGTGTGCAGCCCTCTCGAACATGCAACTAAACAATTAAATCTAACTAAATTAATCTCCCTCTCTCGAGCAAAGATCAATTATAAAAACGCAATTTTTATTCAATGGTATCTTAGAATTCGCTAAGACCTCTCGAACATTAACAAACCCTTAACTAACAATTACTCTACCCTCTCTCGAGCAACAGAATAATCGTAACAAAATATTACGCATATGGAATAAAAATCACAACTTTAGAATTGCAAATAAATATTGAGAGTCAAACAATTCAGCAGGGCTTCATCTAGTCTTAGTACAATAAAATTTAGCTAGACATGAAAAGAAAGGAAGAAAAAGCCTGGTTCGTCGGAGAAGTCATTTGCAGGAATACTGTTCACCGAAGTACTGTTCACGACTGTAGCACTGTAGCACTATTCACTTGTCTTCCCCGATGAGACGCGCACAGTAGCAACCCAAAACGGCACTGTAGCCGTCACAAAAACCACTCTTTCCTCCTTGTCTCCTCCGGCCTACTTCCTCTCTTCTTCTTCCGGCCAAGACCCTGTCGGAATCCGGCCAAGACAACAACGAAAAGGGCTGTTCTTCCGGCTGACAGTTCTCTCTCTAAACCAAAAGCTATGTGTTTTTTTTTCTATTCTCTGGGCTCTCTCAAATCTCCCGTTCTCTTCAGTTTTTATAAGCACTTCAGAGTCCAAGTCCTAATTGAAGTCGATTTCTATTCAGGGAAAGAGTCCAAATCGAAGCTTTCCAATTCCGGCATAAACAGTACTCTGTTCCAATTTCCTGATTGAGCACGACTCTCCATGGGCTGCTCCTCCGGGTCATCCTCGTCCTTCAAGTCCTCTCTGTCAGTCGCCGTCCATTGCCGCCGCCGTCATCATCGTCGAATGCAGTCTCGCCGTCGATTTCACCGCCGCTGCTACTTCGCTGCCTCGAGCTCCGCCGCCATCTTCTCCGTTGCTCACTCGAACAGACCTCGCCTGAACCTCTGTCGGCCACCAAGCTTGCCGCTGCCATCCGCCGTCGAGCACTTTCTGCCGTCGCCCCACGGAGCTCAGCCTCTGTCGCCTTCGCTGGTGCTCGAGCAAAGACTTGAGCGCTCTGTTCTGGACGGCCCGAGCTTCACTCGGGTCAGTTCTATTTTCCTTTTTTTTCTTTTTTTTTTAAAACCCGTCGTATCAACTGCATCCGTCAGATCTTTAATCTCAGCACCGAACCAGTTTGACGTGCATTCTCTTTTAACGATCTGCAATTGGGACTTTTAAAACCTGCATAAATAAAATTAAATATTAAGTTAGACGCATAATAAAATATAAAGCATTAAATCCAATTAACGCATCTAAATTAATCAATTAAGTGCACTTATTCATTAAACTCCTAACTACTCACCTAATCATGATTAACCATTAATTATCCTTACTTCAACTAAAATTACGACTAATATATAGGCAGAAAGGCATATAAAATGTGTATATTTTATAGATATCATCCATCATAATACATTACAAGATGATGAGTGGAAATTTAAGTCGCTTCTACTGAGTCATGTAATATCTTGTCACGCACCTTATTTTTTGTTGCAAACACTAAGCTTATGATTTTGATTAAAGACGAATGTTCGGTCTAAAGTCTAAACTGTGTACAACAAAAAGAGCAACAACCAGGTGAACTCTAGAGATCAAACTCTCATCCTTTTCTGAGATATATGGAAACATTTCACTATCAATTAATCTGTTAAGGAAAAAGACATCGCCCTCACAAAATCTGAAAAAAATAAGATGAATTGCATGTTGTATAAGAGGAATAATGTAAAGCAAAAAAAAAAGAAAAGAAAAGAAAAAAGAGGGATAAGAGTCACAAGTCTCAGTCGCCAGGCCCAGAATTTTGAGAGTTCACTTGATACTTTAGCTTTTTAAGTTAAATTTTGTAATTGCTGCAATCAATATGATTCCACAATTAACTCCATTTACCCTCTTAATTGGCCAGACGGGCACTAAGGACTTGGACACCCCTCATCACAAAGAAGAAAGAATCACTCAATTCAAATAATTTTAGAGCCGAATTGTGAGATCATATGGAAGTGAAAATTTTGACATTCATGTAGTTAGTTGGAATATGGTGGTCTCTAGTTATAATTATTGTCAACCCCCACCAGTCCTATCCTTAATTTAATTAATATATCCATGTGAACTGATGCCAAAAAAGGAAAAAAGACCATGTCTACCCAAAATCAGTTGCACATGTTATGGACTTCTTAATGCCAAAGTAAATGTAATGGACTTTTTTCTGCTTATGATTGAAGGTAATGGAAGCATTTTTTATCTGCCTCCTGCCAACCCATCCTCCATAAATACAAGCCATCGATTATCAACTATGATCCGTGTGCGAGCCATCTATTCTGATGATCGACGGTTTCCATATGGTGGATTGCCTGGAGGTGGATAAAAAGTGCTTTGGAAGGTAATATATTTCTAAATACCACATGTTTTATTCATGCCGCCTTAATTTGACACTAGAAAAAATACTACATTTGTTCCAAAATACTATGTACATTTGAAAATATTTACTGTTCCAAAATATTTTGTGCATTTTGCCAAATAATGCGATTTCCTCTTTCCAAAATTAGAGGAGACTTGGAAGGATTGACTTGAACTTGGTTCGTGAACGAGTATACGAGTTGGGCGGGATATTAAGGAGAAAGAATCATATGACTTTCTTGTGGCCTTCATGGTCCAATAAAAATGAAAAATTTCTCAAATGTACACACTATTTTGGAACGGAGGGAGTATATTTTTCCACCTCACATATTTTACCTATGCCGGCTTTCATATCATTAGCTTACAAATGGACGAAGATAGGTTTTACAAAATGATCAGGCATAAAATTACAACCGAAAGTCTGCAAGATAGGTTTAACAAAAAAGAAAAATCTGAAAGATAGGGACGGTGAAGAAGCACTTGGTCTTCGAAATTGAGAGCATCAGCTTGGAATTGCACTTGCCGAATAATTGATGCAATCAACTGATCTGGATTTGAAGATGTCCTTTGAAAAATCCTCCTATTCCGCTCGTACCAAATGAAGAAGCTGTAAAACGAGATTTATTTATTTTTGACAAGTGCCCCCCCGCCCCCCCGTAAAGATTATCTTTGCTAGACTCCAGGATCCATCTAATTTCGGATTCATAATTCGAAACAAAATGCATAGTTCAGCATTTAAAATGTTGTTTCTACAGATTACCTTACTGAAAGTGCACTCAAAAGAATATATGATCCCTGGATTCACATGAATTGCAACAAAGGCAACACCGATTTGCAAGCACAATACCCCTCATTTGAAGATTATCTGAAGTCTATCCATTTGACGAAACCAAGGAATGTCTATTCTTTCGATATTTACACCAAACAAGGCTAGACCAATCAACTAAATCAGTAGGCTGCCTCAAGAGTGCGGATATGATATCAGAAATGAACTGATTTTAGTGGATTGAACTTTTTAATCCATACAATTAATATGGGACAAAGGAGTATTTCTTTGCAGTCATTTTGAAAATTCATTAGGTTACAGTGATAATTTTCCTTATAATTACATTTTCACCAACCAACATTTGGCTCTATTAATATGAGATGGTTCACCGCTAATAAATCTCGTTTTACAGCTTCTTCATTTGGTACGAGCGGAATAGGAGGATTTTTCAAGGGACATCTTCAAATCCAGATCAGTTGACTGCATCAATTATTCGGCAAGTGCAATTCCAAGCTGATGCTCTCAATTTCGAAGACCAAGTGCTTCTTCACCGTCCCTATCTTTCAGATTTTTCTTTTTTGTTAAACCTATCTTGCAGACTTTCGGTTGTAATTTTATGCCTGATCATTTTGTAAAACCTATCTTCGTCCATTTGTAAGCTAATGATATGAAAGCCGGCATAGGTAAAACATGTGAGGTGGAAAAATACACTCCCTCTGTTCTAAAATAGTGTGTACATTTGAGAAATTTTTCATTTTTATTGGACCATGAAAGCCACAAAGAAGTCACATGATTCCAACACCCTCTATAATTATATTTTCACCAACCAACATTTGGCTCTATTAATTAATATAAGATGGTTCACCGCACAAGATTCCAACATCCTCTATAATTACATTTTCACCAACCAACATTTGGCTCTATTAATATAAGATGGTTCACCGCACAAGAGTCCAACACCCTCTGATTGTGGCAAGCATTAGCTTTGCTCACTCTCTCACTCCACCCCAGAAATGGATGATTTGCCTTCCTATTTTTCATGGACATTCCTTGTTATCCTCTTCCTTCTTTCGCTGCTGAAGATATTCCAGCACAGTCAGCATACTAAGAGAGTAAGCTCAACCAAGCTTCCTCCTGGTCCCAGCCCACTTCCCATCATAGGCAACCTACATAATATCGGCAGCTCGCCCCATCGCTCACTGCATCAGCTGTCACGAAAGTATGGCGATATTGTGTATCTTCAGCTCGGCCGCGTACCGATGGTGGTCGTCTCCTCCGCCGACTTGGCCGAAAAGGTGATGAAAACCTACGATCTTGATTTCTGTAGCAGGCCTCAGACTGTGGCCTTTAGGAAGCTTACCTACAACTTCCTTGATGTGGCCTTCTCACCCTATGGGGACAATTGGAGGGAGATGCGCAAGATCATGACCATTGAGCTCTTGAGCAACAAAAGGGTGCAATTGACTCGAGGCATTCGAGAGGAAGAGGTTGCTAGATTGGTACATGAAATAGCTGAAGCTGCTTCAGCTGATCCTAATACAAGTGTTGATCTCAGTGACATGGTAATTGCTCTTGCCCAAAACATAACTTGTAGATTGGTTCTTGGCAAAAGCTGGTCATTCAAGGAGGCTGGTGCAAGAAGTAAACTTCTTGGACCTCTTGATGAGGTGCAGGCCCTGATGGGAGGTATTTTCATGGCTGATTACTTTCCGTGGGCATGGTGGGTGGATGTGGTCCGAGGGTGGAACCAGAGGCTGGAAACATGCTTCCATGACCTGGATGCTTACTATGATGAGGCAATTGATGAACATCAACTTCAAAGAGCAAAAATGCCGGAGCAGGAAGATTTTATGGATGAATTACTGAGACTGGAAAAGAGTTTGGGCTTCACAAGGGACCATAGCAAGGCAGTCTTGATGGTAAAATTTTGGCCAAACCTTCCTCTGTATTTAATTTAAATCCATTACATTATGGAAAAGGTTAACATGTGCCAGGTGCATCACACCAGATATGACGGCATGCACGAATCCACGGTCCTACCTGCCCTCGTATTTGGGCTGCCTAACACATGCCCTGCCAGATGTCTACTCAATTATAAATACTCCCTCCGCTCCATATTAATAGTTTTATTTAGCTTTTCAAAATGAATTAAAATGAGTGCAATCTCTAAAGCCAAATCAGACAACTAAAGTGGAACAGTAAGTAAAAAGACGGTTTTGTAAAATGTGCTTAATTGGTTATTGCAGCATAAATGGATTTGATTCTTTAACATTAGGAATTAGTTTTTTGTGATCAGTATTTTTTTTGGGTAATTTTGTGGCTTTACTAAGTGTACACAACTCTTGTTTGGTCCCTTGCTGCAGAATATCTTTCTTGCAGGAGTTGATACACACTCCACTACGGTTGTATGGGCCATGTGCGAGCTATTGAAGAACCCAAGTGTTATGAAGAGAGCCCAACAAGAAGTAAGACGGGTTGCTGGAAGCAAAGGAAAAGTAGAGGACAATGACCTTAAAGAGCTTCCCTATTTGAATGCAGTCATTAAAGAGACCTTTCGGGTACACCCGCCTGGTCCCCTGCTTGTTCCACGTGAAACGATGCAGAAATGCACAATCAATGGCTACGAAATAGCTGCCAAGACGCAGGTCGTGGTCAATGTGTTCTCCATAGGCCTAGATCCAAGATACTGGAAAAACCCACTTGAATTCTTGCCAGACAGATTCCTGAATAGTTCTATTGATATCAAGGGGCAGAACTTTGAGCTTCTTCCTTTTGGTGCTGGACGAAGAAGTTGTCCAGGTATTCAGATGGGAATGACGATTGTGGAGCTTACCCTTGCAAATCTGCTGTACTCTTTTGATTGGGACCTGCCAGTCGGCATGAAGAAAGAGGACATCGACATGAGTGAAGGGCATGGACTCACTGTGTGCAAGAGAACTCCACTTATTGCTGTTCCACGCCTTGCTTAGAAGTTTGAACTACTGAAATTTATTTTATACAAAGAGAGGAGTCTTCATCTCTAGCTAAATGTCGCAGCATTTTGGTACATTGATTATGTTATGTTACGTTTGTGTCCTGGTAATATTTACCTTTGCTACTCCCTCAGTGCAAAATTATCTGTCCTTATTAGGGACCAGGCTGTCCAAAATTACCATAAAAAACACTGTGGGTCAGGCTATCGGATAGAGTTGTTAGAGTTGAATTGGAATTGAAACTGACGTCGAAATCAATTGTTAGCCAATTGTCGGTCACCTATTAGGTAACCAACAGGTCAACCTACAATGAAATTATTGAATTGTCATTTAAATTAAGCTTTTGTACTTAGGAATTGGATCCATTGGGGTATGGGAAATGTGAGAAGATAATGAGATTTGGATTGTGAGCATGGGATTGAGTCAGATTAGCTGAGCTGGAATGATGGCTGGTCATAGGTGGACCTATGTAAGCTAAGTGTTAAAGTGTATTGCTTGATGTGTCATAAGTTTGATTATGTCAAAATCAGCTTACGAAGGTGTTATTGAGAAGTTTATAATGGATGCTTAGCCCTGGAGGCTAGAATCCAAGCATGTGATAACTCAAAGATTTATGCGTAGAAACTTGCCGGTCAGCTGAAAGCCAACCGACATTTTAATAGGATATGTCCTATATATTCTAATTATGTCAAAGCACATCATATGTGTGCGTCGAATCTAAGGATGACAGTAGTGTGAAATACTCCTAACTGCTCAATAAATCAAAGAAGTTATCATTTGGTCCTAGGAGTTGTCTAGTTTATGGGGTGCCATAAAGGAGGATAGCTTATCCTTATCATTTTAGTGGTAATCAATTGTTTTTGTTGAGCCAAGTAAGGTTGTGAGCTGGTTAATACCTAGAAATATAGCTATTACTAATGGTTAAAAAGGGTTGTGGAATGAGCCTTATGTGCTCTCTCAGAGCCACAGTTATGAAATGTATGCCTTGCATTGATATAAAGATTAGAATGTCTTCCTTATGCCTTAAAGTGTATCAGAAAAATAGTTAATAGTTGTCATTGGAGTGTTACATAGATAATCTTGTTGGCTCATAAAGTTTTCTAGTGATTGAATGAACAGGTGGTTCATAAAGTCATAAAGAGGTTCCACTAGTGGATGAATGATAGGACATCAGCAGAGGTAGGCTAGAGGATGCCAAGTGAGGAGTTAACCCATATGAGGTTACTTCTAATTTGCCTATGTGAGCCCCTCTTTGTCTACACATAGTTCATAATTTAAAAAGAGTAGACCCATGTAGGCCAGAGGTAATGCCTGGCATAGTGGACATGTAGACAAGGCAAATAAGAGTTCATTTCTTTTGAAATCAGTTTCATATAGCCCTAGCGCATGCCCATGAGTGTGCATGCAGCAGCCACATCATTTAAGATTGCACAACGCGTGTAGTAGAGATGGGCTTTTTGAATCTCACCCACCCCTTAAATAAATAAATTATCTAGTGGTACGGACACCACGTGGCTTGTGCATAGGTCCATTTAGTTTTCGACACATAGACCAGTGATAGTGTCAAATTATTCAAATATTGACATCTAGCATGGATTAAAACAGTTACACATCCAATGGACCTCTCCATCATTGTCTCGCCTGTTCCACTGGAGAATTTTTCAAATAAAACATTGTTGTGTAGAATTTTCCTTATGTATTTAAGGGCAATGGTTGAATACCTTGTTTATCAATTACAATGGCTTTTTCCCTTCATACCATCACATCTTGCTCCAAGTTGGCTTCTGCCTTATTCTCGGAGATTTTTGCAGAGACCGATTGTAAACAAAGCATTTTGAAAACCTCAGCACATCCTAAGTGCGCTAGTAACATATAAGAGTGCAACACATAAGTTGTGTTTTAATCCCCATTATTCTATCCACACAAAGGGGCTTGGTTAAAAGTGCATGGTGCATGCTCATGCGCATGTTCTTCAGGACTACATGATTTTTATTAAGCAGCAGTCGTATGTAGAGGGCATTATATATTGGGAAAACTATTGATTTTCCCTCTTTTGAGTTAGCTAAGAAACACAATGAAATACATACTTCTCCACACCTTCAATGATGTAAGTGAGTCTTCTACACCTCCTTGATGAAGGATGCATAAAGTACCACATACACAAAATAAGATTAATAAAGAAATATTTCATCGAACACTTGGCAGACACAAATTTAGCGTGGTTTACCACTAAGGCAACGACTACGTCCACGAAGTCTAGAGACCCAATACACTACTATCAACTTTGGATACACTCTATTTAGTAGAGATTACATCAAGATTTAAGGGTAAAAACCTTCTTACAAGCTATGGAGAAATCTCACATTTAGATGAAATACACAAAGAATATAGATAGAAGGATTACCACAAACCACTTATGATTTATCTTCTCTTTCATAAGAGGATGCCTTGATTTCAAAAAGTCTCTTCCTTTCCTTCTCATTTTTCATCCAAGAATACTAACTTTCTTGATCTCCAAAGCTCCTTCAAAGTTGTAGTCTTTTTTATCCTATCTTTTTATCAAAAGAATCATCTTTTAAGAAGAGTCGGCTTTTAACAAGGAAGTCATTCTTTGTTTTAATAACTTACACTTAACCAAAAGTGGGTTAAGTAGTGGGCTTCGCCACACGAGAGGGAGGCTCAAGCAATTATGGGCCTCCCATGAGGAGGGAAAAAACCTAACAATTCACCCCCTCCATATTCATGTGGGAGCTCCCCCATGCTACACATATAAGGGCCAACCTCACCCATATAAGCCCAACGTCGACAAAGCTCATGCTTCACTTTAAGGATGGTCTTGGTCATCATATCCAACGAATTTTGTTGGTATGAATCTTCCTCAACTCAAAGAGCTTCCTCTCCAACACATCTATTATCCAATGATGCATCACATTAATATGTTTGTTCATAGAGTAGAAATTTGCATTCTTCCTCAAATGGATGTCACTTTGACTATCACAATGTACAACATAATTGTCTTCCTTTAGATCCAACTCCTCTATGAATCTCTTCATTAGTAACATCTCTTTGTATGCTTCATTAATTCCAATGTATTCGGCCTCTGTTGTAGATAATGCAACACTTTTGCAACCTTGATTGTCATGACACGTCTCCGTAAAAGTAATCAAATGCCCCGAAGTACTCTTCTATGAGTCAACATCTTCGGCCATATTTAAATCCGTAAATCCCTAGAGTAAAGATTTATTATTTCCAAAGCATAAACATACATTAGAGGAACCTCTTATATACTAAAGAAGTCTACTAACAAAGCATCTTCAAAGCATTCCCTGGCTTTGAAAGATGTCTGCTAACAACTCCAACAGCATGTGCAATATCCGGCCTTGTATACACCATTGCATACATCAAACTCCCTATTGCCGATGCATATGGGATTTTAACTATTTCTTGCTTCCCCCTTCCATTTGAAAGACTTTGCTTCTTGTGCAATTTGAAATAACTTCTAAGTGAGTTCTAACCAGCTTTGCATTCTTCATATTAAGTTTCTCAATTACATTCTCAATGAACTTCTCTTATGATAGTCATAACTTCTTAGCCTTTCTATCACGTTTAATTGTCATCCTAAATATTTATTTTGCGGGCTCCAAGTCCTTCATAGCAAAGGACTTGCTTAACTCGTGCTTCAACCATGCAATCTTATTAGTATCAGGCCTCACAATCAACATATCATCATTATAAAATAACAATATAATAAAATTACCATCACCAAACCTCTTTGTGAATACACAATGATCCGAACTTGTCCTCTTGTACTCATGATACATTATGAAAGAATCAAACTTCTTATACCATTGGCTTTGAGTTTGCTTCAACCCACAAAAACTCTTCTTAAGCTTGCATACCATTTGTTCATTCTCTTTGACTTTAAAATCCCTCCAGTTGCTCTATATAAATCTCTTCCTCAAAATCACAATGAAGGAAAGTGATTTTAACATCAAGTTGTTCAACCTCAAGGTCTATGCTAGTGGCTAAACCCAATACAGCTTGAATGGATGATATCTTCACCACGGGTAAGAATATCTCATTAAAATCAACACCTTTCTTTTGCCCAAGGCCCTTCAAAACCAACCTTGTTTTGTACCTTGGATGTGAACTACTCTCATCGGCCTTCAACTAGTATGCCCATTTGTTTCTCAAAGCTCTCTTGTCTTTGGGAAGCTTCACTAACTCATAAGTATGGTTCTAATGCAAGGATTTTATCTCTTCTTGCATTGTTTTCTTCCATAAATCCTTATTTTTATGTGTTTCATCTTCCACAACGTTTTTCGGTTCACCATACTCGTTGAGTGTGACATATGTAGATGAAGGACACCTTACAGATGACTTTTTTTCTCTATCCAATCTCCTCAATGAGTTTATCTCCTCTTGATGTAAAGTCTCCTCATCTCTTACATCACCTTGAATAAAATCATCATATTTATTTAAATCACTTTCAGTTTCAAGAAAATCATCAACATTGAAATCTACATGTTCATGCTCCACCCCATTCTCTACATGATCATTATCAGCATATGTAGATTCATCAGTTTCATTATGTTCTTCCCCTTGAACACTTTGTGAAGCTTATAGAATATGAAACTTATCATAGACTTCATGCACAGCTTGCTTTGATGTTTCATCTTTGCTAAAGTCTTCAATTGCTTGATCTTCTCTAAAGACCATATCTCTACTTCTAATGAGTTTCTTATTCTTTATGTCCTACAATCTATAATCAAACTCATTATCACTGTATCCTAAAAAGATACACTCAATAGCTTTGTAATCTAACTTCGTTTTTTGCTCCTTTGCGACATGCACAAATGTCTTACAACCAAATACTTTCAAGTGTGAGTAGGAAAGATCTCTACCACTCTATACTTTATCTGGTACCTCACAGTCCAACACATATGAAGGAGACCGACTAATCAAATAACAAGCGGTGCTCATATCTTTACCCTAATAACTATTCATAAGCTTTGTCAAAGATAACATACTCCAACTTTTCTTTACTATTGTCCAGTTCATCCTCTCTGCCACACCATTGCGTTGAGGAGTATAACACACTATTTTCTCATATTTTATTCAATGCTTACTATAATAATCATTAAACTTCTTTAAAGTATAGTCTCCCCCATTGGCACTGAGAAGACATTTAAAAAGTTTTTTGTTTTGCCTTTCAACCATAACATGAAACTTTTGAAATGTGTCAAACACTCAATCCTTACTCTTTATGCCATACCCCTATACTTTTCTAGATGCATCATCAATGAAAGTAATAAAGTACAAAGAGCCACCAAATATTTTCTCCTCCATTGGTCCACAAACATCCGAATAAACAAGATTAAATACATTTATTTTCTGGGTACTACTTGTAGAAAATGAAGTTTTATGTTATTTACCAACTAAACAATGATCAAATGAGTAAAAGAAGTACCTTTAAAATTTAGGAGTGCATTCTTCTTCATCAAGAACTCCAAGTCTTTTTCGCTCATGTGGCTAAGTCATCAATGCCACTAGTTAGCGGATGACCCTTCAAGAGTGGCATTCACTTCACCCATTGATAGTTGACCTTCAATTTTGTAGAGAGTGCAATACTTCTTCCCCCTTGCTACAACAAGAGACTCCCTTGTGAGCTTCTACACATTTATAGCCTTCATCATCAAGTATTCCCTTTGATATTAGATTCAACCTCAAGTACGAAATGTGCCTTATATCAGCAAGAATCAACTTGTGACCCACACTAGTCACAAAGTGCGCTTCTCCTTTTCCTACAATTTTTGAAACCCAATGGTTTCCCATCCTCACCACCTCCAAGTCGCCCGACTCATATGTAGTAAAGAACTCTCTATAAGAAATTGCATTGAAATGATGCCCTAGAATCTACAACCCAACTAGTTGCACTTGTTGAGCTCAAACAACTTTCATCATAAATATAGATCATAACAAGATCTTTACCTTCCTCCATAGCATTAACTTCTTGAGTTTGTTTGCCTTGTTCATTTCGTGAACCTTCCTTTTGTTCATTTAAGAACTTTTTACACACCCTCTTAAAGTGCCCAAGCCCACCGCAATGAAAATATTCCATCCCCTTTCGAGATTTTGACCTTTTGCCATCTTTACCATTCTTTGGGCCTCTACTCTTTGTCCTTCATCTTCTTTGTTCGGAAACCAAGATTTGAGATGGAGACCCTAAAGACTTTCTCCTAACCTTTTCATTCAACAAATTACTTGTGACTTGACGTATAGATAATACTCCATTTGATGCCGAGTTGCTAAGAGACACCATAAAAATCTCCCAACTCTCTGGTAAGGAACTAAGCAAGAACAAAGTTTGTAACTCATCTTCATAGTTGCCAATTGATTCATAATGCTTTGCACCTCATTCAAATGCTCCACCACCGAACTAATTTCCTTAAACTTTAAGTTCTCAAGCTTTCAGATCAAGAAGGTTTTGTTTCCCGCGATCTTTCTTTCACACAACTCATGTAGTTTGTCCCAAAGAATTTTTACATTATCCTCATTAGATATATGGTGGAACACAACATCATCCAACTATTGTCTAATGCATGCTATGACATTTTTATTATTTTTCTTCTAATCATTTTCCTTTGTCTTCTTCGGCTTCACTACCAATACCGATTCAAAGAGATCTTTAGAAAACAAAAGATCCTCCATCTTGACTTTCTATATCATCGAATTACTATTATTCAAGTTAATCATCCATGTGTTATGATTCTCCATCTTAGCAAACCCAAAGATAAATTCAAATTAGCTTTAATAACACTTGTTGGAAAAATTGCATTTTTTCCTTATTTTGAGTTAGCCAAGAAACATAATTAAATATACACTTTTCGACACCTATAATGATGTAAGTGAATCTTCTACACCTCCTTCATATAGGATGCACAAGTTACCACACAAACAAAATAAGATTAATAAAGAAGCATTTCATTGAACATTTGAGATACACAAATTTAACGAGGTTTACCACCAAGGCAACGACTATATTAATAAGGTCTAGAGACTAAATCCACTACTATCATCTTTGAATACACTCTACTTAATAGAGATTACATCAACATTTAAGGGTAAAGACCTCTTACAAGCTATGAAGAAATCTCATATTTAAGTAGAATATACAAGAATTGAGATAGAAGGATCATCACAAACCATCTATGATTTGTCTTCTCTTTCACAAGAAGATGCCTTGACGTAAAAAAATCTCTACCTTTCATTCTCTTCCTTCTTCCAACAAAATGTCATTTCTTGGTCTCCAAAGCTCCTTCAAAGTTGTAGTCTTTTTTTATCCTATTTTTTTCAAAAAGAACTATATTTTAAAAAAACTTTTTTTATAAAAAATCCTTCTTTGTTTTAGCGACTTAGATTTAAGCCCACATTAAGTAGTTAGCCTCTCCATATGAGAGGGATGACCAAACAACTCTGAGCCTCACATGAGGAAGGAAAAAACCCAACAACCTCAATGTCCGGCATTGTAAACAAATCCCTTTAGCTTCATAAAAGTTAAAAAATCTAAAAGCCATAATAAGAAGTCTGGAAATGTTGCCAATCCTGCTAAGGTTGTCTCTTTTGGCTGTGGGAGAGGGCCAAGGAGTGAATCCCATTTGGCACACACTGGGTGAGTCTTATCTATAAAAAAAGGAGCCCGACAAGTTGCAAATTAACTAGGCAAGTTCCCCCCTGTAATCGATATTTTTGCTGTACAACAATCGAGTCATAAAAGTCATTTCTTGATATTAAAAAAGAAAAGCAAAGAAATGTTCTCCATCATAATACATTACAAGATGATGAGTGGAAATCTGTTTTGAAATTTTAAGTCGCTTCTACTGAATCGTGTTATATCCTGTCACACACCTTATTTTTTGTTGCGTACTCTAAGCTTATGACTTTGATTAAAGACGAATGTTCGGTCTAAAGTCTAAACTTTGTACAACAAAAAAAATCAACAACCAGGTGAACTCTAGAGATCAGACTCTCATCCTTTTCTGAGAGATACGGAAACATTTCACTATCAATTAATCTGTTAAGGAAAAAGACATTGCGCTCACAAAATCTTAAAAAAATAAGATGAATTGCATGTTGTATAAGAGGAATCATGTAAAGCAAAAAAAAGAAAAGAAAAAGATGAATAAGAGTCACAAGTCCCAGGAGCCAGGCCCAGAATTATCTACGGAAATTAATGTGATCCATCACCAACCACCAAACCTTTCCAAGCGGCTTAGTAATCCAATGGTCACTTGAAAATATGTGGCCCAAGGTCATGACCTGTAGAAAATGTCAAAGGAAAATCGCATACTGCAAACTTCGTGGAGATAGCCACCCATTGATCGTACATATCCGAATCTACCTGTGAAAACAACATCTATTGTGTGCACGTAAACACCAGAACACTGCGTATAAAAACCATACTAATGTGCTAAAAATTTCATTTATGAAACTATGAAAAGGGAAATATTTTAAAGGCTACATTTTGAATCAAGAATTTTGAGAGTTCACTTGATCCTTTAGCCTTTTAAGTTAAATTTTGTAATTGCTGCAAATCAATATGATTCCACAATTAACTCCATTAACCCTCTTAATTGGCCAGACGGGTACTGAGGACTCAGGACACCCCTCATCACAAAGAAGAAAGAATGACTCAATTCAAATAATTTTAGGGCCTAATTGTGAGATCATATGGAAGTGAAATTTTGACATTCATGTAGTTAGTTGGAATATTGTGTCCCTGGTTGTAATTACTGTCAACCCCCGTCAGTTTTATCCTTAATTTAATTAATATATCCATGTGAACTGGTGCCACAAAAGAAAAAAAGACCATGTGAACCCAAAATCAGTTGCACATGTTATGAACTTCTTAATGCCAAAGTAAATGTAATGGACTTTTTTCTGCTTCTGATTGAAGGTAATGGAAGCATTTTTTATCTACCTCCTGCCAACCCATCCTCCATAAATACAAGCCATCGATTATCAACTATGATCCATGTGCGAGCCATCGATTCTGATGATCGACGGTTTCCATATGGTGGATTGCCTGGAGGCGGATAAAAAGTGCTTCCGAAGGTAATATATTTCTAAATACCACATGTTTTATTCATGCCGCCTTCATTTGACACTAGAAAAAAATACTCCCTCTGTTCCAAAATACTATATATATTTGAAAATATTTACTGTTCCAAAATATTGTGTATATTTTGTCAAATAACGCGACTTCCTCTTTCCAAAATTGGAGGAGACTTGGAAGAATTGACTTGAACTTGGTTCGTGAACGAGTATACGAGTTGGGGGGGGGGATATTAGGGAGAAAGAGTCGTGTGACTTCCTTGTGGCCTTCATGGTCCAATAAAAATGAGAAATTTCTCAAATGTACACAGTATTTTGGAACGGAGGGAGGAGTATTTTTCCACCTCACATGTTTTACCTATGCCGGCTTTCATATCATTAGCTTACAAATGGACGAAGATAGGTTTTACAAAATGATCAGGCATAAAATTACAACCGAAAGTCTGCAAGATAGGTTTAACAAAAAAAAAATCTGAAAGATAGGGACGGTGAAGAAGCACTTGGTCTTCGAAATTGAGAGCATCAGCTTGGAATTGCACTTGCCGAATAATTGATGCAGTCAACTGATCTGGATTTGAAGATGTCCCATGAAAAATCCTCCTATTCCGCTCGTACCAAATGAAGAAGCTGTAAAACGAGATTTTTTTTTTGGACAAGTGCCCCCCCGTAAAGATTATCTTTGCTACACTCCAGAATCCATCTAATTTCGGATTCATAATTCGAAACAAAATGCATAGTTCAGCATTTAAAATGTTGTTTCTACAGATTACCTTACTGAAAGTGCACTCAAAAGAATATATGATCCCTGGATTCACATGAATTGCAACAAAGGCAACACCGATTTGCAAGCACAATACCCCTCATTTGAAGATTATCTGAAGTCATAAATCCATTTGACGAAACCAAGGAATGTCTATTCTTTCGATATTTACACCAAACAAGGCTAGACCAATCAGCTAAATCAGTAGGCTTCCTCAAGAGTGCGGATTGGATATCAGAAGTGAACTGATTTAAGTGGATTGAACTTTTTAATGCATACAATTAATATGGGACAAAGGAGTATTTCTTTGCAGTCATTTTGAAAATTCATTAGGTGATAATTTTCCTTTTTTCTTCTTACAGTGATAATTTTCCTTATAATTACATTTTCACCAACCGACATTTGGCTCTATTAATATAAGATGGTTCACCGCAAAAGATTCCAACACCCTCTATTATTACATTTTCACCAACCAACATTTGGCTCTATTAATATAGGATGGTTCACCGCACAAGATTCCAACACCCTCTGATTGTGGCAAACATTAGCTTTGCTCACTCTCTCACTCCACCCGAGAAATGGATGATTTGCCTTCCTATTTTTCATGGCCATTCCTTGTTATCCTCTTCCTTCTTTCGCTGCTGAAGATATTCCAGCACACTCAGCATACTAAGAGAGTAAGCTCAACCAAGGTTCCTCCTGGTCCCAGCCCACTTCCCATCATAGGCAACCTACACAATATCGGCAGCTCGCCCCATCGCTCACTGCATCAGCTGTCACGAAAGTATGGCGATATTGTGTATCTTCAGCTCGGCCGCGTACCGATGGTGGTCGTCTCCTCCGCCGACTTGGCCGAAAAGGTGATGAAAACCTACGATCTTGATTTCTGTAGCAGGCCTCAGACTGTGGCCTTTAGGAAGCTTACCTACAACTTCCTTGATGTGGCCTTCTCACCCTATGGGGACAATTGGAGGGAGATGCGCAAGATCATGACCATTGAGCTCTTGAGCAACAAAAGGGTGCAATTGACTCGAGGCATTCGAGAGGAAGAGGTTGCTAGATTGGTACATGAAATAGCTGAAGCTGCTTCAGCTGATCCTAATACAAGTGTTGATCTCAGTGACATGGTAATTGCTCTTGCCCAAAACATAACTTGTAGATTGGTTCTTGGCAAAAGCTGGTCATTCAAGGAGGCTGGTGCAAGAAGTAAACTTCTTGAACCTCTTGATGAGGTGCAGGCCCTGATGGGAGGTATTTTCATGGCTGATTACTTTCCGTGGGCATGGTGGGTGGATGTGGTCCGAGGGTGGAACCAGAGGCTGGAAACATGCTTCCATGACCTGGATGCTTACTATGATGAGGCAATTGATGAACACCAACTTCAAAGAGCAAAAATGCCGGAGCAGGAAGATTTTATGGATGAATTACTAAGACTGGAAAAGAGTTTGGGCTTCACAAGGGACCATAGCAAGGCAGTCTTGATGGTAAAATTTTGGCCAAAACTTCCTCTGTATTTAATTTAAATCCATTACATTATGAAAAAGGTTAACATGTGCCAGGTGCATCACCAGATATGACGGCATGCACGAATCCACGGCCCTACCTGCCCTCGTATTTGGGCTGCCTAACACATGCCCTGCCAGATGTCTACTCAATTATAAATACTCTCTCCGTTTCATATTAATAGTTTTATTTAGTTTTTCAAAATGAATTAAAATTAGTGCAATCTCTAAAGCCAAATCAGACAACTAAAGTGGAACAGTAAGTAAAAAGACGGTTTTGTAAAATCTGCTTAATTGGTTATTGCAGCATAAATGGATTTGATTCTTTAACATTAGGAATTAGTTTTTTGTGATCAGTATTTTTTTTGGGTAATTTTGTGGCTTTACTAAGTGTACACAACTCTTGTATGGTCCCTTGCTGCAGAATATCTTTCTTGCAGGAGTTGATACACACTCCACTACGGTTGTATGGGCCATGTGCGAGCTATTGAAGAACCCAAGTGTTATGAAGAGAGCCCAACAAGAAGTAAGACGGGTTGCTGGAAGCAAAGGAAAAGTAGAGGACAATGACCTTAAGGAGCTTCCCTATTTGAATGCAGTCGTTAAAGAGACCTTTCGGGTACACCCGCCTGTTCCTCTGCTTGTTCCACGTGAAACAATGCAGAAATGCACAATCAATGGCTATGAAATAGCTGCCAAGACGCAGGTCGTGGTCAATGTGTTCTCCATAGGCCTAGATCCAAGATACTGGAAAAACCCACTTGAATTCTTGCCAGACAGATTCCTGAATAGTTCTATTGATATCAAGGGGCAGAACTTTGAGCTTCTTCCTTTTGGTGCTGGACGGAGAAGTTGTCCAGGTATTCAGATGGGAATGACGATTGTGGAGCTTACCCTTGCAAATCTGCTGTACTCTTTTGATTGGGACCTGCCAGTCGGCATGAAGAAAGAGGACATCGACATGAGTGAAGGGCATGGACTCAGTGTGTGCAAGAGAACTCCACTTATTGCTGTTCCACGCCTTACTTGAAGTTTGAACTACTCAAATTTATTTTAGACAAATCATGCAAAGAGAGGAGTCTTCATCTCTAGCTAAATGTCACAGCATTTTGGTTCATTGATTATGTTGTTACGTTTGCGTCCGGGTAGAATTTACCTTTGCTACTCCCTCTGTCCAAAATTATCTGTCCTTATTAGGGACCAGGCTGTCCAAAATTACCATAAAAAACACTGTGGGTCAGGCTATCGGATAGAGTTGTTAGAGTTGAATTGGAATTGAAACTGACGTCGAAATCAATTGTTAGCCAATTGTCGGTCACCTATTAGGTAACCAACATGTCAACCTACAATGAAATTATTGAATTGTCATTTAAATTAAGTTTTGGTACTTAGGAATTGGATCCATTGGGGTATGGGAAATGTGAGAAGATAATGAGACTTGGATTGTGAGCATGGGATTGAGTCAGATTAGCTGAGCTGGAATGATGGCTGGTCATAGGTGGACCAATGTAAGCTGTGTTAAAGTGTATTGCTTGATGTGTCCTAAGTTTGGATTATGTCAAAATCAGCTTACGAAGGTGTTATTGAGAAGTCTAGAATCCAAGCATGTGATAACTCAAAGATTTATATGTAGAAACTTACCGGTCAGCTGAAAGCCAACCGACATTTTAATAGGATATGTCCTATATATTCTAATTATCTCCAAGCACATCATATGTGTGCGTCGAATCTAATTAAGGATGACAGTAGTGTGAAGTACTCCTAACTACTCCTTAATAAATCAAAGAAGTTATCATTTGGTCCTAGGAGTTGTCTAGTTTATGGGGTGCCATAAAGGAGGATAGCTTATCTTTATCATTTTAGTGGTAATCAATTGTTTTTGTTGAGCCAAGTAAGGTTGTGAGCTGGTTAATACCTAGAAATATAGCTATTACTAATGGTTAAAAAGGGTTGTGGAATGAGCCTTATGTGCACTCAGAGCCACAGTTATGAAATGTATGCCTTGCATTGATATAAAGATTAGAATGTCTTCCTTATGCCTTAAAGTGTATCAGAAAAATAGTTAATACTTGTCATTGGAGTGTTACATAGATAATCTTGTTGGCTCGTAAAGTTTTCTAGTGATTGAATGAACAGGTGGTTCATAAAGTCATAAAGAGGTTCCACTAGTGGATGAATGATAGGACATCAGCCCAGGTAGGCTAGAGGATGCCGAGTGAGGAGTTAACCCATATGAGGTTACTTCTAATTTGCCTATGTGAGCCCCCCATTGTCTACACATAGTTCATAATTTAAAAAGAGTAGACCCATGTACGCCTGAGGTAATGCCTGGCATAGTGGGCATGTAGACAAGGCAAATAAGAGTTCATTTCTTTTGAAATTAGTTTCATATAGCCCTAGCGCATGCCCATGAGTGTGCTTGCAGCAACCACATCATTTAAGATTGCACAAATAGAAGAGATGGGCTTTTTGAATCTCACCCACCCCCTAAATCGAGAAATTATCTAGTGGAACGGACACCATGTGGCTTGTGCATAGGTCCATTCAGTTTTTGACACATAGACTAGCGTTAGTGTCAAATTATTCAAATATTGACATCTAGCATGGATTAAAACAGTTACACATCCAATGGACCTCTCCATCATTGTCTCGCCTGTTCCACTGGAGAATTTTTCAAATAAAACATTGTTGTGTAGTATTTTCCTTAAGTATTTAAGGGCAATCATTGAATGCCTTGTTTACCAATTACAATGGCTTTTTCCTTCATACCATTCCATCTTGCTCCAAGTTGGCTTCTGTATAATTCTCTGAGATTTTTGCAAAGAACGATAGTAAACAAAGCATTTTGAAAACCTCATCACATCCTAAGTGTGGTAGTAACATATAAGAGTGCAACACATAAGTTGTGTTTTAGGGGCCGTTTGGGGCGTGATTAAAAGCAAAACATCCACAGTGGATATTTTGCTATACTGTAACATATATGTTTTTTTCCTATCCAGGATAGGAAAAAAACATAGATGCTACAGTGGATCTGTGGATATTTGCTTATAATCACGCCCCAAACGGACCCTTAATCCCCAGTATTCTATCCAACAAAGGGGCTTGGTTAAAAGTGCATGGTGCATGCTCATGCGCATGTTCTTCAGGACTACATGATTTTTATTAAGCAGCAGTTGTATGTAGAGGGCATTATATATTGGGAAAACTATATATTTTCCCCCTTTTGAGTTATCTAAGAAACACAATCAAATACATACTTCTCCACACCTACAATGATGTAAGTGAGTCTTCTACACCTCCTTGATGAAGGATGAATAAAGTACCTGTTGTGATCCTATTATGATTAGGATTAGGATTAGCCTACTCCTATGTCAATTAGGACTATAGCTTAGGGTCTATCCTATGTCAATTAGGACTATGGCTTAATAGCCTATAAATATGTAAGGGGTCTTCCCTAATCCATAATCGAAGAATCAATGAAGCTTTAGTTTATTTTATGTGTTTTACTTTCTTAGTTATATATATATTCCTCTATGGATTCTCTTGTAGACAACGGTCTACAACATTGGTATCGGAGCAGTCGATCTTCGGCTCCCTCCCAACCCACCCTCGCTGTCACTATTACCCATGATTTGGAAGTAGAATTGGAAGCGAAATTGGAGCGGGAACTTACCGATTTGAAGACTGTGCTTACCGAGATTGCGGAGTCCAACCGTCGTCGCGACCAAGAGAACCATCTTCGCGATCGTCGCTTTGAGGCGCTCCTGCTATCCGTCCATCGCCAGCTGATCGTTTAAAATTAAAACCCTTGCAAGTGCACAAGGCAATTGTACTACGGCGAGTATTGATAAGGGTTGTCGAACCTCAGGGACGGTGAATATTTTACCAAATTTCAAGAGAAAATAGCAGTGTTGATTTTAGACTAAGAAAGCAATGAACTTTAAACTAAACTAAGCTGAGATTTAATCAATATGTGGAATACCAAGGCTTCGAATCCACCACAATAAACTAGTGTAAAGTCTCTCTCTCTCTTTTTAAATAAAGATTTCCAATTGGCTGGTGTATTCCTCTCAGACATACACCTGTCAATTCAAATTATAGTGCTCTCCTTTCGGACGTAACACATAAATCAATTAAGCATATGGAATTGTGATCTATCTCTCTCAAGCATAAATCAATGAAACTTTATTAACATATGACAAATCAGAACACTCACATTCCTCTCAGACATGCAAGTAATCTTTCAGATTGAAATTCATAAAATCCACTCTTGTCTCTCTCAAGCACAAAGAATAAACTCAATGAATTAACTTTAATTGCATAACAAATGTTCATACACCAACTAGAGTAAAAACATAAGATGAGAGAAAAGAAACTGCACAACCAGATTATTGGGCTTCATCTACGCCTTGGATAGGAGTTTAGCCAAGCATGGGAACAGAATCCATCATCTTCATCTTCATCATCTTCTTCTTCCTTTGCTCTAGCCTCCAAGGTCTCAAATTGCTCTCTAGGTTGGATATGTGGTGCCCAATACGTTCTCCCATAAGGCCTATTTATAATAGTGAAGAGAAACCACGAAGTCCCCTTCCAAATCCAAGTCGAAATAGGTCTTAATTCCGGTTTGCCGCATACGGCGATCGATCGTCCGTATTGCCGATCGTTCGCTGTCTGATCGATCGCAATTCCTTCGTTATTTTACCCCGATCGATCGCTTTGCCGATCGACGCCGTATGATACCGATCGATCGTAGTTACTATCTTGCACGATTGAAAAATTCCAGTAGATACGATCGATCATTTTTATGCCGATCGATCGTTTCCTTTAATACACTGCTTTAGCGGCTCTGGCAATCGATCGCAATGATTTCCGATCGATCATAGTTACTGTTCATAAACTTCAAATGGCTATAACTTTCTGTCCCGAACTCCGAATTGTGCGTGGTTGGTGGCGTTGGAAAGCTGACTTTTTGAACTTTAACATGAAGCTTGAATCAGTCCAATCCAACATTTGTACACGAAGTTATGATAATTTAACCATTCGAGTTACTTTTCACCTCATTTCTGTGTATTACTCTTGTTTCCTACAAAAACCAAAAACTATATTAAAGTAGTAGTTATTCTAATCAAATACTAGCATAATCATAAGCTTAGGAGATAATAAAATACATATTTCATGTATAGATCACCAGCCGATGCCGGCTCCTCCTCCGAGCTCCGGCGCCTCTCCATCGGTGTTTCCGCATTAGTATTTTTCCGCCAGCCCACAATGGCCGCCGGCCGGCGTATCACCTTGGCCTACTGTAGCACTGTCGGGAACCTTCGCGGCAGACTTGACACCGTCGGGGTTTGCCCAGTCGCCCGCCTTCAGCTCGCTGACGCCGCCAATCCATGCAGTGCCACTCTCGCAGTTCGTCGGCACTGGGTATTCTGCCCAGCCGCAGTAGGGTTTTCCACAACAACCTCCGCCGTCATGCGAGCCTCAACAAGGCCGCTTCTCCACTCCACCGGCGGAGCCTCATCTGCCAGCGAATCTCTTCCGGACACCGCTGCCACCGGATTCGCCACCGTCGACAGGAAGCTCACCTTCACCGGCATCAAGGAGGCCCTTTTTCCAGTCGTCGCCATACTCCACGGCCTCTGTCCAACCACAATGGGCCGCCGACATCCCTGTGGTCTCCTCCACCGTTGCTCTGCCCGTGTCTTCAGCCCCAGCCGTGGCCTTGACGACCATCGCCGTCCTGATCCACAGCATCGACATGATTGTCACCTCCGGCCATGATAGTTCCGTCCCAGCCGCGACCGCTCCTGCTTCTGTCGAGCCCTCCTCGCCATTGCCTTCGCTGCCAGTAGTACCGACACCCAAATCGCCCCCTTCAGCTCCACCCATGCAAAAAGATGGCACCTTTGCGGCCCTTTCATCCTGCCCTTTCTTGGCCCCGCCACCGTCACTGCCTCTCCCAAAGCCACAGTCTTTGCCGTTGAACCTGCCGCCACCACCGTGCCCGCCGGAACCGTCTCCGCTTGGTGCTGCTTCACCGCCATCTTCGCCGTCGCGTCATCTCCATTGCCAAGTTCGCCAAGGTGGTGCCTTTTTGACTTCGCCATCCTCCGTCCGGCCAGATCTGCCATCCCCGCCACCAAAGTCTCTGCCTTTCGACGAAGAAGTGGTGCTTGCTATGCCGCTGCCTTTTGCAACCCTGACTCTTCCGCCTCCGCTGAAGCCGCCTCCTACACGATGCCACCGTCTGCCTTCCTCCCTCGCCGCCGTCGTGCTAGACGCCTACGACTACGCACCACCGTCGCTCACATGCCACCCATATGGTTCGTTTGAGGAAGACAACGAGCAGAGCCGGGAGCTTTTTGGTTGGGTCGGTCCACAAATGGACCGGACCAGGATGATTCACCCGGGCCTGGTTCCAACTTGTTGGTTCAATCTTCCCTTGGGTTGGTTCAACAGTTAAAAAAAAATCCGACGGGTTTTGTGTGGCCCATTCCCGGTTCAACAGCCTGCCTCTCGGGCTGATTCAAACTTGGTTCAAGTTGTGGATTGGTTCAGCAGCTTCATAAAAAAAAGGGGTTTACAACCGTATGCTGAGGCGATTCGTCTACAATTGCTTTCGTGTGTCTTCACACATTTCGATGAAGTTGAGTTTTCCCATTCCTACCTTCGCTGTAAACCAGACATGAGCACCTCGAGGACGAGGTGATGCGGAAGCGTTGGTGGAATGTTGTGATCCTATTATGATTAGGATTAGGATTAGCCTACTCCTATGTCAATTAGGACTATAGCTTAGGGTCTATCCTATGTCAATTAGGACTATGGCTTAAGAGCCTATAAATATGTAAGGGGTCTTTCCTAATCCATAATCGAAGAATCAATGAAGCTTTAGTTTATTTTATGTGTTTTACTTTCTTAGTTATAGATGTATTCCTCTATAGATTCTCTTGTAGACAACGATCTACAATAGTACGACATACATAAAATAAGATTAATAAAGAAACATTTCATCGAATACTTGGGAGACATAAATTTAGCGTGGTTCACCACTAAGGCAACGACTATGTCCACGAAGTCTAGAGACCCAATACACTACTATCAACTTTGGATACACTCTATTTAGTAAGCTCCATCATAATACATTACAAGATGATGAGTGGAAATCTGTTTTGAAAATTTAAGTCGCTTCTACTGAATCATGTTATATCCTGTCACACACCTTTTTTTTTGTTGCGTACTCTAAGCCTATGACTTTGATTAAAGACGAATGTTCGGTCTAAAGTCTAAACTTTGTACAACAAAAAAAATCAACAACCAGGTGAACTCTAGAGATCAGACTCTCATCCTTTTCTGAGAGATACGGAAATATTTCACTATCAATAAATCTGTTAAGGAAAAAGACATCGCCCTCACAAAATCTGAAAAAAAATAAGATGAATTGCATGTTGTATAAGAGGAATAATGTAAAGCAAAAAAAAAAAAGAAAAGAAAAAGCGGGATAAGAGTCACAAGTCTCAGGATACAGAAATTAATGTGATCCATCACCAACCACCAAACCTTTCCAAGCCACGTAGTAATCCAATGGCCAATTGAAACCTTTCCAAGCCACGTAGTAAACCTGCAGAAAATGTCAAAGGAAAATCGCATACTGCAAATGTCGTGGAGATAGCCACCCATTGATCGTACATATCCAAATCTACGTGTGAAAACAACATCTATTGTGTGCACGTAAACACCAGAACAGTGCGTATAAAAACCATATTAATGTGCTAAAAATTACATTTATGAAACTATGAAAAGGGAAATATTTAAAAGGCTACATTTTGAATCAAGAATTTTGAGAGTTCACTTGATCCTTTAGCTTTTTAAGTTAAATTTTGTAATTGCTGCAAATCAATATGATTCCACAATTAACTCCATTAACCCTCTTAATTGGCCAAACGGGTACTGAGGACTCAGGACACCCCTCACCACAAAGAAGAAAGAATGACTCAATTCAAATAATTTTAGGGCCGAATTGTGAGATCATATGGAAAGTGAAATTTTGACATTCATGTAGTTAGTTGGAATATTGCGGTCCCTGGTTGTAATTACTGTCAACCCCATCAGTTCTACCCTTAATTTAATTAATATATCCATGTGAACTGATGCCACAAAAGAAGAAAAAAACCATGTGAACCCAAAATCAGTTGCACATCTTATGGACTTCTTAATGTCAAAGTAAATGTAATGGACTTTTTTCCGCTTCTGATTGAAGGTAATCGAAGCAATTTTTATCTGCCTCTGCCAACCCATCCTCCTTAAATACAAGCCATCGATTATCAATTATTATTCGGCCGATCATAATAATCGACGGCTTCCACATGGTGGATAGCCCGGAGGCGGATAAAAAGTGCTTCGGAAGGTAATAGATTTCTAAATACCACATGTTTTATTCATGCCGCCTTCATTCGGCACTAGAAAAATTAGGTATTTTACCACTTCACATGTTTTACCTATGCCGGCTTTCGTATCATTAGCTTAAATTAGTACTCCCTCCGTTCCATATTAATCGATCGATGAACATTTTTGATTTTTTTAACATAAAAAAGTGAATTATTAACTTATAATAGGGACCAAATTACATAAATACCCCTACACATAAATTTCAAAAAGAAAAAAAAATCCAACACAAATCTTACCATTTGAGGCCCCCTCTTTTCCTTCCCGGCAATTTTCAATTCCCGCCACCAACCCCGCCGAGGCAGCCGCCGCTGAGATGAAACCTCTCGCCGCCGCTCAGCCTAGCGAGTCCCTCACCGTCAAGCTTCTTCAACACTGCCCCACCCACCGTCTCTCGCCCGGTACCTTCCCCCTCCGGCGATTCCCGCCGGCCAGTCCCTCCAGGCGGCGAATTCCTCCGCTCTGCCACCACCGGAACACTTACGAAGACTCCGAAAAGCCGCCAGATAATCGTCCTCGACGGCGAGTTGTCGTCCTCGCCCCCTTTCTGGTCCTCGGCGCATCGCTCCTCCGTTCCGCCGCCGCCGGAGCGGACACTCCGCCGGAGAATTCAGCGGCGACGGCCGTCTCCTCTTTTGTAACTTCCATGTCGGATTCGACGACGCCACCGGCGGTGAAGGTGGAGGTGGTGACGAAGAAGGATGTGGCACCTGCGGTGGAGGAGGCAGTGACGTCGAGAATATATGATGCAACGCTCATCGGGGAGCCTGCGGCGGTGGGGAAGGACAAGAGCAAGGTTTGGGAGAAGCTCGTGAATGCTCGGGTCGTGTATTTGGGGGAAGCTGAGCAGGTTCCGGTTCGGGAGGATAGAGAGTTGGAACTGGAAATTGTGAGGATCTTGCAGAGTAGGTGTGCTGAGTAGCAGCGTGCGGTGTCAGGTGGCGCTGGAGGCGTTTCCCTGCGATTTGCAAGAGCAGCTGAACCAGTTCATGGATGGAAGGTTTGCTGAATTGCTAAACAATCACTACAGTTAATGAAGTTCATTATGTTGGAGATTAGGAAACCTGTTCAACTATGCAATTACTAGCTCAGCTCATATTACTTGAAGCCTTGAAAGAATTAGTTTTAGCATTGGAATTTGATGTTAAGGTTGCTGAGATTTAGTTTGAGAGGATGTTACTTTGGTATTATCAACTGAGTTTCAAACCATGACTTGCTGGTAAGCGACTTTGAAGATAACTTTTCTGGGCTTGTTCAATCGTCATTGCTTGTCTTGGTTTGGATGTTCCAGATTGCTACAATCTGTTGTAGGAATGTAAGTTCAATGATTCAATCTGTAGACCTAAATGTAAATTTTTTCGTTTTAAGCTAATTGGTTCCATCTGTGGGCAAACTAAAGTATATGGTATTGAATCGGAAATGATCTACTCAACGACTTACGTGATATCAGAGCTCCAGGTTATGGGAGGAATTGGACGGTTGCACGTGTTTTTTTTTAATTGGGTGGGTGTTGGCCGTTTCCTAATAGCTCGAGCTTTGGAGAAACTTGGTTATCTTATATAGATAACGGATGCTAATGAACTTTGAAATTAAGTGCTCACTATAAATGTCATCTGTGGAAGCCTTCAAGGCTATAAAACTTTGTGGTCTTGGTATTGTGATTCTGATTGTTCACGAAGTTTTAGAGCTCTATCATAACGTAGTTGTAACTCTGAGCATCTTTTAATTAATGAATGTTTTACATATTAGCCTTAAGTATGTGAAAATTTTGTGGATTTATACATGGGTTTGAAAGAGGTTGATCTACTCATGAATCATTAGATTTTTATAATGTCATTTTGTGGGCAACTGTTCCCAGATTTATATGAAGATAGTGATTGTTTTGTGCATCAAGAATGATTGTTGTGATATTTAATATCTAATATCTAATATTTTCCTTTATGATAAAATTTTGGAAAAATTCTCAAGATTTATGATCAGAACCTTGTCTATAGACTTCAGTAATTGAATATTTTATGCATATCAGGATTGATGGTGAAGCCCTGATGTCTTATACTTCACATTGGCCACCTCATCGTTGGGAGGAATATGAACCACTCTTAAATTACTGTCGTGATGATGGTCTGCGACTTATTGCTTGTGGCACACCACTTGAGGTACATTGATAAATTATGTTTAACACGTACTGATAGGAAATGTTTTAGTTGGTGTGCAGCCTCTTAATGTTGCTTATTCTTCTACACCTTCCAGAAAATACATGTGCTTCATGACCTATGCATATTTAATACTCCCTCCAGTCACTTTTAATAGATACAGTTTTTTAAATACACTAAAAATCTAGTTCATTTGAAAAAAGCTGTATCTATTCAAAGTGACCGGATGAAGTATGAAATATGAAATATGCTCCATTATGATGTTTGTCTATGACCTCTTTTGATGTTGAACCTACGGTTCTTCGAAAACTCTATGCATCCTACACCAGTCCTATTCTGCTTCCTTCTCATGAATGGATATGACCGCTGTGCCTTGACCATTGGTAGAATTGTTGCTTTGAAGATTTTTCAACTTCTATCAAAGTTTCAGTGAATAACTATAAAGCATGTTTTTGGAGAATTAATAGAGCAGTAGACCTTCTAGCCAACCTTGCGTTTGATTCAGGCTGAAATTGCTACAATATCATGCATGAATGATTTCTGAAATTGTAGTGAAAAAGTCTTAAAAAGAAATTAAAAAAATATTAGAGAAAAGTTTTTAATGCTGAAAGCAACAATAATCTAAGGTATCTACAATAATTACATATATTGAAGTTCTTGGTTTCATATATATTCATTTATAGGCAAAGTAGGTTGAGAAAGTGAAATCTCATATATTTTATTTTGTTTAGCGATTGGAAAAAGCCTTTAATATCATTAAAATTTGACCTTGAGTATAAACTTTTTTTTATTTTGTCAATTTTGCTGAGAAAGCCTTTTACTTTTACCTATTCTTTGACATGACATTTTTCTTCTGTTTCTGTTCTGTTGTATAGATCTTGAGAATTGTTCAACCAGAAGGTATTCGTGGTCTTTCTAAAGCAGGGCAGAAAATCTATGCTCCTCCAGCTGGTTCAGGATTCATTGCTGGTTTTACGTCTGTGGAATTCGGTAGATATGTTGTCCTCAATTCAACCCAGTTCTTTTGGTTCAAGTTCATATCTATCTGCCCAGGCCAGAGTTGTTGATGAGTACACAATGTCCCAAGTTGTGTTGCAATCTGTTCTGAATGGCGTCTCTTCAGGAATGTTAATTGTTGTAGCTGGTGCTAGCCATGTCATATATGGATCCAGAGGGGTCGGGCTACCAGCTAGAATTTCAAAAAAACTGCAAAAGAAAAACCAAGCTGTTATATTACTTAACCCTGAGAGGCAATATATACGGAGAGAAGGAGAGGTTCCTATTGCTGATTTCTTGTGGTACTCTGCTGCTAGACCTTGTAGTAGAAATTGTTTTGATCGTGCTGAGATTGCTCGAGTAATGAATGCAGCTGGTAGGAAGCGAGAAGCTCTGCCTCAGGTTGGTGTTAGAATTTTCTGGTTTATATTGATGCACATACTGTAATATTAAAATTATTATCTTCCATTATTGTCTTGTTTGGGTTTTCAGTGCAATTTATGTTGTCAAGTGATTTCACTGAAATACTGTTGTCATCTGTCTATCAGTCTATGTAGATATATGAAACTTCCTTGATTTGCTCCATCTCTGAAAATAGTGATTTTTATTGAATGGTGGGGCCCCTATCAGTCTATGTAGATATTTGAAACTTCCTTGATTTGCTCCATCTATGAAAATAGTGATTCTTAGTGAATGGTGGGACCCACAGCGAAGAGAATGAGAAAAGGAACTTGTGCAACTATTTTAAGTGCCCAGGCACTTAAATTGAGCTATTAATATGGAACAAACTTTTTTTCTTTCCAAATGGAGGTATTAATATAGGGCAGAGGGAGTATTACGTTGTTAATGTGTATTCTTCTTCTTGAGGTGCAGACACTATGCCTGCATTTAAGTTAAGCAGAGTGTCCTTTTTTTCAATGCTTGACTTGTGGAATGGAGTAAATTGTTACATTTTTTCATGGTTTGTAACAAGCACAGATCTGGTTGTCTTCAATCTTGCTCCTTAATGACTGTTATTTACAGTGTTTGAAAGTGCAATTATATCTGGTTGCTGAAAAGTATATTACTTGACATGATACGTAGCATTTCGTTATTTTTCTTAGTCAACAAATGCATCTACAAATCATATGATGTCTTTTGTTTTTCATGGTGACCAGGACCTTCAGAAAGGATTGAATCTTGGTCTTGTATCGCCCAAAGTTCTTCAAAATTTCTTTGATCTTGAGCAGTATCCTCTTATAGCAGAACTTACCCACAGGTTTCAAGTAAGTTGCACTAGTTAAATTATTCCCTTTAAAATTTGTTTTTCTCTTAGTAAGATTTTTTTAAGTGTGGTATATATCTCTCTCACTGGCTAAAATATTGTATGTATGATATAAATTACAACAGCTCATATGGCAGCATCTATGGGAAAGGTCAAGTGAAAACCTTTAATTCAGTTCTAGTGCATGTTGCTAGTATCCCTTATTGAAAATTTAGTTAAAGTACCAACATAACTTTTTACGTATCCAATTTGGCCTCAGAGCTGGGACCTCTGGAGGATGAAGCCTCTGTCTATACCATCCACGGTTTTTGAAACTTAAAGGTGAAGCAGATGAATCACTCGGTAGAAAATTGTTCTCATTTGTTACTAGTTGATAATATTTCCTGCATCTTATATTTATTTTATGCCTCAAGTACTGAAACTCTTCTAAGTGGTTAATTCACCTGATCGAAATTTCTGACATAGGAATGAGGAGATTTTTTAGCACAGAACAGTTAACCGAAATTGTCTTCTTTCTTTTGGGCATTTAGTTATTTCTTTTTTCTAGAACACTCTCTATGTAGTTATTCAGATTTGCATATTAGATACATTCGAGTATCTAGTAGCTTATCTGATCCTTCTTAATTTGGATGTGCATAATGAGACTTGACAAAATTTTCTTCTAATCCATCCTATATATTCAGGGTTTTCGGGAAAGATTATTAGCAGATCCCAAGTTTCTTCACAGGTTGGCTATAGAAGAAGCTATATCTATAACAACAACTCTCTTAGCTCGATATGAAAGGCACAAAGAAAATTTCTTTGACGAACTTGACTATGTTGCCACTGATACTCTGAGGGGTATAGTGGTTGACTTTATAATTGTTTGGCTTCCTGCACCGACTATATCATATCTTTCATATGCTGATGAGATCTCTGCTCCGGACAATGTGGAGTTACTGAAGGGCATTCTTGGTTCTATTCCGGATAATGCCTTCCAAGAGAGTGTTGCTGGAAAGAATTGGAGTCTGAACCATAGAGTAGCATCTGTTCTGTTTGGAGGTCTTAAAATTTCCGGTGTCGGATTTTTCTCCAGTGTAGAGGCTGTGGCTGCATCAAATGTTCTATATGCAGTTCGGCAAGTTCTTAATCCTGACGCGGCTGTAAGTGGAAAGAATAAAAGGTCATCAATACTGAAAACAGCACTAGTTATTCAGGTTTTCTAGGAACATCAGCAAACTTGAGGTATCAGGTTCATGGGAAAAGAGTTTTGGTCGTGACCAATACCACTGTTGCCCCACTCTACCTTGATAAAGTAATTGCTGCTTTGACGTCTGGTAATCCAAACATCTCTGTTGAAAGTGTGATATTGCCTGATGGTGAGAAGTACAAGGAGATGGTGGGTTCATGAAAGTTAATTTTAAGTGTTAAGTCTCTCGCTGTTTCTCATGGTATTGAGTAAAACTCGTGGGTGCTTTCATAGGGTACCTCGATGAAGGTATTTGATAAAGCGATCGAGACCCGTCTGGATCGGCGCTGCACATTTGTTGCCCTTGGAGGTGGTGTTATTTGTGACATGTGTGGTTTTGCTGCTGCTGCATTTCTTCGTGCGGTCAATTTCATTCAGATTCCTTTGAAGCAATATTGTTACTTGTTAGGTATATCTGGTGCTTCCGCTGCTATGTTTATTTTTATTTTTTGGGGGGTGGGGATGATTGCTAAAATTTACTAAATTAGACTATAATTGTCTAATACAAAGATAAAATATAATGCAAGCTAAGCTGAAAATTACTCAACCATCCATGCTGGATCATACTACTAATGATGAATAGATCTAACAAATCCAGTGAGATATAAGCTTTCTAATAAAACTCTAATCACGACCCAATTCCCAAGGTAGTTCTCAATGTCTCGAGGAACCGGAAGACATTTCACAACATCTTCAAATCATATTTTTCTTTCGGGAAGTAAATTTCTGATGCAGAAAAAACCACAGCATAAGGTCCTTGTTATGGTTGAATTCACATGGTGTTGTTTACTCCAATAGGACATCAGCCTTCAATTTTTGTGTCTAATTAATCTTTGTATTAAGGATTTCTAATTAATCTTGATTATTAGATAGTAGTTTCATAATATTAAAGGAAACATGGTTAGCACTTTGTATATTATGGGCAACTCATTCTTTGATTTATTGTCATCTTAAAACTATTCTTATGTTTCCTTTGTGTCTATAAAGAAGAGTTATAAACACATTGTCAATGTTGTTTTTTTTTGTTGAACACTGGGGATTCCTTGAATTTAAGCATGCTCCACTTCCATATAAGTGCCTTCTATAACTAATGACAGCCACAAATATTCTGATTCTCAATTTTCATTTGACATATCTTTTTCCTACACTTGCAGCAATGGGTTGATCTTGCGAGATTCTCTGGATTGCAAACACGCAAGGTTACAGCACCTACTAGCCAACTTTCCGATGGTTGTAACCCAACGACGGCTCCAGTAGCCACTAAAAAACTTTCTGATGGCTGTAACACAATGACGGCTTTGGACTGCAACGTGTCAGAAGCAACCATCAGCCTGGATGAGCTCAAGAATCAGTCAGGTGATAAGATAACACTACTTCATAACTGTTCAAGAAATTTGGCTAACCAACTTTTTTGAGATGTACTTCTTCCCATTGAATTTTTGTATTCTTTTGTACATTTTATCCATTTTTGTGGTTTAGCCTGTTTACAATGTAAATCATCCGGGGAGAGTTGTCTGAAAGAACACATGAGGAAACTCAATCTGTAGAGTGTAGATTGTTGAATGCGATAGCTCTTTTTTTTTAGTTTATCTGAACTTGGCTACCCTTATCTATTTCTGGGAAGAAGGGGTCAGTTTTATTAAGAATAATAGCAAATTTAAAGTGCTCTTTCCTGCTCAGGCATGATTGTACTTTCCACCTTGAACTATTGGCAGTTTTCTGTGTTCAGTTTGGAACTCAAGGATGCGTTTGTTTATTGAAAAATATCACCTTTCAGGCCTGAAAAAAAGACTATCAAGCTAAAAAACGTTTGTTTACTGAAAACCCTGAAAGTGGTCGGTGACGGTGATAGGTGAAAATTTTCACCTTTCACCCTTGAAAAACTGATTCTCACCTGACAAATCGATCGTCATGCCTCTTCAATGAAAAAAAATCAGCTCTTTCCTAGAGGTTCGTCCCCCGATGAGTCCCTCAACCTTGACGTTGCCCCATTGAGCCGAGAGAGCCTGTGCCCCCGTTGCCGGTGTATAGTTTGACATTTCCGGGTGCAATATCCAGCTAATGAGACTCTAAATTTGTTTAAGACGATGATTAAATTTTAAAGCGCTTAAGACAATTAATTTGTTTGGGGACAGTCGTGGTATTGCATTGAGGACGAGCACTTTGTCCCTTTGGGCCAATTATGCCTTTTTCACTTCCAGTGTGCAAATTATAAGTTACAAAGATCAGGATATGGGGGTAAATTTGACGAAAAGGTAGAAATAATTAATGGCATTATTTCCCCATAATAAAAGGGTTAATTATGGCTATAAATAGAACTTTTAGGATTCATGTTCTACATTACCTATATTTCACTTCAAAGTCCACATATCCTAGATCCTTTTTTCTATAAAATGGACTTGCCCATGTTTTTTGCACCGGCAATACTCCTAGTCAATAAAAAAGGATGATTTCACCACCCATGGCTTAGCCACCCCCATAACCCCTTACAAACAGACATTGGATATGCGTCTAAAAATTCATGGATGGCGGACATCCTCTGAATGTATAACGAAGTGGGTTGGCTAAACCGGTTGGTGGCGAACTACTCGTCCATAAAAAAATACGTACACATTGTGAATCATGAGATCTATTGGACACCAAGAAGGTTGGGGGACTTACCATAGAAGTGGGGTACTTAACTAGAACTTTGTTAGAGCACCCACTTTGCATATTCCAATTAGTGTCTTGACCTAAGACCTTGACCAAATGGATGGTCATGTTTTGATGTACTTGCACTTTTGAACCAAGAATTTGAGCGAGTTGCTTGGTTTGGTAGGCGATCATGCAGCTCGAGAGACTTGTAGAGGAATCAAGTGTACGTGTTCTTCCTAGTGGAAGAGTAAAGGATGAGCATAAACATGGTATTACTGAATATCTGTTCGTTTACTAAATAGATGGAGAGTAAAATGCTCCCTCCCGTTTAGTCCTATTTGATCCTTCAAAATGATATAAAGAATGTGCCTGTAACCATCTGCTACATCAAGATGAACACAAAGTAGTTGTTTTTTTGCTCAAACGGCTTGAACACCAACGGTTAAGCAGGCAATTGGCCTTTTCCTACTTCCTAATTCTTTCTCTCGAGTCTCGTGGATATGGGCATAATTCGAACTTTTAATGTCCTATTTTTGGCATGTAGAGAAATACTTTTATGTACGTACCCGTATCTCCATTGAGTTAATGTGACAATTATTGTAATCAAAGTCAATTATGGAAAAGAAATTATGTAGAGGTGAAGTAAAATGTAATGGTGAGTTTCTGGCTTTCTGCCACCAGAGTCGCTGGTGAAGATTTTTTGTTTTTTTGGATATAAATGGTGAAGATCTTTTGGTTGTTCTTTTTTTTTACTAAAAAGTGGTACTATATCTTATTTTGTTATAATTCTTTGACGTTCAATCATGGCACATGCAGATCGAAGATTTTCTCTTATCATTCGCCTTGTAGTCCGCGGGTAGGTCCAAATACAGTTTATTTGTGCTGCGGGCACTCATCTAAAGAGAGCTGACGGTTGAGCATTACAACTCAGATTTGACCTCAATAATTTCATATGGGCTGTGTCCTGACTTTTTTGCCTATATATTAGAACACAATGGAAGCTTACAGTTAAAGTGAAGATCAGATTGAGGGAGATTTGGGATATTTGAGAGATGGATATGTTGATGGAGTTGTTGTTTGCTTTGGTTGCAGTACTCTACTTGTATGTGGGTTCAGAAGCTCTGCTTCAAGTGGGGTTCTATGACAGAACATGCTCACTTGCAGAGTCCATTGTCAATATTGAAGTTGCCAAGGCATACCTCAAAGACAAGGGTGTGGCCGCTGGCCTTGCGAGAATGTATTTTCATGATTGCTTTGTTCGAGTAAGTGACAGTCACTTCCTAAGTTTTGTATAGGAAAATGTTTTTTCTAACAAGCCCAAAATGGCCATGTAAGCTATGTAGCATGTTAGACCTCTGTGTACCAAGCTAGAACCCCATAACATGGTCATTGCCTCTGGTCATGCAGCCTGCATCAGGCCACACAAAACCAGTTGTATATGCACGTCTTATTAGCACCGTTATTGCGAAGTTCTCCAAGTTCATAACTAGTTTATGGTAATGCAGGGGTGCGACGGATCAGTCTTGATAGATTCAACTGCAAATAACATGGCAGAGAAGGATTCTCTACCAAACAATCCCAGCCTTAGAGGTTTTGAAGTCATTGATAATACGAAGGCTAAGCTCGAGCAATTATGCAAAGGAGTGGTCTCATGTGCCGGTATACATGCATTTGCAGCAAGAGACCGTGTGTATCTGGTATGGAAGCATATTAAAAGCCAAATTAATTTTATCTGAGTCATGAACTCTGAACTCTTCGTCATTTTATCTAATGTTTAAAAACTCAAGACTCGGACTCGACTCCAATGACCATGGAGTGGAGTCGACTCGGAGTCTTGATGGAGTCACAATGGAGTCATTTAGGTCAAGTCTTCAAATTCTTAGACTAAAACCACACTTATAAAACTAGAGGTACTTTCATAAATAGATAAATAAAAGGAGAATTTATATAATAAATCATAAAAAAAATTATAAAAATGACACACTATAGCAAATATTTGCAAAATAGGGTATCTGACAAGCCACGTAGGCACCCGTGTGGCGCGGGCGCTTGCGTGGCTTTTTTTTTAAAACCAAACCAAAAGACGTCGTTGAACCGACGCCTCTCGGTTAAATGAGAAAGGCAGTCACTTCAACCATTGAAGTTATCACCCCTTTAAAATGAGACAAATTTATTTTAGTGGGACAAATTTTAATGATGCATATTTCTCTCATTCTTCATCCATTTTCACCTATTTTTTTATTCTTCCTTATTTTTAGTGGTCTTTTTAGTCATAATGATATCGCAAAGATGTTGATCCATCGCATGCTATTTATCGAAAAAATACTATAAAAACTACGATAAATGGTTTGTGATGGCTCAACATCTTTGTGATATCATAATGACTAAAAAGAGCACTAAAAATAAGGAAGAATGAAAAAAAAGAGTGAAAATAGGTTAGAAATGAGAGAGATATGTATCGTTGAAGTGACTGACTATTTAAAATGGGACAGAAAATGATAAGGCAGTAAAAGGCCGTTAAGTTCAACCGACGCCTTTTGATTTGGTTTTAAAAAAAAAAAGTCACACAAGCGTCCGTGCCACGCGGGTGCCTGCGTGGCTTGTCAGATACCCTATTTTGTAAATATTTGCTACAGTGTGTCATTTTCATAATTTTTTTTGATGATTTATTATGTTATTTTCCCTAAATAAAAATAAAACTAGAGGTGTTTTTTTTTGTTTTTGCATTCACTTCAACTCTCTAATCTCCACCACAAACTGGCATTAAAACAAAGTTATATTCAAGCAAGGATATTTGGTACTTTCTAACCAGCTGTAAGTTATATGTTTTTTATCACAAGAAAAAAATGTTAGCTGTTGATGAAAAATAAAAACTTCCCATAAATGGCCATCAACCTGGATTGATGGCCAGTCCGGTTGGACCGTAGTCAAACCGAATTGGCCCGGTGTGGGGTGTGAGGAGTGAAGCCCACCTTGCATATATGATAAATATAAATTTTATACAATATTATCATCAAAATACTAGTAGCTCAAGTGGTTAAAGCTTAGGCATTTGTATTCAAGCCTCCCCGGGTCAGCGAGTTAGACCAGACTCGACGAGTCAATCGAGTCTACAACCGAGTCATACGAAATGGAGTCTACAACTGAGTTTGACTCGGTTTGTCAATGAGCCGAGTTGACTCAGGCGAGTCACTGGAGTCAAAACCGAGTTTTTGTTCCATGATTTTAACCAACAGGGTGTTGGCGGGATGGAGATCCTCAGTTTGACCACCCACTCCACTCTATTGGCCACCCACACATCTGTTGAGCTACGTACGAAGTCCACAACATAATATGCACTAGCTGGACCGAGACGGGATTAGATCATGACTTGCCTAGTGCATATTATGTGTATACCTTGTGCGTAGCTCAGGGAACTGTCGCGGGATACATTGCTCTAAGAGAGCGATTTCCCTACCCTTCTAGTCGGGACACCTCTTGCTAAAAAAACTCTCATTCTGTTATAAGTTGTAATGCTGTTCTACTTGCTTAGAACTAGAATCTCCTGTGCCAGTGCTCTATAAGTTCTCAATGTAACATGTCATGTTTTGTAATTTGATGTGCGCAGTCGGGAGGCCTTGGCTACGATGTCCCGTGAGGAAAAAGAGACGGGAGGGTATCACTGGCCTCTGAGGCTCTCACAAACTTGCCTCCACCCTTTTTTAACGTCTCCCAACTCACTCAAGCATTTGCCTGTTATCAAAAATTACTTACTGCTACTGTCTTAAGGATGATAGATCTGTGTACCTTTGCAAAGATGATAAAAAATCTGTTAGAAGAAGGTTTTGATCGAATCAAGCGAAGCACTTTGTCCTTAACACAGAATGCGCTCTCCCTACGGTGCTTAGGACTCTTGGACGTCTGCCTCCCAGGATAAGACGATCAACCACGTACTGTAGGAGCACTCCAAACAGCACGCGCAGCGAACCACAAATGTGTAATACTATCACAGAAGAGAAGAGGAAGGAAGAAGATGAAGCACTGGAAAAATCCGTACAGAAAAAACCATTTTTACAAGCTTTATAGAAATCCCGTTAAAGCCCGTTGAAAACACACCGTTTCCCGTTAAAGCCCGTTGAATCCCTTTCCCGTTAAACGGACGCGTCCGTCCGTTAACGGTCATAATAAAACGTACCCGTTTTGGTTGAACCAAAATAAATTAGAAAACCAAACCATTGAATTTTACCCAAAATAATATTTTCTTGTTGATCCAACCCAACCCGGCCCGGCCGCGCGTGCGAACCGAACTGAACCGAGCCGAGCCGGCCAAACGGACGGCGGCGGCGCGCGCGCGTGTGGGTTAGCCCACCTAGGTGCATGGGTCCAACATCTCTCTCCCCCACAAAAGTGGGGTGGCCCTTGGGCCTAACTTATAAGGCCAACCTTGGACCTTATATACCATCCACAACCCATCCTTGGTGTGGATGTGGGACTATTCATCCTTCACCCAATTCACTCATTCATCTCATAGTAAGTGGGTTTTAAACATAGGTTAGTTTACCCACTTCTAACAATCCCCCACATGAATGAGAATTGGCTGGATAACATATGCAAAAACTATGCAAAAATCTTGTGAAAGCAAATATTGAGAAGATCATGCATGGGGGAGAGGTAGCTTTCAGCTTTGAACCTTCCCTTGTGAAGACTATCGGGTTTACTGGCTAATCAGTGAATGTGATGTCTTAAACTGTTCAGCCATTTGTGTAAACCAAGACAATAGAAGTCACACAATCACTTCTCAGACACATTGTGGTTCTCATGACTTTGTTCATTTTGGCCCCGAACAAACCTGGTTTTCATGAGTGCTCTAGAAGATTTAGCCTTAAAATCCTCATAGAAGTGGCCCCTTCACACTCATATAGGTGATTCTCATTAGGAGCATCCTGCAATACCCCACTCGAACTAAGTCAAGCTATGAGAACCATTAAAAGCAAAGCTTATCCTGATTCATTCAGCAGGCATCACTATCTCATCATAGGAATGGGAACGAGATTTTATCTCCATAGTGATTCCCCTTGAATCCCCCACAATTCAGTTGTCCCTTTTGAACCTAGATCTTGGGATCTCCAGTCAACTAGGTTGGGTTGCCATTATGGTGATTCTTAATGTATAGGCTTCAAGCCCATTCCCCTCGATGAATTGCTCACTTGTTCTTTGGTCAAACCCTTTGTAAGCGGATCCGCAATATTTTCTTTTAACCGAACATACTCAATAGAAATTATTCCACTAGAGAGCAATTATTTTATGGTATTATGCCTCCAACATATATGTCGGGACTTACCATTATACAAGTTACTTTGTGCTCTTCCTATAGCAGATTGACTATCACAATAGATACATATAGGTGGCACAGGTTTCCCCCACATTGGAATATCTTCTAAAAAATGACGAAGCCACTCAGCTTCTTCGCCTGCTTTATCAAGTGCAATGAATTCTGATTCTATTGTGGATCTTGCAATGCACGTTTGTTTAGAAGATTTCCAAGACACTGCTGCACCTCCAAGAGTAAAGACATATCCACTTGTGGATTTTGAGTCTCTTGTATCAGATATCCAATTTGCATCACAGTACTCCTCTAGTACTGCTGGATACCTTGTATAGTGCAGTCCATAGTCCAAGGTATATCTTAGATATCTAAGAACCCTGACTAGAGCCTTCCAGTGATCTTCCCCTGGATTGCTATTATATCTACTCAGTTTACTTACTGAGTACGCAATATCCGGTCTCGTACAATTCATGAGGTACATGAGACTTCCAATAATTTGTGAATATTGGAGTTGTGATATGCTCTCACCCGTGTTTTTGCTTAAATGCAATGTCACATCCACAGGTGTTCTCGCTGGACGATTATCATTCTCATTAAACTTGTCTAGGATTTTTATAATGTAATGAGATTGAGATAACACATATCCATCAGATGTTCTAGTGATTTTCATCCCTAATATAACATCTGCAACACCCATATCCTTCATGTCAAACTGTTTGTTTAACATCCTCTTAGTAGCTTTAATGATATTATCATTGCTACCAATAATGAGCATATCATCCACATAGAGGCATACAATAACATAGCCTTCAAATCTAACTTTGACATAAACACATTTGTCACATTCATTAATTTTGAATCCATTTGACATCATCATTTTGTCAAATTTTTCATGCCATTGCTTAGGTGCTTGTTTAAGCCCATAGAGAGACTTAACAAGTTTGCACACTTTGTTTTCTTGACCCGGTACAACAAACCCTTCAGGTTGTTCCATATATATTTCCTCATTCAAGTCACCATTCAAGAATGCTGTTTTTACATCCATTTGATGTATTTCAAGATTATACAAAGCTGCCATAGCCATTAACATCCTAATGGAAGTTATTCTTGTGACTGGTGAGTATGTATCAAAATAATCTTGACCTTCCTTTTGCTTGTATCCTTTGATAACAAGTCTTGCTTTATATTTGTCAATTGATCCATCAGCCTTCATCTTCCTCTTGAAGATCCACTTGTATCCGAGAGGTTTACTCCCTGGAGGTAGATCTACCAACTCCCAAGTGTGATTTTGCATAATGGATTCAATTTCACTATTTACAGCCTCCTTCCAATATTGTGCTTCAGGAGAAGACATAGCTTCCTTAAAGCTTTGAGGCTCATTTTCTAACAAATAAGTTAGAAAATCTGGACCAAAGGATTTTGATGTTCTAGCACATTTACTATGTCTAGGTTCATCATCTTCTCCCTCTTGGTTATCACTAATGTCTTTTGCAACATCCAAAGTTCTTTTAAGAGAACTTTCAATTTGTGTAGAATTCCAAGGAAAAATATGTTCAAAAAATTAAGCATTCCTTGATTCAATCACTGTATTGACATGTATATCAGGAATATCCGATTTATGAACAAGAAAATGATATGCACTACTATTATTGGCATAACCAATGAATACGCAATCAATGGTCTTTGGTCCAATTTTAATCCTTTTGGGATTAGGGACCGCCACTTTTGCTAGACACCCCCAAACTTTTAAGAAGTTGTAGGAAGGCTTTCGACCTTTCCATAACTCATATGGTATCTGCAAGGTTTTCTTATGAGGTATTTTGTTGAGAATATAATTGGCTGAAAGCAAAGCTTCCCACCACATGTTCTGAGGTAACCCAGAACTGATTAACATGGCATTAATCATTTCTTTTAAAGTTTTATTTTTCCGTTCAGCAACTCCATTTTGCTGTGGTGAATAAGGTGCCGTGGTTTGGTGTATAATACCATATTGTGAACAGAATTCACCAAAAGGTGATTCATATTCCCCACCTCTATCACTTCTTAGAACTTTTATTTTATTGCCAAGTTGATTCTCAACCTCTGTTTTATATAATATAAACATGTTAATAGCCTCATCTTTACTTCTCAGTAAGTACACATAACAATAACGAGTGCAATCATCAATAAATGTAATAAAGTACTTTTTACCTCCTCTTGTTTGAACAAGTTTTAAGTCACAGACATCGCTGTGAATTAACTCAAGAGGTTCAGTACATCTCTCAATACTTTGGAATGATTTCCTTGTTAATTTAGATTCTACACAAGTTGCACACTTATGATTAAAGTCAATATTAAATTTAGGCAGATATTCCATATTAATCAATCTACGTAAAGCATCATAATTAACATGTCCTAATCTACCATGCCACACATCACATGACTCAATCATATAAGAGGAAGAAGCATTCTCATTCATAACATTAGAAACAGATACATTAGGTAATACATTGAGCTTAAAAAGCCCTTCATTCAGATACCCTTTTCCCACGTACATCCCACCCTTAGTCAAAACATGTCTGACTCAAACACCAACTTGAAGCCATTCTTGCTCAGCAATGATCCAGACACTAAATTCTTTCTAATTTCTGGCACATGCATCACATTGTTGAGCGTAAGTTCTTTGCCCGAAGTCATCTTCAGCACCACCTTTCTAATTCCTTCAACCTTGGCAGTAGAAGAGTTGCCCATAAACAGTTGTTCACCATTTTCCACGGAGTGATAATTGGAGAACATCCTCCTGTTTGAGCACACATGACGGGTAGCCCTAGTATCCACCCACCATTCTCTATCGTTAGTGACCATATTCACTTCCGAAATCACAGCAGAAAGGTTGATGTCATGCACATTGGTGGAGAGATTCTCCACTTCGGTCATGTGGGCTTGTGCCTTCTTCTTCTTGAAACCATCTTGTTTCTTCCGTTTGTAACAATCCTTAGCCTTATGGCCCATCTTGTCACACACATAGCACTTGCCCTTGAACTTGATATTGTTGGAGTCATTGTTTGACTGACCCCCAGGATGCTTCCTCTTTTGTTGGTAAAGCCATTGCTTTTATGCCCTTGTTCCACAACATTAACTTTGGCCTCCATGCCATGACCCCCTTTTTTCTTTTCAGAAGAACAGTTGTCCTCTTCAATCCTTAACCTCATAATCAGATCTTCCAAGTTCATCTCCTTCCTCTTATGCTTTAAGTAATTCTTGAAATCCTTCCAGGATGGTGGTAGTTTCTCAATTATTGCTGCCACCTGGAAAGACTCACTTAAAGTCATGTCTTCTGCATGAATTTCATGCAGGATAACTTGGAGATCTTGAACTTGATTGATCACAGTCTTAGAATCTACCATTTTGAAGTCCAAAAATTTGCCAACCACGAATTTCTTCGTTCCAGCATCTTCTGTTTTGTACTTCTTGTCTAAAGACTCCCACAGTGCCTTAGCACTTGTCATCGAACTGTACACATTATATAATATGTTGTCCAATCCGTTAAGGATATAATTTCGGCATAAGAAATCTGCATGTTTCCATGCATCTACTGCCGCAACAGCCGTTTTGTCTTCCCGTTTCTCCTCAGTGAGAACGGGTACTTCCTCTTTAAGGAATCGGGCCAAATTCAGCGTGATAAGATAAAACAACATTTTCTGTTGCCATCTCTTGAAATCCACACCACTGAACTTTTCTGGTTTCTCCCCTTTAACTTGAACAGGAGCATTCACCAGAGTGGGAATAAGTATGGTACCATCAGTAGCCATTTCTGTAACTTTGCAAATCACAGAAGATTATTTTAGTAAAGTACATAGTAATTACAGTACAAATGACAGTATATTACAGTACAGCACAATAATCATAAATAATAGTATAAATTCTGTCTTAAGATTGTTATCAAAAATTACTTACTGCTACTGTCTTAAGGATGATAGATCTGTGTACCTTTGCAAAGATGATAAAAAATCTGTTAGAAGAAGGTTTTGATCGAATCAAGCGAAGCACTTTGTCCTTAAGACAGAATGCGCTCTCCCTACGGTGCTTAGGACTCTTGGGCATCTGCCTCCCAGGATAAGACGATCAACCACGTACTGTAGGAGCACTCCAAACAGCACGCGCAGCGAACCACAAATGTGTAATGCTATCACAGAAGAGAGGAGGAAGGAAGAAGATGAAGCACTGAAAAAATCCGTACAGAAAAACCCGTTTTTACAAGCTTTATAGAAATCCTGTTAAAGTCCGTTGAAAACACACTGTTTCCCGTTAAAGCCCGTTGAAACCCTTTCCCATTAAACGGACGTGTCCGTCCGTTAACGGTCATAATAAAACGGACCCGTTTTGGTTGAACCAAAATAAATTAGAAAACCAAACCATTGAATTTGTCTCAAAATAATATTTTCTTGTTGACCCAACCCAACCCGGCCCGGCCGCGCGTGCGAACCGAACTGAACCGAGCCGAGCCGGCTGGCCGAACGGACGGCGGCGGCGCCGCGCGCGTGTGGGTTAGCCCACCTAGGTGCATGGGTCCAACATTTCTCTCCCCCATAAAAGTGGGGTGGCCCTTGGGCCTAACTTATAAGGCCAACCTTGGACCTTATATACCATCCACAACCCATCCTTGGTGTGGATGTGAGACTATTCATCCTTCACCCAATTCACTCATTCATCTCATAGTAAGTGGGCTTTAAACATGGGTTAGTTTACCCACTTCTAACATTGCCAACAAGGGCTTAACCCAGACAAAAATGGTCACCCTCTCCGGTAACATAATTTAAAAATCGATCTCATGATCCAATTGTTATTATTTTTTCTTTGAAGGCTTCAGTCTCATATGGTATGCTTTAGACATTGTGCCTCTGAATGGTGTAAATATACTTTCATGCTTTCACATATAAAACAAATATATTTTGCAAATAGGAACATTAAATACATTGATAATCTGCTTCCTAACAACTTAAGCTGTTGCAAGTTAACCGTGGACTATTCACCTCAGACCAAGCGTTGTGGAATGACCTGGCAACATCTGGCCAAGTGAGCCAGAATGTGCGAAATCAACTGTAACACCCGAAAAATTTGTACGTTAACTAAAGGTTTCTATTTTAGGAAACTGTTCTAAAATAGGAAAGTTCATTGCCTGATTTGATTTCTGGTTGTGCGATGTGCTTTGATGCGTTATTTGATGTGGTATGATTTGTTAATCGCAGGACTATTAGTAGTAGAAAACCAGGACACGAGGGTTGGTCTTGGCGCTGGGCACAACCTGGCGCTGAGGCCAGCCTGGCGCCAGGGTCTGAGAACACCTGACGCCAGGAGTGGGGCCAGGCGCCAGGGCATGTGTTCAAGTGGATGAGACCTATTTGAATTTCTTAATTTTGGTTTTATACGTGGTCCGTGGTCTACACGAGATAGTGTAACGAGTAGTACAACCGCGGGACACCAGAGTCATGTGTGCGCAGGACTCTAGCTTTAGACGCACAGACCTGGGCGCAGGGCCATGTGGCACAGGCCCAGGGAGTCATGTGAACGTGGGTAACTAGCCACAAGGAGATCTTTAGAGGATTGGAGTGAATCTTGGAGCAAAATCTACGATTTGACCTAATAGCGGTAAATATGGTAAGTATCGCGGAGGATCGGGAAGTATCAGTTCGGTTGAGATAATTAGGGAAGATAAATCTTAATTAAAAAGAGATAAATATTTCACTTTTAATCAACCAATAGGAAGGGGACGTCAAGTTGGTTGGCTTAGATATGGTAGTTTCCTAGTTTGGAATGAGATATGTAAAGTATGATTAAGATTGTAAGCTCGGCCAGTAATATTTCTGTGTCGACAGTCTATAGTAAATAAATCATAACTAATTCAGGAAAAACCGTAAAAATATAAAATTAGTATGGTTAGAAACTAGACGCATATGGCTAACTCCAATAAAAATTTCAGAATCCATCTTCAATTGGACTGACCGTGGGAAGAGTCGGAAGTGGACTGTTATGCGTATGACAGTGTGCTGTAATTAGGATTAAGATAGTAAACGAATCTTATTAGAGATTTGAAATCCTAATTAAATAAGGAAAACATAATGGATTAACATGGCTGAACGTCCCTTACTAATGAGGGAGACCTTTTAATTGGTTAGTTGGGATTTGGGATTAGGAAGGATCTAATTAGGAGATATCCTAGTTGGAGGAGGCTTTGGCTATAAAAGCCAAGGAGGAGGACGCCCATATGCTTCAAGCCAAAAGCTTTGGACGTCTTGTGCAAAGCCCTAGCCCTTCTCCCTTTCCTTGACACCAATTCCAGCAACCTTCTACCTCTCCCCTCAACCTTTTTTCTCGTGCGATCGAAGGAGTGGAGGCGTCGTTGTGAAGGAGAAAGAACGAGCTACGCGTGGAGGTGTATTTCGCATACATCTAAGTGGTAGGATGGTTTTTCCTAACCAATTCAGTTTGCACTTCTTTGGTTCTTTCATATTGTGATTAATTTATGATCCTATTCATATTATCTCAGAGATAAGAGTGCCTAATGTTTGTTTCATGAGAGATTCCTTGCTGTTTGATAAATGAGAGTGCTCATAATGTCATACCTTGTTTAATGCTTCATGTTGATGCATATATGCCTACTTTTGATGGGAATATCTATAGGTCATGTCTCTTGAATGTGGATGGTCATGAAAGTTATCTTCTTTATTATGTTATGTCCTAAGTTAATAGCCCAATATGATTAAGGGATGTATTAATAATGTTAAAAGTTTATTTAGATCATGGTTGATGCCTTGAATCTAGTTTGAGGTATTAGTATCAATTAGAATCATTATAATCATTAAGTTCCAGAACATACCAGAGTCTAGAATTACTCTAGGAGGGGAGTAATTAAGGGTATTAATGTTATATTATCATGGTCAATGGGTATTAGTACATGATTACATATTAGAAGTAAGTAAGGTGCTCTCGGCCAGAACTGTTTCTGCGCTGACAGTGCTCAGTATAAAAATCATAATTAAATATATAAAAATCATAAAAATATGCCGTCAGTGGGGTTATAAACTAGACTCATAGGGATATCTTCTGTTAAACTTTCAGAGTCAGAGTCCTTCTGTGTTGACAGTGGAGTCAGTCGAAAGTGGGCTGTATAGTATAAGACAGTTTACTGGAATTAGGGTTTTAAAGCACTAGTAAGTATTATTACTCATAATATGATATAATCTGATTAAAATAATATTAATATAGTTAGATAAAACTACTTATGAGCCACTGTAATAAGTGAAGAAGTTTAAAAGATTAAGACTTTGGGATGAGTCAGCGTGCACAAGAGTCAATTTAGTCTTGTTTCTATGGTTCATCGTGGTGTCGGTTTGAGTATCCAATTGGAGATCAAACTTTCTTAGAAAGGTATTTTGAGATTAAAAGTAATACAATTCCATACTTAGAGATATCCCTATCAAAGGTAAGACATGATGCATGACGTGTAATCTAAGAGTGAAATTCATTATTCCTCAGATTGTGAGTCTTCATTATTCTCTTCATTATGCGAGATATGTGAATCTTCTTGTTACTCCTTGAGAGAGAGCCATATATTGTTGAGGAACCTTGATTATCTGTTTCATACTCCATGAGGGAGTCATTGCGGTAAGAGTTACCCTATTCTCAGAAAGTTGAGACCTTTGTTATTGTTGAATCATTGTCCAGTTTGACATTGACCCATTTCTCAACTTATTAAAAGGTGGAATCATAGTATGCACACGAGCCATTGCTAGGTCATGAGTGACCTCCGATATTTATGGAACATGGGTTCCCTATTGCCCGAAAGGAGGCAAATACGTACGTTTAGGCTGTATGATATTACGGAAGGTCTGCAGTCTCCGCTCATTGTGCCCGTAAGCACAGATGGGGCCAGCATGCCTAGACACGTGGCCGGGTTCCAAAAAGAGAACCTCTAGGATGTTCTGGTATATATCTTACCTCTTGCGTATTGGTAAGTTCAGCGAGCAGAAATTGTAACTCCTTGCACTATAGATGCCTGGAGCCTTGAGTATCTTGACCTTTCTCTCCTTACACCGATATTTGTTTGGAGTCATATTGAGATTATTCTTTCCGATACTTTTCTATTGGAACTGTTATCATCTGACCTTGCTATTCTTGCAACATAAACCTATGAGTGTCTTCCAGAGAGTGTTTATTCCTATTTATCTGAGTGATATATTCTTCATAACCTATTTTATCTTCCTGGTGGGTTTTTACATCCTACTGGGTATTTCTACGAAATACTCACGCATCCTCTGATGCAGGACGCAAAGATCAGTAAGTCAGGATTTTGCAGTTCAGACAGGCGTAGCAGATGCGTGGGAGATGTCTTGAAGAATTGCTTTATTTTACTCTATTGCGTTTGTTAGAATTTCTTTAGTGTTGGGCAGGGTGTGCCTGGATTTGATGCTTGCTTTATTTGATAGTTTTTATTTAATCTGCTGTAATAATTTTAGTGGGAATCATTTGCTACATTGACAATGTTATTTAAAAATTTGATGAAGAAGTTTTTAGTTCTCAATTTCTAAGTTTCGTTATGAGTTCCTGGTGATGTCGATTACACGTTCTTTTGTAACGATGTAATTGACCTGAGTGATCGAGTATTCGGTCGCGTCCCAAGGTTCCTATCTCGGCTTTTATTTGGTTTACTTAAAGGCTTTCGCACTCCGATCGAGGTCAGGAATTTTGGGGCGTGACATCAACTCACCTGGAAGAACAATTTTGCTGCTGCAATGGTGAAGATGGGCAAGATTGGGGTCTTGACAGGTACAAATGGAGAAACCAGAATTAACTGCCGAGTTATAAATTGATGTGAGGGGATGAAGCTGACAAAGGACTTGTGATTACTAATAGTGCCAATAGGCAACAGTAGTATCTAGCTAGTGACTGTTGAGGTGCTTCTTCAAACCTATCAAAGCAATGCCATTGCCAATGAACTATTGCAATTTATGTAGTAAACAGAATTTGTGTTAATAAGGAATCAATTAAGATGGTGTCCTTTCATGAAGGCCAGTTGTATGTGTTTGTTTGTGTACTAGATGAGAAATTAGACATGCAAGTAGGATCTGCGTACAAACATGACATGAGTTGTTGTTCTTGAAAACAGAGAGAAATTATTCAAGAAATTATTAGTATCCCTCCTGCAGTAGGGAGAAATTATTGGGTATCCTCACACACTACTCCAGAGCTGTCGATCTTATGGGGCATACATTTTAAGTGTGCGCTTGCTCAACTGTTTGGTGAGATGCGGTAGGTGTTATAACTGATAATTTGTCCTCACTAGGTCCACCGATGCTGAGACTCACGGCGGGCCCATGTCACATGGGCAAATCCCATGTCGTATGCCAGAATAATCACTGAGTAAACCAACCAGTGTTCTTCTTTTGGGTTTCTGGAGATTTCTCAAAAAAATTTCAATTCACTGATGAAATTTTTTATAATTTTTGAAAAAAGACAGGTTGTTTATAAAAGAAATGAGGTTTTGTACGAAACCATATTTTTTTAAAAAAAATGCACCTATCTTTTTTTGAAAATTACAACAAATACCACAATGACCTAAATTCTTTTGAGAAAGTAAATTCTTGCCAACCAAACACCTTATTTCCCACTCTTATCTTCTTTCCTAAAATCCTACTTTCCCACCCTTAAAATTCTTAACCAAACGTGGCCTAAGGCACGCTCCTTCAAGCAAAAATCTTGAGTTTGAACCTTAACTGCATTCGCCATCTACCCGGACTTATGTCCTAATTTACCCGTTATATATGATGAGTGAGCATTGGATGTACCAGAGGGGATTGACAGTGGGATACGGTACTCTAAAAGGCTAGTTGCCTTGCCTTTTTTTTTTTTTTTTGTAGTTAACCGGGTCGCTTCCTTTTTAGTCGTTAATCGGGTCGCTAGTCGGGTCCTAAAGAATCGGACACCCCTCGTTATAAAAAAAAAAAAATCACCTACCCGGTCATGGCTAGTCCGATTAACCGATCAACCATGACTCCCTGCCCGCCTCCTGCCTTGTTGTGCAAGAATAAGAAAGTCCCCAATAAGCCCTCTCACAGAACTCAAAAAGCAGCACTTTTTGCTCAAACCCTCCCTTTCTTGATCATCTCCATTTTTCAAGGTACAATTCCCTTGTATGCTTCTTTATTTCTTTTTTGATAATCATGTTTCTTGGTTTTGTTTTCTTGTTTTGGTATAGTTTGGGAATTTGCAGTGTTTGATTCTTGGGGAAATTAGGGCAACAAAATGTCGAGGAGGTACGACAGCCGGACGACCATCTTCTCGCCGGAGGGCCGGCTTTACCAGGTCGAGTACGCCATGGAGGCCATCGGCAACGCCGGCACCGCTATTGGCGTCCTGGCTCACGACGGCGTCGTCCTCGTCGGCGAGAAGAAGGTGACCTCCAAGCTCCTCCAGACCTCCAAGTCCACCGAGAAGATGTACAAGGTCGACGATCACCTCGCCTGTGCTGTCGCCGGCATCATGTCCGACGCCAACATTCTAATTAACACCGCCCGCCTCCAGGCTCAGCGATACACCTTCGCCTACCAGGAGCCCATGCCGGTCGAGCAGCTCGTCCAATCGCTCTGCGACACCAAGCAGGGGTACACCCAGTTCGGCGGGCTGCGGCCGTTTGGCGTGTCCTTTCTGTTTGCTGGATGGGACAAGAACTTCGGGTACCAGCTTTACACGAGCGATCCTAGTGGGAATTACGGGGGATGGAAGGCTGCGGCTATTGGGGCGAATAATCAGGCGGCACAGTCGATGCTTAAGCAGGATTATAAGGATGAGATGACGCGGGAGGAGGCAGTGGAGCTTGCGCTCAAGGTGCTGAGCAAGACAATGGATAGCACCAGTCTTACGTCAGAGAAGCTTGAGCTCGCGGAGGTGTTTTTGGCGCCGTCGGGAGAGGTGAAATACCAGGTCTGCTCGCCTGAGGCGCTTGGCAAGCTGTTGGTGAAGTCGGGAGTCACTCAGCCTGCTCCTGAGGCTTCTTAATTCGGGTGTGTGATTATGCCTTTTAACTTGTTCTGGAGTATGCTTAGTTGATTTGGATTATAAAAGTGCTTGATATACTTACATTTATTGGATGTGAACATCATGAATATTTGCTACTGATTGATTGTCAATTGTGTATCTTAAATTTGTGATATTTTCTGATTGATACCCCTTTGAGCTGTTCATTAGTTCTTGTATTCTGTATATGGAGTTTAGACAAAATTGTCCTTAATCATGACACATTTCTTGCGTGAGTAGCTTAATAAATGGTTGAATTGCTGAATATTTAGTGGATCTCGTGTTTGGATCTTATGTGCTTGTTTGTGTGTGCGTATTTGTGGTGAAGATGGAGTGCCGAGTATTGCCTATTTATGTATTTATTCGAACATTAATCTCTGATAAGCTGATAGTGTTGTTAACATACTGGGCATACAATAAGTTGAGAATGAAAATCTTGATTTTTAATTACTGATACCCAATGCCATTTCCTTGAGATACAAAATGATAGATTTCAAATAATATCTGATCAGTTGATGAATATAATGGATATTAAACAGTGATACCTAAGATGCCTTATTGGAAATTTGCTTACAATGTTTATGCCTTGGCTTATGATTGGATCTTTACTCATATAAGAATCTGCAAGCTTTTAGTTGTTAGGTTTTTCTTTCCAAAAGACACTTCATGTGATGATGATTCATTTATGAATGTTCAATGTTTCATTATATTCTTTTGAAGCTGTGTAAGAGTTAATCTTCTTGATACCTCTCAATTTTATGTGCCTATCATTTTTATAGGGTTAAAAGCAGTTATGGATGGATAGCATTTTCCTACACTATAGGTAACTATTTCTTCACCTACTATTTCCCAAGTCAAATTATTGTTTTTCCTATATGTTGCGTGGGACTGCTGCCAATTTTTGTGAAGAGCAATTTTCCAAATTTTCAATTTTTGAATTTATTTGCACTTGTTTGCTTTCCGAAAAATTCATGGCAAAAAATGAATGGCTTATATGAATTTCGTAATTGATTAAAGTATTATGAAATCGTGTTCATATGCAACTGCTGTAATCGGTATCAACAATGAATTGTGTCAATGATGCTATTTAATTGAAAGACAGAAAATTGTTAGGTTGTGCAGCTGTGCGCTTTATCTATATTTGGTTAGTAAAAATCATTATGTTTCGTTTGCATGCCTTGTTAATCATCAATAGTAAACAACATATTATTTGGCATAATGTTGCTCGTGTGTGGTGGTCCTACCTAATTTTCACTTGCTTTTCTTTTCATATTTATTGGTTTGGGGTTGGTTACTTAGTGGACTTTGCAATATAGATAAACTAAACCCAAATGCATATCCACATCAACCTGTCTCTAATTTTTGTATCTCGGCTACGGTTTTTAGGACCTTATGATTTAGAGCTCTCATAGAATTTGTTTTTGCCTAGGTATAGGTGTAGAAGGAAATTAGTATTATGTATATCATTACTCTGCCCTGCTTCTTGATGTATTGGTGAATTATCTTCTCCTTCAATATATTTTACCTCTTTAGGATACTTCACCAAATTTATGAAATTACTATATGTAAAGTTGTTTGAATGTAGGAACTGTGATCCTCTTGATTTTCTAGCATATTTTGGTCTATTGTGCTACTCCAAGAGACTAATCTTTTTTGTTACTAGTTATTTTATGACTAGAATACGTGGTGTAAGATCCATAAAGATTGACAAAATTTGTATTGCTAGTTGTCAACCTAATGCAACCCTTTTCCTTGATTTGGGCTTCGGATCGGCTTTGTGGGACACAATGGTGGAGCTTAAATTAAAGCTAGATTAAGGCTTTTGATCACTTCTACAATAGATAAGGAACTAAAGTGGCTTTTGGATAGACAATCACATCAGATTTTTGGTTGAACGGATTGTCCAAAATCTGATAGTGTAAAAATTCGAGCCCCATTTGGTGACATAAAAACAATCCTATCAGATCGTGTTGGACAATCAAATTTGAACAATCTGCCCAACAATCCTGAATTGTCAAACAATTTTGATTGATGGTCATTCTGTGTTGCCAAACGGGATTATGGAGAAAGAAGGATTGTCCACAATCCAGCCAACAATCCTGGATTGTCAAACAATGTTGATTGATGATCAATTTGTGTTGCCAAACGAGATTATGGACCATTTGAAACAATCCGCCAACAATCTACCAATAATTTGGGCGGATTGTCTATCCAAATGCATCCCTAAGGAGGGGATGTATGTAAGATGTCCGGCTAAACTATGAGAGTTGAGAAGTAGAGATTGAGATCAAGTTAGATGCATTAAGAGCAAAGAACAAATGGTGGTGGTAAAAGGTGGAAAAATTAAGGATAGATGGGAGGATCCATGATCACATGTAAATAACAAGGCTCATTTTACTTATCACAACCAAATGTCACAATTGATCCTAAATATAAATAGCGTTAAGGCATCACAACAGAAAAGAAAAACTTCTTACAACTGAAAGTAATCTATGACATTATTATACATCAAAACATGATGAAATTGCAAATTAGAACATTAAAAACAACATCTGATTAAGTCTAAACTGCAAAGTAAGTGATAGCTAACATCGTAAACCAATAAGTCTGAACTACAAAGTTAAGTTATAGCTAATATCATAAGCATCCATATAAAATAACCCACTCTAAGTACATAGGTCCCAATCTTCGAAACAATGAACCAGACAAGCCACTTTCTAAAACTTTTCACATTGAACCTTTGTAGGTTATCACCTAGCGTAATCTTGAGCAAATAGTAGCACATATACACACCATAGTAATTATTGTTATATTGCGTCTCGGAAACTTTAACTATTTTTTACTTCCATCCATCCATGTTATATCTTCAATTTCCACTTGCATAACATATCTGTCGTGACTCATCATAGCAAGTAAGAAAAAAGATGATTTCTTATGCGACATTGTCTAGGCTTCATGTCGTTATATATTTTGGCATTTTGTTGATTAAGCCTAAAACATTGGAACTAACCACCTCTTGCAGTGTACATGCATTCTTTGTTTGTATTTCATGTAGTGGGTACATGTAGTTGTGTACATGTAAAAGGAGGTGATTTAGGTAATAGCTTTCATGCAATGGTTTTGTGAAATAGAAAATATTAACTATGAGACGTGGAGGTTGCAAGAAGCTGATTCGGATGGGACATTGAAGGACTATTTTGGGAGAAGAATCAGCATAGGGAGGTTAGTGCCGCAGTGAGGGGCCCAAATGGTTACAACGCCTTATATAGCAAGAAATGGCTGGTTTTAGTGCTCAAGTGTGGATACTGGTCTTTGATCGATTTTAGGTTTAATTAGCAAATTGCCTACCTATATGACAGCATGAAGACTGGCAACAATGTCGCGCAAGAAATCACATTTTTCTTATTTAATATGAGGTTGCATTGTAGATATGTTATGCAATTGGATTTTGAAGATGGGACATGAGATAATTGGAAGACAAAAATTGTTGAAGTTCCTGAGATGTTATCATATGTGCTACTATTTGTTCAAGGTTGTGCTAGACTATAACCTTCAAGAGTTCAATGTGAAGGGTTTTAGAAAGTAGCGTATCAGGTTCATTGTTTCGAAGATTGAGACCTATGTACAATTCCTTAGACTTGGTTCTTTCCTTTGTGTGACTTACTTTGTAGTTCAGACTTGTCGGTTTATGAAAATGTATGACTTGCAGTTCAGACTTGGTTGCATATTGTTTTTGATGTTGTGATGTGCAATGTCATAGTTTACTCTTAGTAGTGATATGTTTAAATTATTGGTTGCGATGTTTTGTGACACTATTTATGATCAGTTGTGTTTGTTATTTACATATGATAATGGAGAAGTTAATCTTCTTGACACTTAATGGATTTTTTCATTGTCATACCACTTATGAAATGATTTGATGATATTATCCCATTTCTTATTCGACGGTCATTTTTAACCTACCCAATTAGAGTTTTACCGGTTACGGTCTAGACAATAGACCATTTAAACGGATTGGCAACTCGAGTATTAAGTATATTTGTAACCTATTTTAGGGGATTTAGCGTAGACAAGCTAGGAGTAGCGTTAAAAAGATTGAGGAAGGTAAAGCCTTTGGATCAGATGGGATTCCTATTGAAGTTTGGAAGTCTCTTGGGGGTGTTAAGCTGACATGGTTTACTTGATTGTTTAATAATAGGGCAATTTTTTGAATTATTGCTAATTAAATAAAGAATTGTGGTTTTGACAGGGTTTTTGAAAATATTTGTGAATATGGTGTTCTATACTGCCATGCGGGTGCCAACATATATTTTTTTTTCAGTTTCATTGAAGCCTAGAAGGATGTCACCGACCAAGCATGAGGATGTTGTCAGAGAAGGAGACATGCCTCAGCGGCTGAGGAGGTGGCTTCCAGCTTGAAGGAGAAAGGGAGAGAGCTAGGGCTGCAATAAGTCTGACAGAGGAGAGTGCGATCGAAGACATAGAGGAGAAGTCGGGTTTTAAGTGTGGGCTTAAACCCTTGTTGAAGTCGCCGTCGACAATGACTACTTCATATCCATTGGACTTGTGGGCAACTTATCGAGTCATCCTTCACATGGACAACTCTAAAAAAATTTCCAACAAAAAGAACGTCGGTGCCAACGGCCATGCTGACGCCCGTGTGGCAGTATGGAACACTATAAGCATAAATATTTTTGGAACTCCATCAAAACCATAAATTTTTACTTAATTAACAATATTCCCTCCGGTCACTTTTAATCGATACAACTTTTTTCAAATGAACTATATTTTGTGTATTTGAAAAAAATTGTATCTATTACCAGGAGGAGTATTACCAAAAATTGCCCTTAATAATATATGTGGATGTCTTTTTGAGTATACTGGATGAGTAGAGAAGTACTCTTATACCTTTATATATAAACAAAGGTGACAAGCAAAGTTGTAAAAACTATAGGGGTATAAAACTGATAGACATACTATGAAGTGACGGGAGAGAGCGGTAGGATGTTTTTATAATGTAACTAAAAAAATTGGTTTTGTTCTAGAGAGGTCAACAATTGAAGCTTTCATCTGATTAAAACAATTAGCAAAGAAGTAGAGGGGTAGGATACAAGACCTCTACATGAGCATATAAAAATCTTATGATGGAGTCCCTTGAGAGCTTATTTGGAGTGTTTTAGGAGGAAAGGAGTTATGACAGGATATATAGATATTATTAAAGAATTATATGTTGTAGTAACTAGTGTACAAACAATTGTTGGGGAAATTATGGAGTTTTCAGTCACGGTATGTCTACATCAAGAGTCAACCATAAGTCTGTTGGTTACCACAGAACTACATGAGATAGTTCTATGGAGAAATGGGATGAAAGGAGATATAGGGCCGTTAGGCGAGCACATGGTGTGCAAGCCCCAAGGGGAGAGAAAGGGGAGAGGTACGACGACAAAGTATAGCGAAGCAGATTATGACTCAATTTCTCATTCCATAACTAAAATTAGGACATATCCTCTACATTAAATAGAATTCTTAATGTCTCACTAACTATAATGGCTTGCGTAAGGCCCAATAACTCCAACTAATTAAAAATAAGTACCTTGAAATTAGTATCTGATGACCTAATTGGCCTTATTCATAAGTAAAACCCCTGAATATTTAGCATGCAGATCCCACAGGCAGACTAAACCATATGGACGGGTTACAACAAAGTCCTTATCCTTTTTGTTTAGTTATGGATATGGATATGGAATATGGATGAGCTAACTGCACGTATATAATATTGGATATATTGGTGCATGCTTTATGTGGATGATATAGTTTTAGTTGACAAGACTTTAGTAAGGTTAAATGCAAAACTAGAATTGTGGAGGAAAGCCCTAGAATCAAAAGGTTTCTAAAAGTAGGACTAAAAAATTATAGGGAATTCAACTTTAAGGAAGGTGGAACTATGGGTAAAGCTTTGGTTGAAATAGATGAACAAGAAGTGCCAAGATGTGAAGGATTTTGATATTTAGGCTCAATTATCCACAAAAGGGGAGACAATGATAAGTGCAAGCTGGGTAAAATGGAGGGCTGCGTCGAGAGTATTGTGTGATAAGCGTATGCCAAATAGGTTTGAAGGAAAATTCTATAGGTAGCTATTAGGCTTGTGATACTATGTGGAGCGAAATGTTGGGCCCCAAAGAAAAATCACATAGATAAATTGAATATATGATAAGGTGGATATGTGGGATAACTAGAAGAGACAGAATTAAGAATGAGTATATATGCGAGAATTTAGTGGTAGCACTTTTAGGGAGAAAGCTTAGAGAATGTAGGTTGTGTTGGTATGGGTATATACAAAGAAGGCCAATGGAAGCTGCCTAAGGAGGCTGGAAGGCATGTGTATAAATGATATCAAAAGACAGAAAAGGGGATGTAATAGAATTTGGATGGAATTAATAAGAAAGGATATGGATACGTTATCTCGTGTGAAAGAGTTTGTTCAAAATAGGCTAGAATGGAGGCATAAGATCCATGTTGCGGACCTCAAATTGTTGGGAAAGACGCGATTTGATTATAGTTATGATTTATTATTTGAAGTGTTAGATTCTTAAATGATTTGTCGTCTATCTTAAGGTAAAGTGAAGAAGAGCATTGTTGTCGACATTAAATTCAAATTTCTGAGATAAAACTGTCCTGGTGTAGATGACGTTAGTGATACTATGGGGCCGTTTGGGGGGTGATTAAAAGCAAAACATCCAGTCTAAAAGATGGGATGTTTTGCTATACTGTAGCATCTGGATATTTTATATATCAAGCTGAAACACCTCAGGACGTGTTTCAGCTGGATGTAAAAATCCACCTGGATGCTACAGTAGATATCCAGAATCCAGTCTGGATGTTTTGCAATAATCACGCCCCAAACGGCCCCTATATATGTCATATTGGAAGAATTCTAGTGGATTGTATTATGAAAGTCTTGATTTTTATATGCAGTGGCATATTCTTTCGAGTAATGTTACCCCGTACCCCCCTTAACCCTTGCCTTTTCCCGTGCTCAGGGTTGGTGGCCGTCAGATCACTTCGATCTGATGGCTATCACCCTGGGCATGGGAAAAACCACGGCTTATAGGGCATGGGGTTTTGTCTTTTTCCTATTCTTTCTGAATGGAAGTCAATTGATAAGTTCATCTTAGTTCACCACTCATATGATCTATTTTGTATAAGGTATCTGTATAGTGTAGTTATATAATTTGTAGTTGACTTTAACGATATGTAGATGGTATCTTATGCCCTAATTGAAATCTCTACTGTTATTATGGTTTCATGCACCGGAGAAAATATTTGTTTTGTGTCTAAAGTCGTTCGATAATTTTTATTATTGGACTCTGTCATATGATTAGATGTAAACGTGTGGACTCTCTAACACGGGGAACAATGTTTATTATGCGTCAAATGTTGGAAGTAGATGAAGAGTTTGTGGTTCATATGAGTGATTCAATATCATGTTAGTATGCCATATTTTATGAACCTTCTGCTCGATATGTATTGCTCCTTTCTTTCTTACATGTCGCTCCTTTCTTTTCTTGCATGATGTCTTATCTGTACGAGTGGTTTAACTTCTGAGAAAACCTTGAAAATGTAATGTGTTAGAATCAAGTTTGATGACATTATTGTCCTTGCCTTAGCCATTCTCATGTCATATTCCGGCGAAATATTTGGATTTGAAATTTGGCTGACCTTGCATTAAATGAGTTATCCATTCATGAGATGCATATTTGTTACAGATAGTGTACCTGTTTTGATGTCACTTTTTTTTTATTATGGAATTATTGAACATTGTATTCAAGTATATTAGGTTCTGAAATTTTAACTTATTTGCTGACATTAGTAAGTCCATTAGTACTGAGAGTTGTTTGGCAATTTGCAGGGCAAACCCAGGAATTTTCCGCCTGGAGCAAGCTTTGTGGCCATCTCTTCATTTAGATGTTATCCTAGAGATAGTTGGGCTATTCCTTTGTATGAAACTGAATTATATTCCAACTGGAGGTACCCGTACCATTTCAGGAATTCATCGCTTTCTGGTTCTGCACCGCACCCGAGCTTTACATTCATTTATCTCCAAAGAAACAGTAATGTCTCCGTCAGTATATGCACTGCATGGCAACAAACAGTTTTCTATCATCTTTTTCAATCATCTTATGTTCATCTAACCAACTTTTGAGTTCAAATCTCCATGATGTAGCTACTTTCAGCTCGGATTGTTACGCTACTGTAGCCTCACTCGTTAGATCAAGATACTAAAAGTAAGAAATGAATCATATCGCGTTCTATAAATGCTCGCCAAACCATTAAGGATATTTATGTGATATACTCCTTCCATTCGGAATACTCTTCTTATTTGCTTAATCTGTAATCGTTGGGCGTCTATTAAGCTTCTTATAAGATTCCATTTTATAATTTTGCACAAAAAGGCACTACCTATCTTCCACTCACGACTGTTGACACAGGACAAAATCCTCCTAGGTGTGTCCATCGTCACCGCCCTCGTTCCCATCCGCAGCCATGCTTATATATTAATATTACATTTGAAATTTTGGGCAAAAATAAATCGGATATATAGGACGACTAGTAAAACTCCATGTTTGCACCTAGTCTGATTTATGAAGTTGGTGGATTTCAGTTTAGTTCATTGTCCCAACTCACTAGTGCCGAGCTTTTATGAATTTTTTTTCTTGCATTCTTCTCACTTTGCAAATATAAGGTTTTTTTTTTCAAAACGAGTGACGTGGAGAACTCACATATATTCCTCGTCCTAGTTATCTCATACTATAGAAGAAATTCTCTTTTTAAAATCCATTTCATATCAGCTTAGTTTGTCACCATCCCTACTTCCACCTTTGTTTTGATGGATTTTACTTTGTTAGTAAATTAGCAACACCATCATGTAGCTGTGAGTCTCTGACATATTAACATATATGAGCATTCCTTCATGATCTAAAGGTATTCATGCCATAACCTAGGCTTACTCCAGTTTTAAGATCTATGGGACTTGTCCTCTTCAAGATTCTTTGTACCTTGGCATGTGCACATGTAGATCCACCTGCACCAGCTGAGTGGAGAACTTGAAATGATAAACAAATAGACAATACAGATGGATGGAGGAAAGGACTACAAAACTGAACAAATTCTAACTTATATACAGATTTGATTTGATTATGGTAGTTGGTTTGTCTAACTGGGTCTCCACCTTGGATTTGGTGTGAAGACAGACAAACACACTGATATAGGCTTGAAGGCTTAATGAAATCCTTGTATTAGAGTGGACAGATCTAGCATAAACCACCGTTTAAAGAACTAATATGGCTGATCAACCTCCGGCCAAAGCAAGTACAAGGAAGCTTCGTACAGGCGTACAGCCAGAGGAATTTACCTGTCTGACCGTATGCTAGCTTCATTTGGATTGGGCTTCTCTTTATTTAATCTATTTATTCTATCTCTCATTTTAAATTTTTTGTTAATATGGCCGATCAATAAAAAAATATATTCTTACTTATTCTCAAACCTTAAAGATTCTAGCTCATTGTACGGAATAGGATTCTATATTGAAGCAATAATTGAAATGGAAAACGATATTTCTACACCAGTGTAGACATACACCAGTTAATGTGGCAGGTGTTTGTTGGACAGTGGAAAAGTGGACAATGTGAAGGTATGGGAATCTGATATAATAGTGTGCCAGATTTGTGGTTTGTGGTTATGTTATTCTAAATAATGTGTCTGATCTTTTATATGGTTTGTTAGGTCATAACTTCATTATCATGGTTAGATTTAATCACTACACTTAATGGCCTATCCTAAATTTTGTTTACTTTTTACATGACTTTTACCTAAATATGTTGGTCTACCTTTATTATTTAGCGAAGGGTGTATGAGTATTCAGGATCCGACTAGAAAGGGCATGCAGGACAACTGGTCTTTTAGAGCACGATATTCGACCAGCAATTTCCTCCCACGCATCACACGCATTGGGCACCTGATTTCATGATATACAGCTTAGACTCCAAATTAGGGCTTAAACTGTTGTTCAACCACCTTTGCGCTCATAATAGGTTGCAGGCACCTAATCTCATGGATTGTTTATGGTTTTTATGCCAGTATTATTGTGCTAAGAAGCTTTTATGTCATGTTCTCTTGTTAAAGTGGGCAAAATTGCCAGGACAACCAGACACTAGTGACATAGAAATTAACCAGAGAATAGAACAATGTTAATCTCAAATTGGACAACTGCCATGGAGGCATGGGACAAGTTTGATAAGTTCTGCCCAGATGGCTGAACTTTTAGCGGCAAGAAAATCCATTTCAATTACTAGAGATCAACAATTGTGCTATGTGATTATTGAAGGTGACTGCTTTCAAGTGGTTCAAAAATCCAGATAGTCAAAGGCAAAGAACCTCTCGTGGTCTGAACCAGTTGGTGGAAAACATAATCTCTTCAGAGAAGCAAATGACAATGCTAATACCCATGCTGCTCATGCTCTCTACTCGAAATCTTCTTCTTTGTGGACTGATTGTAGCTAAAACTTGCAATTTCGCATAAAGCTATGTGAAGAGATAATTGTGCAAACTTAGATTATCTACTTTGTGGTTATGCGTATTCCATCAAATATAAAGTTGTTTAACAATACCATCAAAGAGTGTGTGGTTGTGTCCTTGCAATATATCATTGAAGTTCGTTGAATTTTCTACAATATTAATGTCCGGACCCGAAGTTAAAATCTTTTTACTTCCTCTATCCTAAAGAATCAGAAAACTCGCATAAAACCATGTCAAGAGACAATTTTCCAAACTTTGATCATTTACTTTGTTTATGTGTTCCAGTCCAATAAAAAGTTGTTTGACAATACCATAAAAAATGTGTGGCTGCAAGGACACAATAATTATTGAAGTTCATTAAATTTTCTACAATGTCGGGACCCGAAGTTAAAATGTTATAACTCCTTCTATCCTAAATAATCATAAAACTTGCAATTTAGTATAAAACCATGTGAAGAGACAACTTTCCAAACTTAGATTATTTACTTTGTGGGTATGCGGATTCCATTCCAATAAAAAGTTGTTTAACAATACCATCAAAGAATGCGCGGTTGTATCCTCGCAATAGATCCTTGAAGTTCGTTGAATTTTCTACAATAATTAATGTACCAACCCGAAGTTAAAAATCTTATTACGCTCTCTGTCCTAAAGAATTATACAACTTGCAATTTCATATAAAGCCATGTGAAGAGATAATTTTCCAAACTTAGATTATTTACTTTGTGGTTATGTGTAGTCCATTCCTAAAAAAAGTTGTTTAACAATGCCATCAAAGAATGTGCGATCGTGTCCTTGAAATAGATCATTGAAGTTCGCTGAATTTTGTACATTAATAATGTACGAACCAAAGTTAAAATCTTATTACTCCCCCTGTCCTATCTTAATTATTAGATTAAATAGGAAAGGTACTGATTTTATTTCATTTTTTATTTCTAATCCATACAAATTAATGCGAGGACATAGCCATTCCAACTAATCGGGTAGGGATAATTAGCAATTTTGGGGAAAGCCTGAGTTAGCATCCCTTAACTAAGCTTCAAGTGCTGAAACCAGTAAGTCCACCAACCCTAGTACACCTTGACCCAATGTACGGAATGTACAATATGAAGGGTAATTGAGCCGCAACGGAAGCGAATTTAGGATTTTAATCCGTTTGATGTGGGTTCTCAAAAATTGGGTTTTTCCTAAAATCAACAAATAAAGCTCAAAGATTATCAAATTAGAAACACCAACCTTCGGCCTTTGTGCCTACGAATCACTCCACGGATTAGAATATGTCCGAGAACACCAAATCCTTCACCGATCGAGTGTAGAACAATGTGAAAAGCTATATTCCTCGAATTAGCTTTTTCACCCAACAAAATCAAGGTCACCAAATCAATTCGATTTCAACCAAAAGTCGCCCTTTTCCATTGGCATTGAGGGCGTCCCCTCTATTGCCCTTAATAAGGCATAAATCCGTTACAAATCATGCCAATTTCGGTTTCCCGAAATTGCTCAACAGAATTTCCAAGATGGTGACTCATATTTGACAATTCCATTTTGGTCGTACCAAAAGTGATTTCCGGATCGGTGATGATTACAGTGTCTCTTCCAATTTAGTGTGGACCGGGCCCACGGAAGCCTAACTACTCCACATGCCTACACACGCACGAGAGAGCCGACTCCTCTCAATCAAGACAAGTAAAATGGGACAAGAACCCATATTTACTTACACAATACCCTCAAAGTGCCGTGTTCTTTGCCAAACTCAAGTTGCATTATCGTCATTTCACAACCTCTTCAATTAAATTGTCCACTTCCTTTATAAACTGCTTATATATACACCCTACAAGGCAATGCCTTGCATTCCTCAACCATAGTAGGAAGGCAAGAGAGGAAGGGGAGATAAATGGGCAATAGCCTCCGGTGTTGCTTGGCCTGTGTCCTCCCTTGTGGCGCCCTAGACGTGATACGAATCGTACACCTGAGCGGCCAGGTTGAGGAGCTCGGCCGGCCGGTCGCGGCGGGGGAGATCCTCAAGGCCAACCCTGACCATGTCCTCACTAAGCCTACCTGCCAAGGAGTAGTACACCGGATTGTGATCTTGTCCCCGGAGTCCGAGCTCAAGAGAGGCAATATCTACTTCCTAATCCCCGTCTCGTCAGTTCTGGAGAACAAGCGTGGTCCAATGCATAACAAAATTGGTTCTTCCAAGAGGAGCATCACCAAGGAAGTGCACCACCTCTCGGAGATCCATGAAGTGAACCTGAGAAAAATTCTCTCCGAGACGAAAAGCTCCCATCGGGATCGCCGCAGCCGCAAGGTTAATGTCTGGCGGTCGCATCTCGAGAGCATCACTGAGGACTTGTAGCCTCTTGCCCTGCCAGAGTTTAATTTATGCAACTTCTGGCCAGCTCAATTGGGTCTTCTTTTATAATACCCATTTGTAACTATTCATTTTCTTTGCATAGATGTGCGTTTCTTCCTGTTCTTGATTTCTCTTTTCCAATTAAGATTGGCATATGGGGCTTTGAGGTTTTTGCATGAAATTGGAACGTTTCATTTTTTCCAAGTTAAGAGCCAGGCGAATGAAGAAGTACTTGTGATCATCAAAGTTGTATACATGATGAAATGAATAAAATTCCTGGAAGTATTAGCTTTTTGATAAATTTCTTCTAACTGGCGATTCTGAACTGTTATATTTAGATAAAGTTTTGACATTTTGCTTATGTATTTTTTATTATGTTCTTTCGTAGTCATGCAAAAATCGAGTAAGTTATAAACTTTTCCCATTCTATTTTCTGTATTTAAGTTATTTGATTCCTTCATCATGATGATGATGATGAAGGAATCAAATAACTTAAATACAGAAAATAGAATGGGAAAAGTTTATATGAAATACGGCTCTTGCGCATCTGTCCCTAATTTGACACTTGTCATCTGATGGCCACTAGTGATCGAACTGCCCCTAATTTGACACTTGTCATCTAAATTAAAATCTGACGGCCCCAGATGACTGGGTTCATGCAGGCCACGTGAGCCGTGTCTCATGTAAACTGGTCTCAAATAGAATAGGTCTTGATTGTGGTAGATGATGCACCTCGCTATTACGAAAAGCAACTCTATAAGACTATAATTAATTTTTATTTGACTGCCGCGCTTATCTGTCACGCATACTATGATACTAAACAAAGCAAGCGTCGACTTTACCAATGTACCTAATGTATGATTAGTGGTTGTTACTTGTTACCCTAACATATGATTAGGAAAACTAACTAATTGATGATTAGAAAACGATTATATCTATGACTCAAAGTGTAGGTCAGTTGATTATTTTATGTGTTCGATGGGAAGTAACTTGCCCAAGACAATGCACGAGGGCTTGATCTGCCATGAACATACAGTTGGCATAGCCATTGACCGATCTCAACTGAGGCACTCTATTTCATATGAGGGCCTCAATTTTAGCATTTTTTTACAATATTTTCTGTTTGAAAATAATTAGTTTTGTACAGCTATTCCTATCCAAAATTTCGGAAGTTCAATTGTTTCTATTTTCTCAAATTTCTTATTAACATGTATGTGTCTCTAAAATTAAACTAGTAATGCTTGAGTCAATTTATGATGGTTTCTTTCCATAGTAGTAGATACCATTTTTCCAATTTTTATAGTAAATACTCCCTCCTTTAATAGCTCCATTAGGAAAAAGAATTTGTCCCATATTTATCGCTCTATTTGGTTCCATTTAAGTGGCTGAGTACTTCAACCAGAGTACACACTGTGGATCCTATCATTCAATAAACATCACTGTTGTCACAAATGGAGCTATTAGTTTGGGACTGAGGGAGTGTCACTGAAATGTGCCATAGAAATAACTTTATCCAAGTATAACGTAAAATTCAAATTATAACTATTCTACATCACTTATATGTGTCCGACACATCTAGCAGGGCTACGTGGAGCACAGGACACGTAAATTGCCTTGATCTCATATATGTGCCGGATTTATGAGCAGTAGTGTACGTTTTCCACAGATGTTAAATAGACCAAAGGATTTCTCGATCCCAATGCACATAGATCAAACAAGACACACGAGTTATACTTCCAAATGTTTATAGAAAAAAACAGTTTACTTATCCTTTTCTCAAACTTAATTGCAACTTAATATATAAAGAACCTAGTTGTAAGTTGTAACTGATGAGTAAACATGCACCTATGGTCTGCCAAAGAATATAATCATGTGATGCATCTAGCATTAAATTCAGCTCTCTAGAACTCTGAGCTGTGGCCATGACAAAAGAGAGATGGAAAAATACTTCTCTTTTTGTTCCTTCGAGGAGCAAGGCCAAAACCATGGTTAAATTACTTCATAATGAAATCCATTTCCACTTGATAGAATACAAAATTTTCTTGTTTAACTTTGAGTGTACGCCCAGCACTTTCAGATTGAATGCATGCAAGCTGTCAGTCCATCTAAGAGAGTATATATAATGCTCCCTCCGTCCACTTAAGCCTTACTGGATTTGAAAAAACTCGGGTTCATCATTGCATGGCTAACTTTGCTCCCTCACAACCAAAAACATGGGAAGAGGGGTGTGGGGGCACCCTATTTTTGGCACCGGCCATAGAGTCCAATCAATTTAACTCATTCTAAGATGCAAACAGGCTTCATTGGACGGAGGGAGTAGGAGAATGCCATAGCATCACTTGCACAAGCCATACTGCAGCAACAGTACATTAAGTTTTTTTTTTCCAACATAAGTAGGAGTTATTCTTTGAAAAAAAAATTGTTATACAGGTCCCGATCGAGGTCCCATTTTCACCATATTTAATAAGTTGATTTAACACTGGAACATATGCATATAACAGACAGGAGCCTAGATTGTAGGACTTAATGAATGAAGAACATGGTACCATTCGTTTTAATTATTCCCTCCGTCCAAATATATGTGCCCTCATTAGAAAACCCAAATGAACCGATTTTAGTTAATTTTGGTTTTCTAATGAGGACACATATTTTTGGATGGAGGGAGTATTTCCTATTTTTTGTTTTTATGTTTCTTTAGAAAATACTTGTTTTCTTTAGGAAGAAGTCCTTGAACTGGAGGCAGATTCACAAGAAGCCTAGGGATTGAATTCTTCGAGCCCAGCACGAATGTATGATCATGTGGGCGTGAAAGATCTAAAACGCCCTTGTTGGATCCATTGTTAATTAATTATTTAAGTTTTTTATGAGTCCCATTAGTATGCGCCTGGCTCAGGCACGTCAGCACGGGTCAAGGAGGCTCAATAGGTTATCGATCTGAGAGCATGTGTTAAATTGTTAATACAAGGAGTAATGTTATATCTCCCGCTTTTTTATCACAACCAACCTCACGTGCTAATGTGGGGAAAGAAAATGAAAGGAAATGAAAATGGAGCCCACAATATTGCAATACACTAGCACGTGAGGTGACCGTGAAAAAAAGAGAGGGAGGAGAAGCATTTTCCTAATGCAAGGCATAGGAAGGTTAATCATCCACCTGCTCCTAGTTAACGCTTAGTGTCTATCACGTTATTGTATCTAAGGCAATCATCTTGCTTGTGCATCTCTTACTTTGACAGGTCAGGGATAGTAGTTCCGAAAAGACAAAGCCAATTGTACAAAACTATAAAGATGTTACTAGTTTATATGAGAAATTATACACATTTAACCAGTTACCTAACTCAACATGTGCATCTGCTACATCCAATAACCCTAGCTTGCAAAGCAATACAGGCCTAATTCAACATTACTCTGGAGCATTCTACTTTCAAGACTGCCTCTCCTGATCTAATTCATATGTTTCTACATAATGAAAGAGGGAAATACTAGTAGAAGAAAACGAAGGGAATACTTAACCTTTGAGTGCTAAAACACTTCCTCATGCTCTGTTGTTGTACTACCAAAATGGAGACCTGTGCCCCAAAATCTGATAATGCAAGTCACTTATAATCCCCAACTCATAATTTTCTCCCTATTCTTTCAATCCATTAGTAACACCGTTCTCTCTTTCTCTGCTCATTCCTATTAAGAAAAGATCATATCGCTCTCCCATTCTCATAATCGCATAATTAATTGTCTTCCCCATTAGTTACTAGCTCTTGCCTATACTCAGTGTTCACCCCTGTGCCATTCGATTGCCCAAGCCTACAACATTTGATCATGTCCTCATCCAACTTCTTCTCATCCAAATCCTCATTGATGTCCACTGCGGTAGCCACGAACCTGACCACAGCGATAGTCACGGCTTCATTGGTGGCCATGCGCATTGCATAGGCAAGTGCCTCGTGGTCATCCGCCCACAACGATCACTGCAATACGATGGGCCCCATTGCTAGACACTACACAAAAATTGTGATACCCTCTTGTCAATCAAGATACTGATCGAGCAAGGAGCATGGGCCAATACATTGTGGTTGATCATCTGTGCCAGCCGGCTCTCAGAGTCAACGGTGGCAACGACATTGTGCCGGTGGAAAGAAAGATGACGATGGAGGCATGCTTGTGAGGGAAATCCAGCAGATATTGTCATGCATGGTCACGAAAGGGGCGACTGCAGTGAAAGGAATGGACGGCGACTAGGGCTGCTCTCGGACTGGACGGACCTCGGACATAGGCTGTTTGTATCTATGTCCGACTATCCGATGGACACATAAACAGCCAAAAAGCAGATATTTTTTTTGGAACTGTGAAAACATGCAGCTCATTTTACTTTCAGTGAAGCCTTGCAATTTATTTTCAAGTTAGGTCAAAGCCTCTTTGTATTTTCACTAAACTTCTTGAAACCATGCCTTAGAGCAACTAATTTCCACACCATCACATCTATATTCCCTCATTTGGAGTTTTAATAATATCAAATGTTCATAATATTTTCGCACAAATTATTTAATGAGACAAATTGAAAGACAACATAAAATTAGTGCAATGCAATGTGAATTCAACAACAGTTTTTAAAGTTGTCTCTTCTGCACAAATAGTGAGTGTGTCGATATTCACACATGTGGTGAAGATGTCATCTATTCGAGTTGTGTTGGGTCTAACCACTAATATGGATTTTAAGGTTGAACATCTTGATGTTAAAACCGCCTTCTTTTATGATGATTTTGAAGAAGAGATTTATATGGTGCAACTAAAGGGATTTAAAACCAACGACAATGAACAAATAGTATGCAAGATAAAAAAGAGTTTGTATTGCTTGAAACAAGCTCAAAGACAATGGTATAAAATGTTTGATTATTTCATGATTTCATTTCTTTCTTGTGAGCTAGATAAGCTGAATATCTTGTGGCTATACCTGGAATATTTAATTGCAGAGTTCTGTTAGTATGCGGCCCAGCTCACGCAGGTCAGCATTTTGGGACTTTGTTGACGGTCACATTTCGATCAGGCGGCACACATTGATACATGGGCAGGCAGGTTTAAATCACCTGCTGCCCCCTCATCAAATGTGCTCTCCGACGGCACATGCTTGCGGGTGTGATCCACAATGCATATTAACTTTTCCCTCTTATAATAATTAAAGAACTTCATAACATGATAAGAATTCCTTCTTGTATCTTCCTCTAGAACTAGATGGTTCTCTATTTCTGTTGTTGAATTATTAGTAGCAGTCATACTCTGGTTGGTAAAGGTCAAATGCATCAAGCAAATGAGCGTTGAAATTGAACAGAACTTTGGAGGCCTACGAAGTCCAAGTTTATTATGGTGAGGAGAACCTAGTGGGCCAAAAGGGCTTTCATTTTCAAGTAAATTGGCCACCAGGTGGATAGTGTATATGAGAAAACCAGCCCAATTGACTGGGTCTCCAATTTGCTTCAACTATGGGCTTTCTAATGTATGTGGGCTTGGGCATTAATTGGACTCATTCGAGCTTTAATATTACACCAACCCATAAACTGATCTTTTTTGACTTCGTCTTTTAGTTCCAAATTATGACCATAGAAGTTGTTGTATTTTTGGCAAAATGTGAAGAACATGCTTAATCTAGGCTGGGACTGGTAAGCATTCAACCGATCCAAAAACAAAATGGTAAGCTTTCCTGTTAGTTATCCTGCAGTCGGATCTCTACCATGTTGTGGTGTGGTAGACAGTACAATGTGGAGTCTCTATATCCCATGCTAGGACGCCTATGTATCTTGGTTATGGACTCCTATGTGCCATGCTTGGACCAAAATCAAGTACAGGTACTCATCTGTCATGTTTGATGCATTATCTTGTAGAACAATGAGGCCGGATTTGTGCTCAGATTAAGATTTGGTTTATTGACCAACAGCAGACCCATGACCAATGACCGCACATCCTTTTCTATGTTTATAGTTGGTCAAAATTGACAGTTAACTATCCATGTCAAAAAGGTGTTCATTATAAGGTCGTACTTTCCGCTTCTTTTTTTAAGATTTTCTTCCAGCAATTAACAACATTGCGAATGTCTCTATTTGGACTTAGCATTGTTGGCTTCACAAAGTACCGATAAATCCTAGCCACCTCAAAAGTCAGGAATACTATCTGATTCAAAACCAGCCATTTTTCTTCATTATCCTTGTTTCTAAAATCGAAAAAAAAAACACCACCTGCTGATGTATCTAATCCTTTGGATGTTAAGATTTGTTGTATCTTCAGTAATTTGATACTTCTCTTGAAGTAAATTTGTGGGTATTTCTTGAAGAAAGTGTTTGGAGAATGGGTGGTTGTTGTAGCAGTGTTATGAATATAGGATTGGATGGATTAAGGACAAAAGAAGAAGAGGAAGAAGAGGTAGAGGAGGAGAGTCTCAGCGACGATGAAGCTTGCAAGGAAGAGGATGGTGCGGCAGGAGTGAAATTAAGACGATCATGTAGATTTGTATCGATGCACACCCGCCAAGGAAAAAAAGGCACTAACCAAGATGCCATGGCCGTATGGGAGGTATGAAAATGGAAGAACATAGATATTTAATTTTTGCCTGGTAGTAGAATATAGAATATATTGAAGTTACTATATATATGTTTTACCCCTTAATTCAACAAATATATTTTGTTTATAATTAGTTCAACATGTATAGTATTTTTATTTATATGAGAGTGCAACATACTTACACATTTTAATTTCTTTTAATGAAATAGGCATTTTAAATTTTTATTTGGCAGTAGAGAGAACCTTTTTTGTTTCAATTTTTCTTCGAAGTGACATCTACAATATTTTTCATGTTAACAATGCCCAGAATTTTAATGGTGAGAGTGGAAGCCTTTTCTGTGGTGTATTCGACGGACATGGCCCAAGCGGCGACAAGGTTGCTCACCTTGTGAAAGATCTTCTACCGTTGAAGTTGGCCAGAGAACTTCAGCCATCAAAGCCAAATCATAATAAGAATGATAGTAGTGAGAATGGGGAAGATAATAATGTTGGCACCATTGATGATGCCAATATGGTAGATGGTGAGAACAATCATCATCCCTCTTTCATAGCATCGAAAATTGCTTTTGTTTCAGCTTACAGGGAGATGGATAAGGAGCTAAAGAAACGCCACGCATCTGATTACTACTGCAGTGGGGCAACTGCTGTTTCTATACTTAAACAGGTTTGCCACTTTAATCTTGTTGTTGCAATTTTTTTCAAGATATATAAAACATGCATTCATCAATGAGTCCGGGTACTTTCCAACTGATTGAAGAGAGCGTTTCTCCGACCTAGTCTTTCAGCTACCGTTTGATCAGAATCCTACGAATTCTCCTTAACCTCGTTAACCATAAGGAAATAACCCAAGTGAGGATCCCATCCCTTTTGCTGGCAATCACTCCACCTTTCTCTCATCTGATGATCATTTTGCCCGCCGGAGATGGCGGTTGCAGCGTTAGCGAGCTACTGTTGGATGACGAGCTCGCAGTAGTGCAGGAGGGGGAGGACGAGGAAGTCGGGGAGGGAGAGGACGAGCTCGCAGTAATTGACAAACGTCGCTGGCTCTCACGTCTGAGAGCTTAACCTTTCCGCCGATGCGATAGTTTTTGGCAGTGGTGGGTTCCCGGTGGGGGCGGCTTCTCCATTTTTTTCTCCTCCTCCACCTTGTTAATCCATGTTTGTGGGCTGGCTTCTGGCAGCAGCGGCGGCCAGTTTCTGGCCGTGGCCACGCCAATCTGACTGGCAACACTTGGTAGATATGGGCTAACTGTGGCTAGCATGGCCAAAAAGGTTGCACCTTTTAGCCACGACTAGCCGATAGGAGGAGGAAAAGAACAAAACAAAGGTAGGGAAAGGGGGAGAAGGCGTTGGTGCGGGCGTACATCATCGAGCTGCACGCCGACGCTAGAAGAGGAGAAGGTGGTAGAGGAGGAAGAAGAAGATGGACAATAATCCCCCTCAACACCTTCTCCATCTCCTTCTTCCCTTAGTCCCTCTCTAGCCGCTTGTTTGCCGCCTCCACAATCCGCTCGGCCACATACAGCTCCCTCAACCAGTCCACGAGCATTGTGTCCTCCTCCTCCCACAACTCGATCAGCCGCCGCCCGCTCGTCATCTCCAGCAGCACCACCCTGAAGCTATCTATACACGCTGCTTGCCGCCGTCGGTGTTGCCACTCTCGCCAGCTCTGGCGGCATGTACCCCATCGTCTCCACCACTCGCATGTCGGTGTTTCGACTCTCGCCAACTCTAGCACCATCGTCCCCACCACCCGCGTGCTGCTCGAAGTCTGACTCTAAGAAAATGTCGTCCGAAGTAACCAATGTTAGATGTGTGTTAAAGTCCTTGCCGTTGGATCATGAACTGAGTGTGGTTACCCACTTGGAGAAAAGGTCTATCCACTTGGTTGGAGCATTTATGAATATGACCACCAATATATTATAGACTCTGGGTCGGTACCAGAGAGATGCTATCTCCAGTCGACTTGGCTACCGACCTTGGGAATATTATCCGAAGGTTCGCACCGACTTGACCTTAACCCGCGTTTACCCTCATCGATCGCTTGTACCCCATTGGCTCTCAGCCTCTCACTGACCCACAAGAACTTCCCGGCTAGCTGGAAGAGGCCCATCTCCCTCCGCTCAGTCTTGTTTCACTAGCCGGCTCCACTGTCCACCACCATATCCTGCCAGGCCCTGTAGCCCTCCCGATCCTCGGCCACCTCCACCTTCTAGGTCCCATCCCCCACCAGACCTCCCATAGGCTCTCGGGAGGGAGAGCTTGAGAATGCGACCATTGTAGCAGGTCGTGCCCTGGAGGGAGGAGAAGAAGTCGTTGCATGGGCCGGCGAAGTTGGTCTTGAATCAGTTTCGGAGGGCGTTGTTGCGGTCTTGGAGGGAGTTGTAGAGGTCGGTCAGGTAGGCCTCGTCAGAGGGGTCTGCCATGGATGATCGTGGGAAGGTCGATTGGAGAGTAACCAAGGGTTAACAGTAGTTAAGTTTGTCTTAAAATAACAGGTTAGTTTATATCCGTTAGATCACATTCTAATAGTTATCCATCTCTGGGTTAGAGAAAGGGTCTCTCCACTCCGTTGGAGAGTACCTTTTGCCTATATTATATCAATTGTATTGTTGTGACATGTTTTGATACATATTCTATGCTGCACAAGCACAATCTTTCTCTTATTTCCACAATTATCTTAAATATATTGGACTCCCTCCGTCTGAAAAAGATAGGTACAATGTGGATAAACCTTACATTTTATGATATCTTTTTTTTTTACATGTTCTGATATTTTCTAACATGCCTCTGGCTCAGAAATTTATAATGTCATCAATGGACATCTGTGGTTATGTTTGCTTCCTCGTATTTAGAGGGAGAAAGATCCTAACTTCTTCTTATCATTTTTTTTGTTTTGGTGGAATAGATTTTTCTTATTGTGTTCTTTTAACAGGGAAATGACCTGTTAATTGCCAATTTAGGAGATTCTCGGGCAATTCTATGCACAAAGGACAGTAACAATGAACCTGTTCCTGTACAACTCACAATCGATTTGAAGCCCAACATTCCAAGTAAACACTTTTGCTTAATTGTTTGCCACGTTTTCACATATTTTGTGTTTCCATTTAAGTTTCAAGCAAGTGTTCAATTGGTGTAAAAAAAAAGAACAGTACTCTTACATTTTGGACATAAGAGAGCATAGATTACAGAAGACCCATATTCAGAAAGATGGATCTGACTTCCAAATCCCCCAAATAGTTTTGTTGTTTTATTGACATCATCAATTTTTTGCTTACTACAGGTGAAATTGAAAGGATAAATCGATATCAAGGAAGAGTTTTTCCCCTGCCAGAAGCGCCTGATGTGTATAGGCTCTGGCACCCAAATAATGATTATCCAGGCCTAGCAATGGCAAGAGCATTTGGAGATTTCTGTCTCAAAGATTATGGATTAATTTCTGTTCCACAAGTCTCCTACAGAAAACTCACTGATGACGACGATTTTGTGGTGCTTGCAACTGATGGGGTAAGCAAGAGTTGTATTTTCTTTTTTATCAAATGAGCCCTTCAAAGGGAGTTGAAAGGCAGGGCAATCAATTCACATGAACACTATATCCTACTGCCAATCCCCTTGAGCACATACAATATTGAGTTAAAATATTATAAATAACCCTTTCTTACCAGCTCGAGCTCTTGGAAAACTTGGTTATTTCATATGATATCAAAGTCAAGGTTTTGATTTTGAGTTCCGAAGGAGTAGTTTTCTCCCAAATATGTTTTTGGAGTGCTGAGTTGAGTTAAATATTAAAAATGACCCTTTCCTACTGGCTCAAGCTTTTGGGAAACTTGGTTATTTAAACTAGGCCCATCATCATACACACTACATTAATAAGAATATACCCTCAGGTGAGGTGGCCAACATGAGAGGTGGGTGTATTAACTCAGGACCTTGCTTCAGTAAGTGATACCAGAATTTCTAAGTTCAATGTCCACACAAAAAAGCTGAACATAAAAATGGTTATAATACTCTAATTTGGCTAATGCATTTAAATGTTAAACTTAATTTGGGCTCGAACTTGTGATTTTTTCATTGTCACCCACCACACACATACAAAAGGGGAAAAAAGGGAGTGATTTTGTGATCAGGTAGAGACAGAGTACGGGTCATAGCAATAAGGAAGATAATAAAAGATATTAGCACTTTGGTAGTACAGTGTCATAATTCTACATTATCATATAATTAACTCTACATTATTACAACAATATCATATAATTCAAAAACAGCAATTGGGTAGCTACCATCTTGCTAACTATCCCTCTCTGAATTCTGCCTGATCCTGAATACCCTAAAAAAATCATTAGATCAATTATACAGTGTATTTACAATCAGCCCGTGTTCTTTTATTTTCCGATAATAAGGGGTGTCTAAATCCTAGTATACAAACGGGATCAAATTGGGATATAATCCCGTTTGGGTGGCCAATAGAGTGGGGAATTCAAAAACTCATGACCTCTGCTTTAGGAAGCATGTCTTGACCATCCACCAATACCCTTTTTTTCTTCTCAAATGTGAATTATTTTGACACCATCACTTTTATGTTACTAATCTCTTGTCTTAGCAGGTGTGGGATGTTTTGTCAAACGAGGAAGTCGTGAATATAGTTGCTTCCACAAGTAAACGATCAAAAGCAGCGAAAATATTAGTGGATCATGCTGTACAAGCCTGGAAAACAAAATACCCATTCTCACGAATTGACGATTGTGCCGTTGTATGCCTATTTTTGAGGAATCAATCTTCATCTGATAAGACTAAATGAGAAGTCTTAGAGAACTGAATTTGCAGATATTTTTAGAATTCTTAGATTATAGTGGTGAAGAAAAATTCGGCATTTTCATGTCAAAAGAGCAACTAGAGTCTGAAGTGTTTTCAGAAGTATCTGACTTCTCCCATGAAGCTGCCTTTGTATCCTTACCATGCTGGTAATGGAAACAATTTGCAGCAGAAGAGGCAGAATATCAACAGATCGGATTGAAATTTTGGAGCTTGTCAATAAGAATTAAAGCTTTGTCAAGTAGCAAAATTAGGACTGATGATGTTAATTTCAGCCCCTAAAGAGGAAAACCATTGGATGATGTGTGGAGAATCAATGATGGAGGAAACTTTCTACTTTGTTGGCAAACTTGACCTACATGATAGAAACGAGAAGTACATAATTAGATCATTTTCTCTTGTTACAAAGTGTGCTTTTTTTATTTTGTCACAAAGCAATTTGATGTTGAACACTTGAACCTATGTATAGTTATTTTTTAATTTTTTTTTTATAACAAAGGGTGTCTGAGTCCTTAGGACCCGACTAGAACCTATGTATATTGTGTCATGTAAATCTGTAGTACTCAATTGCGAAAATCTTAAAATTCAATGAATGCCATTTATTTTCTTTAGTCCCATGTTTTTAACTTGTTTCCATATTCTTAAATTGTTTCGTCTTTTGGAAGTTATGATTAGCACGGGGGGAGAAGGGACTATAGGATGTAATCAGCTTGTGAAGTTTCACCAGCATAGTCGTTGGCGAAAAGGGAATCAATAGCAAATTACATATGGACCGATGTGCGCCGTAACTTCTTCACATTTGTGCACATTACAATCCTTTCAATCTAACTTGAACATAAGTGCCAAAAATAAATCGAACTTGACCATTGTTACATAACGCTTTCCCATATGATCTGACGGTTACGGACTTGCACACATTCAGGGCATGCTTTCAAAAACACGATATTTTTATTTTTTTCATCTAACTTAGGAGTCTATTTTGGTAATTGGCTCATTTGTAACTCTACACTTCTTTCACATGACCTGAATCTACGCTACCTCTTGCCTACCAAGTATCCCTTCAACTGTCTCTCTCTCTCTCTCTTATTCTGACCTCCCTTCCACATTCAACGACCTGACAAATGATCAACCTCTAGCATAAACACATACCTTTCTCACCTCTCTCTCTTTCTCTTCTCTTCTTCTTGCTCCACTTTGCTCCTAAGGGACATTGGCTTCATCCCCAACAACCAAAGGAATCCCGAACTCACTTGCTTTTCGCAATGGAGGCTCGACTCAAATGGTCTATGGCTAGACGACAACCCTCTTGCCTTCTCTCTTCCACTCCTCATGCTGCAAGTCTCTGTGGTTTTCATCACCACCCGGATAACTCATTACCTCCTCAAGCCCTTCAAACAGCCAAGAGCTGTCACCGACATCCTTGTAATCCAATCTTATCCTCTCCCATCTTATTTTCTAATGGCTATGAACCTGTTGTTCTATAACCATTGTGTAGTACCAAAAGCTTGAGATATTCGGAAACAGATTATCGATATGTTTGGTTCATATTAAGAGAGTCTTTAGCAAGTGCAAACATTCATCAAGCTTTGAGTGCACACCTGCATCCAGCAGAACATGAATGCACACACCATGTCAGATAATTCATTGTTCCCAAAGGTTGAGCTATTAGGAAACAAATTATCGACATAGTATTAACTTTATAATTTAACATGAGGACGGCTTACATGAGATCGCTCTTATATAAAGAGCGAGGCCAATCTTTTGGGCCATTGGACTCCGATCCAAAGGTGGATATCAAACAAGTGGGTAGGTAAGTGTGTCACATCAAGGGATAGGTGAGTTTGTAACCATCAGATCAAAATCCAACAGCTAAGACTAGAAGTGGCCTCATATAAGCTATATGAGAGCGATCTCATTTAAACTTTTCCCTTTTAATATACAGTTACAAGTTTTTCCAGCTCTTTATTTTTTGAGGGCACAAGGTGGCATGCTTATAGGCCCCTCGGTGCTCGGGTGCAACAAGGTGATATCTGGAGTCATGCTCCCACGCCAAGGCTTCCTCACTCTTCACATTGTGTCAATGGTTGCATTCATGTTCTACATGTTCCTAGTTGGAGTGAAAATGGAAAATAGATGTAGGGGCCGTCAAGATGTAAGGGAAGAAGTGTCAACCAGTTTGACACTAAGCCCCCCCCCCCCCCCCCTCTCTCTCTCTCTCTCTCTCTCTCTCAAACTCCTCACCTCCGAGCTCAGGCATTTTGCAACGTCGTGCTCGATGGTCTATGACGTGTGTTAAAATAGTATGGGAAGAATTGTACTTTACCCAACTGTGTTAAATGAAATCGCAATTAAACCTTAAATAGCATATCACTTGAAATTATCTGAGGCAAAATATGCACTCTTGACTTGGAAACATATATTGCCGCCCCCACGTGCACAGGTTTCATCCAACAATCTGTCCTAAAGATACAATGGACCATTGGTCGACGAGTGGTGCACTACAATAGTACTAACCCCAAACTCAGAGACAAAGTAAAACTATTGTCTTTTCTTAAAAAGAGAATCAGAGAAGAAAAATGACTTTTATAGAACGAACTGTGTTCTTTTTTCTCATTATTTTCTGTTTCAAGTAGCCCTATATATAGGAACCCAACAGACACCTTTTCACAAAGGGAGATGAATGGACACCCTTTCACAAAGGGAGATGAACTAGCACTCTTTCATAAAGGGAGATGAACTAGTAACCTTTCATAAAGGGAGACGAATGGGCACCATTTCACAAAGAGAGACGAACTGACACCCTTTTTACAAAAGGAGATGAATGGGCATAACTGTTCATTGTCCACCGAAGCACTCGTCTTACCGTTTTATCATAATCAATGGCTCTTAAGCTAAAAAAAAAAGTAATTAACCATTTGATAAAAAATCAAAGGTTCTAAATGCAAAGTATTAAGTGCTAAGTGCGCTACAATGCGCCCATTCGCCCACGCCACGCACACGTGTGTGCACCTTCGATGCACCCACGAATGTACACACACTTGTTTAGGGAGAGTCTCCACACCAATAATAGATATAATAAGAGAGAAAATTTCTTTATATATATCCTATTACACCAAGGTGTCTTTCTTATTTGGGATGAAAGAAATTTTCAAAATAGAGATTTCTTTTCATTTTTCCTCTAATTCCTATCAAAAGACAAAAATAGAGTGAAAGTGAATTTCCCTCTAATTCCTATTAAAAGACAAAAATAAATTGAAAGTGAATTTTCCTCCAATTCTTAGTTCAATCACATAATCAATATGAGCCTAAATCATGAGGCTATTATTAGTGGGCTTTGCACCACTATCCAATCCACCATATCTTTACTAAAATTTGGGCCCACTGCTCAAATACAAAACCCAATATTCCCCACATGATTAATTACGATTAGGAGAAATACCTGGAAACTAGAAAGACAAACACTCGTAAAAGTATTGGCAACAACACACTATGTATTGAAAACCTCCACATAATTGGATATGCGCCACTCTCACAAGCTCAAAGTGATCTAAGTCTTGAACTTGGACCATAGAGTGAGAGCTTTGACATACCTAAGAATAGTATGAACTTGTCTATGAAGTTCTCACAGGGTAGTGCATTATGGCCATGCGCTGATATCTCGTATTCATGAGTGCATCTTCGGGTGAACCAGCCCATAGACCCACATTACTGCGGCTTCAGAGTACCCTCATATAGGTGATAATCTCCAAAGGTACACCGTTTGGACAATACCCTACCATACAGGCCTTGATTTCATTAAGACATTAGTCTCCTTGACTTAGAGAGTTGAGTACTCCTCATTAATATGGGAAAGGGTGAATTATATGAGTACTCCTCAAGCCAATCATTAGCTTGTTTTCCCATTGAATCTTCATTGTAGGATCACTATGCAAATAAATTGGGTTGCTACCAACTATGGCTCCTGATGGGCTTTTAACCTCATTCCCCTCGATGAATTTAGGATTTGTCTTCTTGACAATCCTTTAGTGAGATGATTAGCCAAGTTATCTACTGGTCTCACATAACTAAAGGTAATGACTCTTAAAGAGTTCAACTTATGCAAGATTTTATACATGAGTTTTATATGCCTTGAGGATTTCCCATGATGAATCTTGCTATGAACTTTAGCAATGGTTGCCGTATTATCACAATGAATCAAAATGACAGGAATTGACTTATCCAACATGGTAAGTTTCATCAACAAGTCCCTAAGCCATTCAACCTCTCCTTGGCCATTTTTAGAGCCACTAACTCTGACTCTATAGTAGACCTAGTAATTAAGGTCTGGTTCATTAATTTTTAAGCTACCGCTCCACCACATAAAGTGAATATAAATCCACTAGTGGCTTTACTATCATCTGAATCTGTAATCAAGTTTGCATCACTATATCATTCTAGTACAGTGGGATAACCTGGATAACATACTCCATAGGACATAGTACCTTTAAGATATATGAGCAACCTCTCAATGGTTTTCCAATGAGATTTATCCAGATTTTTAGTGTATCTATTAAGTCTCCCCACAACATAGGATATATCTAGTCTACTGCTGTTAGCCAAATACATTATGTTTCTTATAATTTGGGAGTACTTAAGTTGTGACACACCATCCTCACAATTTTTCCTCAACCTACACGTAGGATCATATAGGGTATTCACAGATTTACACTCAAAGTAACCATACTTCTTTAATATTTTCTCCATATAATGTGATTGACTCAACACTATACCTCCTGGAGTGCTATGAATCTTAATGCCCAGAATTACATTTGCATGTCCAACAAAATGCCTATGTAATAAAGTTTTGATTTCTAGAATCTCATTCACATCATTACAAAAAATAAGTATGTCATCAACATAGAGACATAAAATAATATAAGCATTATTTGTTTGTTTAAAATAAAAGTATTTATCTATCACATAAACATTAAAACCATTAAACATTATTACATTGCCAAACCTTTCATGCCATTGTTTTGGAGCATGCTTTAAATGATAGAGAGATTTAACAAACTCATACACTTTCTTTTCTTGACTAAGAATTACAAATCCATCTGGCTGATCAATATATATCTCTTCCTCTAATTCATCATTCAATAACACTGTTTTGACATCCATTTGATGAATTTTGATATGATAATGGGCTGCTATTGCTTCAAGCACATGAATTGTGGTAATTCTAGTCACAGGAGAATATGTGTCAAAGTAATCTAGACCCTTCCTTTGGCAACTAGTCTGGTTGTATACTTTTCAATGGATCCATCAGGATTCAGTTTCTTTCAAAAATCCACTTCCATCCAATTGGTTTAGACCCATGAGGTAGATCACTCAAGACCACATCCCATGAGGAAGTATGAAATCCATCTCACTTTGTATAAATTCCTTCCAAATAGAAGCATCACTAGAAGTCATAACATCTCGATATGTCAAAGCATCATCTCTTACTAAGTATAGAAACCATCTTGAAAGTTATTTTCTATTATAGATCTTTTATTCATTTTAACCTCATCATTAGTACAAGACACACTAATTTTAACAATAGGACTCAATGATGTACTAGATTGATCTTGCATGACAACCTTTGCCTTTTCCTTCCAAGGAAAAATATTCTCATTGAATATGACATCATCGGATTCTTTAATATTGTTAGGTATATAATTCGCTCGATCCGAACTTATCACCAAGAATCTATATGCACTACTGTTTTGTGCATATCTAATAAATACACCGTCAGAAGTCTTAGAATCTAGTTTATATACCTACACATTTGGAATTTTTACCTTAGCAAAACATCCCCACACTTTGATGAAACTTAAACTTGATGTTCTTCCCTTCATTAGCTTGAAATAAGTTTTCTCACTACTTTTATAAGACACTCTATTCAAGATCACACAAGCAGAAAGTAAAGCTTCTCCATACAAGTTCTTGGGTAAACAAGAACTAGATAGCATAAAATTAATCATATCAAGGAAAGTTATATTATTTTTTTCTGCCACTCCATAAAGCATTGTAGTTTCATGAATAATTTCATGATCTTTGCAAAATCTATTAAAATTAAAAGAACAATATTCCCCACCACGATCAGATCTCACTCGCTTGATTCGCCTATCAGTTTGATTTTCCACCTCATTTTTAGACATCTTAAATTTCTCAAAAGCCTCATCTTTAGTAGTAAACAAGAACCAGAGAGCATAAAATTAATCATATTAAAGAAAATTATATTATTTTTTTTGCCACTCCATTAAATTGAGGTGCATAAGGCGCTGTAGTTTCATTAATAATTCCATGATCTTTGCAAAATTTGTTAAAATCAAAAGAACAATATTCCCCACCACGATCAGATCTCACTCGCTTGATCCACCTATAAGTTTGATTTTCCACCTCATTCTAAGACATCTTAAATTTCTCAAAAGCCTCATCTTTAGTAGTAAGCAAATAAACATGATAATATTTTAAATAATCATCTATAAATGTTAAATATGATCATCATCATATGTGAGCTCATCACTTTCACTATGTTCTTTCTCTTTAACACTATGTGAACCTTGTGAAATATGAAACTCATCATAGACTCCATGCACAACTTACTTTGGTGGTTTATCTTTACCAAAGTCCTCAATTGTTTGATCTTCTTGAAAGACCACATCTATACTTCCCATGAGTTTCTTATTTTTTAGATCCCATAACCTATATCCAAACTCATCATCACCATATCTTAAAAAGATGCACTTAATAGCTTTGCCATCTAACTTTTTTCTTTGGTCCTTTAGGACAAGTACAAATGCCTTGCAACGAAATACTTTCAACTGTGAGTAGGAGGGATCTCTACCACTCCATATTTTTTTCGGTACCTCACAATCTAATACATATGAAAGAGATCAATTAACTAAGTAACAAACGGTACTCATAACTTCACCTCAATAGCTCTTTGGAAGCTTTTCCAAAGATAGCATACTTCGAATTCGTTCCACTATTGTTTGTTTGATCCTTTCCGCAACACCATTGCATAGAGGAGTATAAAGCACAATTATTTCATGCCTTATATCATATTTGTTACAATAATTATTGAACTTCTTTGAAGTATACTCTTCCCTATTGTCGATGCGAAGACATTTAAGAAGTTTTCCTATTTACCTTTCAACTATAACATAAAACTTTTGAAATTTGTCTAACATTTTATCCTTATTCTTCTGCCAAAGTGTGATTCATAACCTTCATCGTCAAGTATTCCCATTATATGAGAATCAACCTCAAGTGCATAATATTTCTTACATCCTTGAGAATCATCCCACACTAGTCACAAGTGCACATCTCCATTTCTAACAATTTTTGAAACCCCATGGTTTTCTATCCTCACCACCCCTAAGTCCCCCAACTAATATGTAGTGAAGAACTCTCTATAAGACGTTGAATAGAAAGATGCCCTTGAATTTACAACCCAACTAGTTGCATTTGTTGAACTCAAACAACTTACATCAAAAATATAGATCATAACAAGTTCTTTACCTTTCTCTATAATATAATTAGCTTATTAAGCTTGCTTGCCTTGCTCATTTGGTAAAGCTTTCTTCTGTTCATTTAAGAATTTTTTACACTCCTTGAAATGCTCAAGCCCACTACAATGAAAATATTTCATCCATTTTCGAGATTTTGACCTCTTGCCTTATTTACCTTTTTTGGGTCTCTACTCTTTTGACTTTCATCTTCTTTGTTCGAAAACTAAAACTTGAGATAAATACCCCAAGGACTTTTTCCTAACCTCTTCATTCAACAAGCTATTTGTGACTTAGCACATAGATAACACTCAATTTGTTGTCGAGTTGTTTAGAGACACCACAAGAGTTTCCTACCTCTCTGGTAAGGAACCAAGCAACAACAAAGCTTGCAGCTGATCTATACATGAAATATGCATTTTATTATCTCATAAACTTATATTTATGCTAGTGTTTGATTAGAATAACTACTACTTTAATATAGTTTTTGGTTTTTGTAGGAAACAAGAGTAATACACAGAAATAAAGAGAAAAGTAACTCGAATGGTTAAATTATCATAACTTCGTGTACAAATGTCGGATTCGACTGATTCAAGATTCATGTTAAATTTCAAGAAGTCAGCTTTCCAACGCCACCGACCGCGCATAATTCGGAGTTCGGAGCGAAAAGTTATGACCATTGGAAAATCGTGCTGCAAAATGAATAGCAAAGCGATCGATCGGCCAGAAAAGTGATCGATCGCCGTATACGCAGAATTGAAATAAGGCCTATTTTGACTTGGATTTGGAAGGGGATTTGAGGGTTTTCCTTCACCCCTATATATATGCCTTAAGAGAGAACGTATTGGGCATTAGAGAATAGAGTTTTGAGTCCCTTGGAGGCTAGAGCAAAGGAAGAAGAAGATGATGAAGATGAAGATGATGGATTCTCTTCCCATGCTTGGCTAAACTCCTATCCAAGGCGTAGATGAAGCCCAGTAATCTGGTTGTGTAGTTTCTTTTCTCTCATCTTTTGTTTTTACTCTAGTTGGTGTATGAACCTTTGTTATGCAATTAAAGTTAATTCATTGAGTTTATTCTTTGTGCTTGAGAGAGACAAAAGTGGATTTTATGAATTTCAATCTGAAAGATTACTTGCATGTCTGAGAGGAATGTGAGTGTTCTGATTTGTCATATATTAATAAAGTTTCATTGATTTATGCTTGAGAGAGATAGATCACAATTCCATATGCTTAGTCGATTTATGTGTTACGTCCGAGAGGAGAGCACTATAATTTGAATTGACAGGTGTATGTCTGAGAGGAATACACCAGCCAATTGGAAATCTTTATTTAAAAGAGAGAGAGAGAGACTTTATACTAGTTTATTGTGGTGGATTCGAAGCCTTGGTATTCCACATATTGATTAAATCTCAGCTTAGTTTAGTTTAAAGTTCATTGCTTTCTTAGTCTAAAATCAACATTGCTATTTTCTCTTGAATTTGGTAAAGTATTCACCGTCCCTGAGGTTCGACAACCCTTATTAATACTCGCCGTAGTACAATTGCCTTGTGCACTTGTAAGGGTTTTATATTTAAACGATCAGCAGCTCATCATCCAAGCTCATCTTAGTAGTTGTCAATTGCTTCACGATTCTTTGCACCTTATTCAACTACTCCCGCCATGAACCATTTTCATTAAACTTCAAGTTCACAAGCGTCTAGATCAAGAATGCTTTATTTTTCGTGATCTTCCTTTCATACAAGTCATGTAGTTTACCCGAAATAGCTTTTGCATCAACCTCATTAGACATATGGTGATATACAACATCATCCAACCATTTTCTAATGCATGATATGGTTTTTCTATTCTCTTTCTGTCAATCATCTTTCTTTGTCTTCTCCCGCTTCACTCCGAAAACAGGCTCAAAGAAATCCTTAAAATACAAATGGTCATCCATCTTAGTTTTTCATATCATCCAATTACTCACATTCAAGCTAATCATTTTTCTGTTGTGATTCTCGATCTTAGCAAACCCAAAGATAACTTCCAACCTTAGCTCTCATACCACTTGGTGGAGAAACTACATATTTTCTCCCTTTTGAATTAGCCAAGAAATACAATTAAATACACATTTCTCCACACCCACAATGATGCAAATGAGTTTTTTACACTTCCATGATGCAGGATGCACTAAATTATCACACACACAAAGCAAGATTAACAAAAAATATTTCATCGAACACTTGAAAAATACAAATTTAACATGGTTCATCGCCAAGGCAACGACTACGTCCATGAGGCTTAAAGATTAAATCCACTACTATCAACTTTGAATACACTCAAGTTAGTAGAGATTATATCAACATTCAAAGGTAAAGACCCTCTTATAAGTTAGGGAGAAATGTTATCCTTAAGTGGAATACACAAAGAATAGAGATGAAAGGATTACCACTAACCACCTATGATTAGTCTTCTCGTTGACAAGAGTAATGTTTTGCACTTCAAAAATCTCTTCATTTCATTTTCATTCTTCATTCAAGAAACCCCATTTCTTAATCTCTAAAGCTCATTTAAAGTTGTAGTTTTTTTCTTATCTCATTTTTTTCTCAAAAGAACCATATTTTAAGAAGAATTAATTATTTTTACAAAGAAACCCTTCTTTGTTTTAATAATTTACACTTAACCGTAAAGTAATGGGCATCTCCACATGAAAGGGAAGCCTAAACAACTATGAGCCTCACATGATAAAGGGAAAAAACCCAACCTGAACAAGACTGGGAAGTTGCCTAGTGAAGTTCCAAATCATCTGTACTTCCAGGAGGGCAAGGTGGGAGATTCTAGAAATTATCTGACAGTGAATATGGAAGCCAAAATAGATAGAATTATGGAAGAAAAACTGAAGGTTGAGGACTATCTCTTAATGGGTAAGCCTTTTGTTTCATGTACTGCCAGTGTTCATGAAGATTTGGTTAAGAGGATTTTTTATCCTGAAGATCCTTCACTAGGAAATCATGAGGTTGAAGAATAAAATAAGGTACCATCAACCTTGATGATACTATTGTAATCTGATCCCTTAGGTGAGAATGGTGTGCCTCTCAACTTGTCGTTGAGTTGTAACTCCTGTCTTCTTTTTTTGCCAAATATAAAACTCGTCCACTATGTTGGACTTTTGTATGCAGACATATAACCAAGCTGGACTCCAATGTGGGTTCTTTTTTTTTTTGTCATTGTAAGTTGTTTAGTAATGGAAAAAAATGCTTCCTGTATTTGTGTTGATATGCCGCTTAGGCATATTGCTAGAGTGCACAATTGTATTAACCCTTTTTTTGTTTGTTTTTTCCTTTAAACAATTACGTAAACTTAAGGTATCGAATGACCTAGGCATTTGAGAAAATAGTGAGATCAAAAAGAGAAAACAATATATAGTCCTCTAAAGTTACTGATAGAATTTGGTCCTTAATAATTCAATAATACAGGAAAATGCAGACTGAAGATAAAATTATATTCCCTCTATCCGACTTTAATAGAAACATTTTGTTTTCCCAAATTGAACCAATTTTGAAAAACAAAATGTTGCTATTAAAGTCAATGGAGGGGCTAAAAGGGTGCTACTTTTGTCGTAGCGTTCAAAGTCCGGTCTAGTTTACTTGTTAAGGATAAAGGTAGCTACTACATTAGGTAGAAAAATAAATTGATTAAAAGATGGAGTTTCTACTAAGTGCTAAATCAAGCCCAAAGAGGATTGGATATATATTTTTTCTTGAAAACGAGGATTGGATATGTTAACTTGAACTTTGCCAAGTTATGACAGAGTTTGAGCACTCAGATTATGTTGTGACCCAGCAGGGTCATGAGGGAAAGCCTTAGCGGCAGGGAAGAAGGAAGAGAAGAATAGTAGAAGAAGAGTAATTCTTATTGCATAAATTCCAAATGAGGAAGACGCCCCCAATATAAAGGGATCAGATGGCGCATCTGCCTAGGGCGCCATCTGTCTACTCTGATGGGCCACTAATTGGCGCTAATGATTTTCTATCAGCCCGTTTCCTAACAATTAGCCTAAACGGGTCTGATTACAATAAATCAAATATCCTAATGACTGAAATAACGTATGATGACTTGCTGACGTTGGTTTGCTAACGTACACCACACCATGGGCCTGCTGACGTTGGGCTACTGGCATCCACAACACTCCACTACACTCCGCTACCGCATTGTCCTCAATGCGGCCAAGACGAAAAACGAACCAGAAACTCATCCTCAAGGATCCACTCTGCGTCCTCTAATGGGTGGCCCTGCCAAGTGACTAATACTTCTGTCATAATACGGCCAGCACGATGCACGCGACGTTTATCAGGGAGAGAAGCTGGCACTCGATCGCCAGTGTCGGTGGAGCCCATGAGAGGCAATGGTGGAATAGTAACTACCAGCTGAGGGTCACCCACAAAATGGCGGAGACGAGATACGTGGAACACCGGGTGGACCAGGGACCCAGTAGGCAGAGAGAGACGATAGGCGACCAAACCGACCCTCTCCACAATGGCATATGGCCCATGAAAGCAAGGGGCCAGCTTCTGATCAGCCCGAAATGAGGTATGGCGCTGGGGCATAATGGAGACATAGACATGTTCAGCCACCTGAAACTCTCTATCAGAACGTCGCTTATCATAGATCTGTTTCATCCTATTCTAAGCTGACGCGAGATTGGCTTTCAATTGGCGGAGGACTTCATCACGTGTCTGGAGCATGTAATCCACCTCTGCAATGGAGGAGCGATCAAGCACATAAGATAGAATGGTGGGGGGAGGATGGCCATAGACAATTTCAAATTGTGTGAAGTCGGCACGTGTGTGATAGGCCGTATTGTACGACCACTCAGCCCAAGGAAGTAATTGCAGCCAGCGGCGGGGCTGATCCCCTACAAAGCAACGTAAGTATTGCTCAAGACATCGGTTCACAACTTCAGTTTGGCCGTCTGACTGTGAATGATATGCTGTACTCATATGCTGTCCTGTCCCATGTAACTTAAAGAATTCTCGCCAAAACTGATTAATGAAGATCCGATTGCGGTCAGAGACTATGGTTCGTGGCATGCCATGAAGCTTGGCAACATCTCGCACATAGGTTTCAGCAACCGTGCGGGCCGAGTAGGGATGACTCAAAGCACAGAAATGGGCGTACATAGAAAGACGGTCAACCACCACCATAATCACCGTCTTCCCACTGGCTGCGGGCAAGGCCTCAATAAAATCCATGGATATATCTTCCCAGACCTTGTCCGGGATAGGAAGTGGCTGTAGAAGGCCCGCAGGAGAAGAGGACGCAGATTTGGCCCGTTGGCAGACATCACAAGCAGCAATATAATTATGCAGGTCCTTCCTGAGACATTTGAAAGTTCGGAAGTGCCCTCATGCCCTACAACTGGAGTATCATGAAAGTGAGAAATCGCACACCGTCGGAGATCCGAAGAAGCAGGCACCCATAACCGATCCTTCCAGAACAAAAGATTATCCCGCCGCACGAAGGGGGGCTCAGCACGGGGATCAGCCTGCAGTCGACCAATCAAGTCCTTGGTGTCCCTGTCATCAACATAGGCACGTTTGAGTTTAGGAAGAAAAGGACAGCCAGGAATAGAGAACGCATACAATGCAGGTCAACGGATAAAGCATCCGCAACCGTGTTTTCGACCCCTTCTTGTAGACAACTTCATAGTCATAACCCAATAATTTGCTGACCCAACACTGCTGAGAGGGAGTAGAGACCCACTGGTCCAAGAAGTATTTCAGTGGCTGGTGATCAGTCCGAATGAGGAATCGCCGACCAAGCAAGTAGGGCCTCCACTTTGAGATAGCATGCACAATAGCAAGCATTTCCTTTTCATAAGCAGAGAGTGTCAGAGATCAACCAGACAATGCTTTACTGTAGAAGGCAATAGGTCGCTCTTTCTGGAGGAGGACAGCCCCGAGACCCACATCAGAAGCATCTGTCTCAATAACAAAAGGCAAGGAGAAGTTCGGGAGCGTCAGAACAGGGGCCTGGACCATGGCCTGCTTCAATAGATCGAATGCCTCCTGGGCCTTGTCAGACCACAAAAAAGCTCCCTTTTTGAGTAAGGATGTAAGTGGACCAGCAATAACCCCATACTTCACAATAAACCGCATGTAATAACCTGTGAGGCCCAAGAACCCACGAAGAGACTTGACACAGGTGGGTCGCGGCCAAGAGAGCATGGTGTCCACCTTAGATGGATCAGTAGCCACTTCAGCGTGTGAAATAATATGGCCCAAGTACTCGACCTGTGGGCTGCCAAAGGAACACTTCGATCTTTTAAAAAATAAAGAATGTGCACGCAAGATAGTGAACACGGACCTCAGGTGGTTGATATGGTCTGCTAACGATGAACTGTATATCAATATGTCGTCGAAGAAGACGAGCACAAAACGGCAGAGATAAGGGCGGAATAAATCATTCATGAGGCTTTGAAAGGTCGCCGGGGCATTTGTTAGTTCAAAGGGCATGACAAGAAACTTATAATGGCCATCATGCGTCCTGAAAGCCGTCTTATGAATGTCATGAGGCTGCATTCGGATCTGATGATATCCCGAACGCAAGTTGAGTTTGTTGAACACCGCTGTTCCCGCCAGCTCATCTAATAGCTCCTCAATTACCGGAATGAGATACTTATCTTTGACTGTGATTGCATTAAGCGCCCGATAATCCACACAAAAATGCCAAGATCCATCCTTTTTCCGAACGAAGAGTACCAGGGACGAGTATGAACTGGTACTAGAACGAATAATGCCGGATTGTAACATTTCCTGGACCAGCTTCTCAATCTCCGTCTTTTGCACATGAGGGTATCTATAGGGCCGAACATTGGCTGGTGGGGCCCCAGGCATGATAGTAATGGAGTGGTCATGGGCCCTCGGTGGTAGAAGACCTGTTGGCTCAAGGAAGAGGTCAGCATGCTCAGCAAGGAGATCGATCATGGCCGCTGGTAGATCCGGTTGGCGAACATCGACCATAGCACGCTGTTGTAAAAAGAAGCCTTGAGGTGTAAACCGAAATAAAGATCCCACCTCCTGTGCAGTGTATAAGGTTCCCGATTGCGATCCATGTAGGTGGATACGCTGGCCGGACACCTCAAAGTCCATCGTCAAATTCCGAAAGTTCCATATCACATCCCCTCAGTCTTGCAGCCATTGGACGCCGAGCACTACGTCCGCCCCTTTCGTGGGTAATGAAAATAAGTCAATAATAAAAGAATGCCCTTGGATCACCAATGTTACCTGCGAACAAACCCCTATGCTACGGAGATGCTTGTTGTCCCCAATCAATACGTCAAAGGGCTTAGAATCAGAGAGATAACATCCTAGACGTTGGGCCACCTTGTCATTAATAAAATTGTGAGTCGACCCACTATCAATCAGAACTGCAACATTTTGGCATTTTAGCTGGCCCTGCACACGTATGGTCCTGGGAGTGAACGTGCCCGAGAAGGCATGAACTGATATCTCTGGCTGCACCTGGTCGTAGAGGCCAGTTACCTCATCATACTCAGCGATCTCCTCATCTTCCGCTTCTTCGATGAGTAGACTACTGCAAACAGAGTAGCGATGTCCGGGCACGTACTTCTCATCACACTTATAACAGAGTCCCTTGGCGTGCCTTTCCTCCATCTGAGCTTGTGTCAGGTGACGGATGGGAGGGTTGCTGGGACTTGGCAAGGGAGGCCGACTTGGGCCAGAGCCAGGGGTTGGAGTCACGGCTGGGGTATGGCCGGTGTATGGTCTCGGGATCAGCCCCCCTCGACCCCCTCTCCTCTGACGAATTAACTTCTCCTCCTCGATTCGGGCATGGCGCACAACATCCCTCATAGTGTGGCATGAAAAGTGCCTCATTTCGTCAGCAATCTCAGGCTTCAAATCGGCTTGAAGGTGCCAACCAGGGCTGCCATCGGCCAGTCGGGCAAGCGGTTAGCAATTTTCATAAATTCAGAGTAATAAGCCCATACCATAGTAGTTTGGAGCAAGGTTGATAGCATTTCATTAAAGTCTTGAAACTCATTTGGGCCAAACTAGACGCACAGCTCGTCAGAGAAGGTCATCCACGTGAGGCAGCGCACCTCCTTCTCGTAAGCCCGAAACCAAACTGAGACGTCTCCGTCTAAGTGAAAGGCAGCCACACGGAGACATTCTTCATCAGAATAAGTGCCTTGATAAGCGAAGAATTTATCAGCATTGTAAAGCCATTCAATAGGATCCTCCTCTCCACTATACCGTGGAAACTGCAATCAGGCCAGTCTAAGCTCAGCAACCCCAGAGAACTCCTCCATATCATCCTCCATCTCAAACTGAATATTGCGAGGGCATGTGTTCATTAAGGAATTAATACGAACACCTTCCAGGCCTTGTGACTCCTGGCCATTATGGCCCCCATCAGCGTCGTTCATAGATCCAATTTGCATACCTCTCGGAATAGAATGACCGATAGGATTACGAAGGATTGATCCGCCAATTGTCTGCGATCCCCCTGGCCGTTCTTGGCCGCCAAGCCCTCCTGCTGATGGCGGTGGAGTGGTCTTGAGGGTAGCCTGGGTTGCTATCTCAGCCTTCATCTGTGTCTGGGCGAGTTCGACATTCTGCAATCGCAAGTTAATCGAATTGAGCAAGGAAAGCATAACATCTTGTCTAGAATTAGCATTCGCCCGTGGACTGGTAGCCTCCTGCGTCACGTCTGGCTCAGGCTGGGCGCGAGCACCCATAGCTGGCTACTTGCGGGGAGACATGATCGCCCCTAGATCAGAACTGCTCTGATACCAATGTTGTGACCCAGCAGAGTCACGAGGGAAGGCCTTAGCGGCAGGGAAGAAGGAAGAGAAGAAGAGTAGAAGAAGAGTAATTCTTTGCATAAGTTCCAAATGAGGAAGACGCCCTCAATATAAAGGGATCAGATGGCGCATCTGCCTAGGGCGCCATCTGTCTACTCTGATGGGCCACTAATTGGCGCTAATGATTCTCTATCAGCCTGTTTCCTAACAATTAGCCTAAACGGGTCTGATTACAATAAATCAAATATCTTAATGACTGAAATAACGTGTGATGGCCTGCTGACGTTGGGTTACTCACGTACACTGCTGACGTTGGGCTACTGGCGTTCACAACACTACTACAGGTCAATAATATAAATGTCTCTAATGAAACTTTAACCCAGGACCTGGACCTCCTAGAACCTGGAGCTTTGATACTGTGTATGGTAATGGAGTTTCCCAAAATTTTGTTCATTTATTTTATATTCCAACACTACCTCTGTCCCAGTTCAATAGCCCTATTTGTCAAAGCAAATGGGAGTATCAATATGGGATGGAGAAAGTATTATCTAAGGAATAAAATGTCATTAGTGCCTTTTGGTTAATGATTGTATAAGTGGTTCTAACATGTATGCCGAAAAATTCATCTGAAATATATGAATTTCATCATCAGCATAATCATATGTGCCTTATCCCAACTACCTGGGTTTGGCAGCATGAATTCTATACCATATGTGTACGCCTCTTTTTTCCGAACTCAAAATGATGGCACAGAATTTGCGCGATTAAAGTCAGTGGCAAGTTTTTAGGTTAGATGCCCTTCCTGGCGTATCCCTCTAAAGTTGAAGGTTCAAGCTAAACACTATGATCTCACCATGTGCGTTTCCAAATATGTAAAATGGCAATGTTTCAAAAAAAAAGTGAATCTAATAAAAGAAGAAATATGTGATTTCCAAATTGCCAATGGCCAACCACTTAATTCAAGTGCCAACCGGCAAGCATTACTGCAATTGAACAACTTTTTCCTTCATCTTGGTTATTATGAAGACATAAAAATGGAAATTAAAATGTCAATATGAAAAAGACAAAATTGTATTCTATAAGTCAATTAATTTGTTGAGAAGGCCAAACATTGTAGATACATAAGAAGAAACAAGTTTGCTTTCTTATATGTATGAACGGTTAGACAGCTTGAATCCTGATATTAGTGCTGACAAAGCCAAAGAGAGGAAAGCGAAGAACGCCATACTAATTGCTGCAGCAGAAGAATCAGTAAACATATTATCTGCTCCCTCTCGCATATTTGTAGTTAGAGCTGCTGCCGCCGATAATGAAGACATCAGTAGGTAAGCCACAACCTGCAGATTTTATACCCTCTCAGTACAATCAAATGCACCAAGAAATAAATAAGTGAATAGGATCATAATCTTGTTAGTAAGTCTTAATGAACATCATTGGAATAATCTTTTTCTAGTTTATGTAATTTGCTAAATTTTATATTGTTGTTCAATACCCACCACTAGGAGAGAATTTCTCGAAGAAAAAATGATGATTGATTCGTTCACTATGGAGAAAACTTACAAATTGGAGAAATTTGGCAAAAAAAACCTACAAATTGGAGAAAGTTAGTGATCTCACTATGCGCCCCCGCTACAGAGGGAGCAGGCAGGTGATGCCAATCCGCCTGTCCCCTGCATAAGTGTGCATCGTTGTATCTCAATCTGATGGCTCGCAATTCACCCCGATGCATGCCCTTCCAGATGCACCCTTTCCCCAACCCCTGATCCTATCCCTTTTGGGTTTTTTTTTGCAATACCCTTTTAGTTGCTTTGTGCTACCAGGCTTCCAATCAAATTCATGTGATTTAAGTTATATTTTTAAAAGAAAAAACAGCTAATAATAATTTCAGAAAAAGAAAGAGGAGTAATTTATAAGCTTTTCTATGGTCTGTTCAGGCCCCATCATTTCCAGACACACACAACCGCTACTAAAGGTTGTTTTAGCAGAGTGACTTATAATATTAAGGAGAATTACGGAATAGGGTTACGAAATTGCCCCCTTATATTAAGCTTGGTGAAAATGAGTGTACAAATACTTAATGATTCTACCCATTTTCAGAGTACAAATAGTCCATACCCTTATTGTCAGCTGCAAAGGTCCCCTGCCATAGGTAATGTAATGAGATGCAACTAGCCTCTTCATATACAAAGTTTATGACATAAATAAAGTCCTAGCATGGTACATGAAGGAGTACCATGATGTGGATGACCTAAAGTCTCTTGACCACGGTAGATAATGGTGCTAGCATAAGGCATGGAGTAACAGGCCCGCATTAGGGCTTCATGTACCCATGGAAGAGTTTTTCATCCAGTTGGAAGGTAGGAGCCGTCAATTAACATGATTGATGGCGCACACACTACTTTGGGCTCCACCAAACACGAGTTTGATGGAGTGCACAGTAGTCGCGTGTGCGCCATCTATCTTGACGTTCGTCGGCTCGCATTATTGGAGGATAACTTGGGGGATTACAAATGTTTCCCATATATCATGCTAGGAGCCCTTTAGGGCTTTGAGAGTTTTTTTTATATTACTTGATCAATGAGCCAGAAATTCTATATTACCTGGAGTTTCGGCTGAAATACCATATCACCTTAATATGCCCACCCGTTCTTCCTAAAACGCTCTCCTCACCACCCTTAATGATTTTACATGCCCCAACACCAAAAGACATGCCAATAAATAAATTCTTGTAATGACCACCAGTGGTGTTCAAACCACTTGTGGCTATTAGAGGAGAGGAGAAAATAAATTCTTGTAATTACCACCCAGTGGTGTTCAAACCACTTGTGGCTATTGGAGGAGAGGAGAAAAGAGTAGTTGAGCCATGAAGTACTTATCGCAAATCCGCAAAGTACTCTTTGCAAATTTATTATTTATATAGATAAATAGGAGAAAAAATAAATAAGAACGAAAAAAGGGTAAAAACGGATAAGAGAGATTTGTCAAAGTAGATCCATTACAAAGTGGGTTGTTCATCTTTTCAAATTGGTCAATTCACTATGGTGTGTCTCAAATTCTTTCGATTATCCCAATGGGATGGAGGAGGAGAAATTTTTTTAGAAGAATGCAGAAAAATGGTGAAAACATGTAAAAAATTAGTGATTTATTAACATTTTTGAACTTTGCCCTAAAAGTGCATGTTTATAGACACGACTTGACTTCAAGTCCAAGTCATGTTATCATACACATGATAGCACTATACGATTTGAAGTGAAGTCGTGCATATAAACACATGCTTTTAACGCAAAGTTCAAAATGTCATTAATTAGTCATTTTATATCCGTTTTTTTTTCTTTTTGCGTTTTTCTTTATTTTTTCTTCTCTTTATCTCTATGAGGATATACTAATTTTTTTGAGATGCGTTCTAATTTGGACGAATTTGTAAAGAGTACTTTGCGGCTCTACTACTCTTTTCTCTTCTCCTCCAACAGCCACAAGCAGGTTGAACACCAATAAGTAGTCATTATAAGAATTTTTTCACTGGAAGGTCATAACATTTAGGCGTGTGGCACGTCTCTACGCGTGTAAGAAGTTATGGGTGGTTAGGAGGGCATTTTAGGAAGAACGGGTACCATTTTTGGGTGATATGGTATTTCAGCGAAAACTCAAGTTAATATGGAATGACTAGCTCATTAACCAGGTAATATGGAAAAAATTCGGGCTTTGATCTTGGTGCCGGTTCTGAAAAACTTTTCCTGGGTAGACTATATATTTGCTATGTAATTAACCACTATGCCATTACCAAGATATTATACTTACTCCCTCCGTCCAATGAAGCTCATCTGCATTGCAAAATGACTTAAATTTAATAGGTTCTAAGCTGGTACAAAAAGATGGACAATTCCCTTATTTGATCTTGAAGTATGTAGGACTCCTCCAAATCCACACAAGCTTCATTGGAAGGAGGAAGTATTATTTTTCTTAGCAAACAATAAATGATGTGGGGGCTGTTTGGATAGTGAAAGAGGGCTGAATTCACTGTCAATTCAGCCCTCTTTCACGTGAAAGTGGGTGAAACATGTTTGTTGGGTGAATTTCAGGTGAATTAAAAAATTCACCTGAAAGAACAAATTCAGGTGAAAGAGCACTTTCAGGTGAAAGTCCTCATGAGGACTTTCACCTGAAAGTGAATTCAATTCATCTACAAAAATACAATTCTGCCCTCATTATGATTCATGAACAGTACTCCATCCGTCCAAAATTTGTACCAACATTTAGTTTTTCAAATTGAACTAAAATCAATCCATTTGGAAAAATCATATGGTATTACTAGTATCAGACGGAGTGTAGAAAAAAGGTCATGCAGAAGTAAAATGGTCATATTTTAAAATTTTACTTACTGTATCACATTAACTATCCAAACACATGACCAATTACATTCATTATAAGAATTTCACTATCCAAACGAATTTTACATTCATCATGAAAGTCAATGAATTTTTTCACCTGAATTTAATTTCACATTCATTACTCTTTCACTATCCAAACAGCCCCGGGGTCTCTATGCTATTTGACGGTTGGCTTATTAAATGAAATGAAAGGTCCATTACATACATTTAATTTAATATAAGAGAAGGGCTAGCCTAAGATGTAATGCCAGTGCGCAGTAGGCAGGCAGGTGTCAGATCACATGGGGCCCATGCCAGTTTTTTTCTTAATATAATTACAGTTTTCTTATGAAAAGTTCGAATGTTCATCAATGACACCAGTGGGAACTTCAAACAAAAGTGCCAAGGTAAGACAACCAAGGCAAGAAAAGGATGCAACTTCATCAATAAAAGAATAGAATTTCTAAGAGGAAATTTGAAAAAAAAATCCAAGATTAGTTTTGAGATGAAACTTAAAATTTTTACCATTACTCGATTTCCACGACCACCCCCTTCCCCCCTGGCGCCACCTGTTATTCTTAAGATATAGGATAAGTATAATGTTATCATGTGAGTTAAGGTGCGTTCAGCCTACCCTTTCCTTGCTATAGGATAAGTATAATGGTATCATATCCTAATGTCTTAGTTGTCAATAGGTATCTTCCAAATGTGTTACTTTCCTAAATCGATATACTCTATGTTGCTTTCAGTTTTAAGGTTTACGTTTCCAGATGGCACTCTTTTATTATGATGGATGATGGATAAGCAAAGTTTCCAAAACAAATACGGAGGATGATAGATAAGCCCCGGTTGCTGCATTCTACAAGCAAACAGACACTTAAAGACATTTATGCCCTTCAATTTATCTACTAACACAAGGAAACTCCCGGTTACCCGATTAAGAAAAAGGAAAGTGTCAAGCTTATAGGGGAAGGGTATTTTTGTCAATAGACTGAATTAAGACCTCTACCCTACCAATCTACCAAAAGGACAAGAGGAAGCCTACCTAAAAAGTTAAAGCGCACCAAATCAAATAATAAAATATCAAAATAAAATTATGAATCAAGTAGAGTAATATTTTATGAGATAATCAAAGAATAATTGACCTGGTCACCCAAGAAATCGGCATAGCCGGAGAACTCAAGGGAGATGACGTCATTTCCCGATGATAGCCGGTGGATGTGGCGTCCAATTTGCCCTGCTGTGTAGAGAAATGCAAGAATTGATATGGCTAGCAAGTACCTGCAGATTTTCATCAATTCTCCATAAAACTCATTCCCTAACATGATAAAATACTAATTATCATTATTCAAAGCCAAACAATTATAGAATCCAACCCAAATTTTGCAAAATAAAATGAATAAAATCATTAGGATTTAATCTATGATCACGCATTGAGTAATTTTCAGAGACCAGACCACTAAGCCCATCCTAATTCTCTTCCATTTGATCAATTTCTTTATTATTGACTTGACCAATTTTTTTGGATACCCATTTGATCAAATCGCATACATACGAATTGATCAGCTTAATTGAAGAAGATCTCATACCCACATCCAATTTTGATCGAATTTGGTATTAAGAGATGTGATCGAATGGATTAGTATCACAAACAAAAATTACACCTCTGATTTGGTAGTATTAATTACCTGTACTCTTCGTAGTTGTCGAAATTCATCCAGCCACCATGCTTGTTGGAAGCCATGACAATCATAGCAAGCAGGGAAAAGACAAGGCCAGCACCTCTCAATATTAGACTGCCCCTCTTCAACAGATCTTCCCTCTTCCATCTGTTGACAATTGAAGAGACAGCGTTCTTTGTTGTCGTTGTCGTTGGTGGAGCCTGATTCTCAACGTCCGGCGGAGCACTGGGTGTTGTCGGCATGCCCGGCGGTGGCTTCAGCTTTATCGCCCCGCTCGGCGGTGGCTTCAGCTTAATCCCACCCGCCTCTGGCGCCTCCGGCGTAGACATTTTATATGCCAAATTTGTTGAATCTTTGTTTTACTTGGGAAGAGAAAGAGAGGGCGGAGAGGGAGATAAGACAGTGGTGTTGTAAGTTCAGGAAATGAGATGGAAAGGGAGGCAGTTATATAACAGCTAGGCTTCGCGCCAGATATATATAGTTGTCATAGTAGAATTATACCCGACAGCCGAACAGGTCCGTAAATAGAACTAAAAACAGCTCTTGTTGTCAATTGGATTGATTGTATTCATGTCTTTGAGAAGATCATCCTCCTTGGCCTTTGGATGAGTCCAACAATGGGGATTCTGTCTAACCGTTGTGACTAGAAGAGTCACATTTGTATGTACCCTGCATCACCATGCACAGCCACACTGGAGTCCGGATCTGATGGTGAGAAGTTTCACCAGCCGTCGATCATACGAAATCGACGGCGCACACGGATATAATGTGCGCTCGATCAAAACCGCGTCTTTTGACCGAGCACACTCGTTTTTCGTGTGCGCCATCGATTTCGTATGATCGACAACGGGTGAAACTTCACCAGCGGCCTTGCTGGTGAAGCTTCACCAGCATATTCCATTCCGCGACACTGGCTTCCACGAGAAGGCGGGCGTTGATACAGGGAGCAGGCGTGTTTGAATTGCCTGACCGCCCAATGATTTAATGTGTGTTGTCAAATTTCAATCCGACGGCTTGCAGTGCCTGAGTGCACGCTGTAAGCTACGCCGCACGCTAACTTCTTTTGTCAGAATTCGATAACGTGATCACAATTTGATTCCACTTATGCATGCAAAGTTTCGGGCCAGGGAGTCTGATATTGTACTTTCAATTGGGCTTCAACTCAATTTCGACCCATCCATCTCTTAGATTGGATTTGCACATCCTCCATCCTTTCAATATTAAGATTATAATAAATAAATCATTGTACCAAGAAAACACCTGAAATTAGTTTATTAAAAAATAAAATCACACGCCTAATATGGGATGGAGGGGGAATGTCGCATTTTATTTACTCCAGATGAGTGTCTTCAGGAACTACTTCTAACCGAACACCTAGTTGATCGCCATTCCTATGGAGGCTGTATTTTCAGAAATTATCCAAACCAACGGTTCAGTTTCCATCAGATCAACGCGGCGCAACTCGGTTAATTAGCTACAAAGCCAGTGGGGTATTATAGTACCATCTTCGAATCATATGCAGTTTCCCTTTCCTTTTTTGTGAATCAATACAGTTGAACTTTGGTAAATTGTCAAATGCAGCTTTCTTTTTTTTTTTTGTAGGACGGAAAAGATACAGTTAGACAGTTAAATCTCAATTAAGAACTTTGGACAATGTTGTCATGATCCATCCATGAGCAAAGCATAATGATAAACGGGAAGTCCAAAGATGACATTGCAAGTCTCTCAGTGAGAACCCCGTGAACCTTAAAGTTATCATCAACTACATTTTCTTGGATGAAGTCAAACAATGACATGTTATCAGGAAAAATAAATCAAATAATAACCTTAAACAAATCTTACATTGTGTCTTTGTAATTCTCCCTACATCCCATGAAGCTCGTCTGAATTTGAAATATCATGGGTCCATTGAAATTTACATGGCTGACTTTGCCCACTCACGACCGAAAAAAAAAAGGAAGAAAGGTAACATACTTTTGTACGGGCCTTAGAGTCCAATAAATTTCACTCATTTTGCAATGCATTTGCTTCATTGGACGGATGAGTATCCATAGATTAATACCTGATGAAGGAATTTTGGCTCTTTAAGCCTTATGACTCCTCCATCGTGAACAAAATTTAGTTCATTTAATACAAGAACAATCAGGACTACTAGTGGATTGAGGGAGTATTAAGTAATAAATTAGCATGCCAATACTAATCATCTCTTTTATATGCTCGATCAATCCTTAATATGATATCTATCCATTTTTTGGGTCCAATCCCTGCGACATAGTTTAAAGCGTGTTTTAGTTGTTACTTGTTATCTATCTATTTTTTGGGTCCAATCCCTGCGAAATAGTTTAAAGTGTGTTTTACTCGTTGCTCGTACTTGTTACCAAGCGTCCCCACATAAGAGAGTTGGGATGTGTTTTGGGTGCTGCTAGCTTTTTTGGAACAACAGCCTATCCGACCACAAACGTAAAACAGAGGCCAGGGTTGAGGCACCCCGGACCAGTTGACTCAATACAAACCTTGAAAGTCCTAGAGAGTGATTTACGTTCACAAAACACATTTATAGCTCTATTTCCTTCTCAGCCCTCTGATGTAGACATGGCGTCTACAACGGAGAAGAACGCGACTAAACTAGAACAAAAGAAATAAGCATAAACTAATTGTGATTCTCATTGATAATCCCGTTTTGGCCATAGGCCTTACATATATATAGAGTAAAAATAGCCTAATCCTAATAGAAGTAGTAAATCCTAACTAGGAAATCATATTAAAGAAGGAGTCCTAGTCCTAATAGAAGTAAGAAAGGCTAATTGAGTTCATAACATTCCACCACGCTCCGCATCGTCTTGTCCTCAAGACGACCAACTCGGATACTGTTCCAAAAAATCATCCTCGCGCATCCAAGTAGCATCTTCAGGAGCACGGTGTAACCATGCAACAAGAACTTCAGTAATAACACGCCCGCGACGACGAATACGGCGACGCTCAAGGATAGCATGAGGCACTGGGCGAGACTCATCAAACGGCAACGGTGGTGGAACAGGCTGCGGAAGAGCAGAAGGATCACCCATAAACTTCCTGAGGCGAGAAACATGAAACACTGGATGAACCTGAGCCTCAGGAGGTAACTGTAAGCGATATGCGACTGGACCAATACACTCAACAATAGGATATAGGCCATGGAAGCGATGAGAAAGCTTCTCATTGCTCGGTTTACGTATCGAAGTCTGCCGATAAGGCTGATGGCGAAGATAGACAAGATCGCCAACCTCAAATATACGATCGACATGGTGCTTATCATAAACTTGGCGCATGCGGTTCTGGGAGGCTACCAAGTTAAGGCGAAGCTGGCGCAAAACCGCATCTCGAGTCTGAAGTGTAGTGTCTACCTCAGCGATAGAAGAGCGAAGACGCACATAATGAAGCACTGTAGGAGGTGATCGACCATAAACAATTTGGAACGGTGTATAACCCGCTGACGTATGGAACGCCGTGTTATAAGACCACTCCGCCCAAGGGAGAAAAGATAACCAAGTGCGGGGCCTATCTCCGGCGAAACACCGTAAATACTGCTCAAGGCAGCGGTTAACCACCTCAGTTTGTCCATCCGTTTGAGGGTGATAAGAAGAACTCATTCGAAACATAGTGCCCTGTGAACGGAAGTACTCTTGCCAAAAGGAAGAGATAAATACCCAATCACGATCACAAACAATAGACTTTGGCATCCCATGGAAACGAGCGATATCACAGACAAAAAGTTCAGCAACACTCTTAGCCGTATAGGGATGGGAAAGAGCAGAAAAAATGTGCGTACTTGGATAGCCGATCAACCACCGCAAGCACAACTGATTTACCTTGAACTGAAGGCAAACCCTCTATAAAATCCATACTAATATCCTCCCACACTCGTTCAGGAAGAGGCAATGGCTGGAGAAGGCCAGGGGGAGTGGTAGAATCACTCTTAGCACGCTGACATACATCGCGCTGGGCTACAAAAAGTTGTATGGAACGTTTCAGACCATGCCAGGCAAAACTTTGAGAGACCCGTTTATAAGTACGAAAAACCCCTTCATGGCCAGCTGGTCGAGTAGAATGGAAAAAATGAAGAATATCTGTGCGTAGCTTCTCAGAGTTAGGCACCCATAGTCGCCCATGCCAGAACACAAGACCATCCTGCAAAATATATCCTGGAGAAGAAGAAGGGTTGGCCTGTAGGCGAGAAATAAGATCACCCATGTCAGAGTCCACCAAATAAGCAGCCCGCAACTCGTCCAGAAAAGGAAAAACAGGAGTGGAAAGGGCATGGAGGGAAGAATCCTCAAACTGTCGGGATAAGGCATCCGCAGCGCGGTTCTCAGAACCCCGCTTATAGACCATCTCATAATCATATCCCAGCAATTTGGAGACCCAACGTTGTTGCGCGGGAGTAGCCACTCGCTGATCTAAAAAGTACTTGAGCGGTTGGTGATCAGTCCGAATAATGAAGTGACGACCTAAGAGGTAGGGGCGCCACTTAGTCACTGCATGAACGATAGCAAGCATCTCACACTCATAAGCAGATAGCAGTAAAGACCGTCCCGACAAAGCCTTGCTGAAAAAGGCAATAGGACACTCATCCTGCATAAGAACGGCTCCAAGACCAACATCGGATGCATCACTCTCAACAACAAAGGTCTTTACAAAATCCGGTAAGGCAAGTACAGGGGCAGAAATAAGCGCTGTTTTGAGTGCCGCAAAAGCGCGCTCAGCAGTGTCAGACCAACCAAATACTCCCTTTTTTAACAACGCAGTCAAGGGAGCAACAATAGTGCCATAAGAGGAGATAAAACGCCGATAATAACCTGCAAGTCCCAGAAAACCACGTAATGCCCGTGGGGTAGAAGGTCGAGGCCAATCCCGAACTGCAACAATCTTGGTGGGATCCGTAGCCACACCGTCGGCAGAAATAACATGCCCCAAATATTCAATCTGACGGCAACCAAAGGAACACTTTGAGCGCTTTAAGAAAAGATTATGCTCACGAAGGAGAGAGAAGACGGACCGTAAGTGCTCCAAATGGGTATCCCACGTAAGGTTATAAATGAGAATATCATCAAAAAATACCAGCACGAAGCGCCGTAGATAAACCCTGAAGATATCATTCATCAAACATTGGAAGGTAGAAGGGGCATTAGTGAGGCCGAAGGGCATGACAAGAAACTCGTAATGGCCGTCATGTGTGCGGAACCCAGTCTTGGAAATATCGTCAGGGTGCATGCGAATCTGATGATAACCCGAACGGAGGTCCAGCTTTGAAAAGAACTGTGCACCGGCCAACTCATCAAGTAGCTCCTCAATAACCGGAATAGGGTACTTATCCTTAAGTGTAATAAGATTAAGTGCCCTATAATCTACACAAAAGCGCCAAGAACCATCCTTCTTGCGAACAAGGAGGACTGGAGAGGAATAAGAAGACTGACTGGGACGAATAATGCCAGATGAAAGCATCTCGCGAACAAGTCGCTCAATCTCAGTCTTCTGAGCATGGGGGTAGCGATAAGGCTGCACATTGGCTGGAGGCGCACCTGGCTGGATAGGAATCCTATGATCATAAGCACGAGGAGGAGGTAGTCCATGAGGCTCCTCAAAAAGAGCATGATGCTCCTCAAGTAAGGTGGCCAAATCCAGGGAAATAGTCCTGGAGTCAGGAACATCAACTACTGGGCGGTGCTGCAACAAGTAGCCAGAACATTGATAATGACAAAGTATTGCTGCTGATTCGGCAGACTGAAGACGGCCTGGTGGTTGAGCAGTGATACGGACCGAATTTCCCTCATAAGTAAAATCCATCGTCATATGTCGAAAATCCCAAGAAACAGGGCCCAAAGCCTCAAGCCATTGAACACCGAGGACCACATCAGCCCCCTTGGTGGGAAGCAAGTATAAGTCCATAATATAGGATTGGCCCTGTAACTGCAAGACAACGTTAGAGCAAACACCAGAACTCTTGAGGCGATTTCCATCACCAATCAGTACATCAAAAGTCGCAGAGTCCTGGATAGGGTAGCCCAGACGGCGAGCAACACGGTCATTAACAAAATTGTGGGTACTACCACTATCAATCAAAACTGAAACCGGTTATTTTTTAATCAACCCTTTGACGCGCATAGTACGCGGAGTAAAGGTACCAGAAAAGGCCTGCAACGTAATCTCCATCTCACAAGCCTCAATAGGGGTCAAATCATCCTCAACAATATCAGCACACGTGTCATCCTCATAATTTGCATCATAGCACTCATCCAGCATATATAACCGACGTGTAGTGCAGCGATGGCCAGAGACATCTTTTTCATCACAATTGTAACAGAGTCCTTTGGAACGCCGATCCGCCATCTGTGAAGGAGAAAGCTGAGTAATAGGAGGAGTTGAGGAATTACCAGGGGGTCGAGTCGCACGGGGCTGTCCAGATGACGGAGGCAAGGGGGAAGGACACCGTCTGGCGAAATTGAGTTCATAACACCCTCCCTTGCGGTGATGCATTTGTGAACGCCCTGAAGTCATTTGAATGGGGGAAACATGATTTCCAGCCTGGCCATTTTGATCGCCGGCACTGTAAACGGTGGTGGTGAGCCAAGAACTCGGACCAGCACAATACATCTAGCATCAGAATTCTTCCGATTTGTTCGAACTAAAAAATTAAAATATAAACTGATCTTTAACCTGGGTTATACGGAGCTCTTAAGACGACTTCTCCAAGTCATTTGCAAATCAATGAACCAAGTCAAGTTGAGCAACTAACCTGGTCTCCTCTATCACACCCCAGTCTAGCAATTAATATTTACTGGAGCTCGGGAGCTGAGCTGAAACTCAACTTCACAGAACTTATTTTATGCACAAACTCAATTTGACTACCTTATTGCTGTCATTTTTGAAAAAAAATGAAATTATGCATGAACCAAAATCTTAAATGATTGTTATATATGAACTATTGTGAAGAATAAGACTAAATTATAGGTCTAGAGCCAATTCAAACTACGTCATGAAGCTTGGCTTTCGTGTACCAAAAAAAATGAAGCTCGATTTTTCTTGTACTCCTTCCATCCTTAATTATTATTATGATAAAATTTTATGAAATGAACTAAAAGCAGTTCATTTTGGAAAACCTTATGTAATAACATTTCCGCAAGGAGGAAGTAGTTTTTATAACAGAAGCTCCACTTGTTAATTGTTCGAACATAAAATAAGTAAATGAGCTATATTCCTCTTCCTAACAGCTCGAGCTTTGGTTAATTATTATTATGATAAAATTTTATGAAATGAACTAAAGCAGTTCATTTTGGAAAACCTTATGTAATAACATTTCCGCAAGGAGGAAGTAGTTTTTATAACAGAAGCTCCACTTGTTAATTGTTCGAACATAAAATAAGTAAATGAGCTATATTCCTCTTCCTAACAGCTCGAGCTTTGGTAAAACGTGGTTATTATTTTTATCATCGGCTCTATTTCTGTTGGAGGCATTTATATCAAAATTGTGTTCCTTGTACCGTCCTACATAGACCCTTGCATGCGAGGGGAGGTGTTGGAAGATAATATAATAAATGAGAATTCTGCTTCGTAACAGCCCAAACTAATTTTGTCGTCTTATTTTTAACATGAATGTTTGAGGACCGTTCATTTACAAAAGCGCCTTTTCACTACTACGAATGCACAAGTTTTATTGCCAAGAAAGCCACCTTAATCTTTTACCCTGATCCATGTGATAAGTGGGATGACATTTGTGCCTAAAATATTGTTGTTAAATATCAAACCAGCCAATAATTATTACAGGATTATTACAAGTTGTCAAAAGCAGTTGGAAGTGTACATAACCTAGTTGATTGAGTGGCGAGTTTCATAGTTTTATACTTCATATTGGATGGCAACATCTGACCCAGAATACCTAAGGACTTGTCTAGCCGACTAATTTGATCAACAAAATCATCCGACCAGGTGGCAGATTTTGCCATATCAACAGAGGGAAGGGAAGAAAGGGCTGAATAAAAAGAAAAATTACAACTTTTCCTAAGATTTTTGGGTCCCCCTCCACTTGTCCTTTGGTTCCGCTTTCTGGTCACATAATTTGGTTAAGAAAATATTTTCAAATACCTAACCCGTTTCAACCGTCATAATTCTCATAACTATTAACTAGTGTATCCTCTCTTTTTATTTATTTGTTTAGTACTATCTTGTTACTTAACCTAGTCAATCTCTGAATGACAAGTACTTATAGCTAGCCCAGAGATCAATTATCTTTCAAGTTGAGGTAATTAAAAAGAACCACTCAATATCTTTAGAAATTCGGTTCTGTGGCTAAAACCTGGGGTGGTGAAACTACTCATCCAAGAAAATCCTATAACCTAGCTGGATGAAGGCCTCATGGGAAAAAAGAAGTTTGTAAAAAATTATTCACATGATTTATTCAAATTAATTGGTGACTTCATCTTTGATGCTCAAGATGCCCAATGAGTTTTCTCCACATAACTTGGTCAATCATGCGAGAATTCAATATTACCTATAATTTCCATCAGAATACCATATCACCCGAAAATGAAACCTAAACTACACAAAATACCCCCCCCCCCCCCCAATTCAGAACTCCTTCAACCCATCAGTGTTCATCTAGCAAGGAGTTTCCCAGAAGCATCCCTCTTGGAGGCGGGAGCTTGGCGGCCCAGTCTTGTCACCTGATTCTTTCTACCTCCTCTCCCTTCGGCGGCCAGACCTCTTCTCCCGTCGACGTACGGACGACGGCCTTTGTCTCCCTTCGGCTGTCAATCCTGCTCCATCGAACCTTCTCTCCGATCCGCCGCCCGCTGAAGTCCCTGCTCCTCCGGCCCTCCTTTGTGCTCTGATGGCTTTTCTCCCATCCCTCCTTCCTCCCAGACTCTGACTCCTCATCTTGGCCAGATTGGCAGACGCCTATTTCTCGGTCATGGTCGCTTCGTCGGATGCCGCTCCGGATCGAGGTGATGATAGAAGCGTGTCCGCGCAAGATTTCGCCTTTCTACACGAATAGTTGGTGTTCGATCATGATGCTCGCCCTTCTACTTCGTCTGGTAAGTCCTCCAATAACGCCATCTCGATTTGCAATGTTATTAATTTAGCTCATTGCCATCAGTCATCCATCTTATATGGACTATTTTGGAGTTTGTTGGTCTGCAATTATGTGCTACATTTATAGCATGTCTACATTCTCTGTGCCCTTCAAGTATATTTTTTCTTTACTCTGATGTGCCCTGTTGTTCGTTTCACTTTGCTGGTGCCATTAACTGCTGCAAATTCTAAAAAAGTTCGTGTATTCATCAGGGATCAGGTGAATGCACGCATAAATCAGTCAATGAGAATTCTTTTAAACTTAACTGATGCTGGAGCTATTCATTCCAATGCAGTATTTAATAGTATAATAAGCACAATGCTAGGTTTAGCAAGTTTTCTGGTTGAAATGGAGTTCTGTGATGGTAATGGTACACTTCTTGTAAAGGTATTATTGCCCATTCAAAAACAAGTATTTTTTTATTCAATATATATTTTTACTGCCTGTTTAAGTCTGCTCCTTGTGCTTTATGCAGTGTCTTACAATTTTGAAAACACTTTTGGAAGATAATGGGAACCGACTGGAATGTACATACTGCCAACATTGGCTTGCCCTCAACAAAATCTATTCAAAGGTTCTTTTAATTCTACGACTATGATTTCTGTATTTAAGATTTGTTTGCTTACTACTTCTAGGTTTTAATTGAAATTTGCACTTTTCGAAGCTGTAGATTGTTCATAATTACAGAGATTCATCTGGAAAAATCTTGTACAAGGCAACAGCATGTATTGTAGTCATGTTAACTCGAGTAACTGTAGGACTTAGGTCACCCATATCAGCCGAGGATCTGCAGCAGTTTCTTCTAATTCTGAAACTACAGAAATTTTAAAAGATATAATAGGTCATGCCAAATCAGGTGGTACTTTGGAACTGCTTGGCCAATGTTTAGTCATTTCCGGTTCGAGTCTAATGGCTGGTTCGTCTGACAAATGCACACGAAAATTTGTTACCAAGGGATCATTCTTAATCATTTCCATTGAACTCTTTGAGGAGCGTTGTAGATGATCAAGGTGTAATGGATGAATCAGATCTTACTCACATTGTTCAAACTGTAACACGAGAATTCATGAATTCGAAGGCCATGCAGGTTGCCCTGTACTATTGCCTTCAGCAGGGTGTCGAATCTTCCCTTCTTGCTGCTATTGAGGTAACCTTTTGTATTTTTATTTGCCTTTCTTGTCTCATGCCTTGTTACATTAATATTTAAGATGTTAGGTTGTATTACAATATAATGCTGATTTTGTTTTCGTATTATGATTCTCAATTCTTTTTCTTCCTTCCAGCTGCAGCAATCTTTTTTATCACTTTAGTTCCATTTTCGCATGCTATTTTAACTTTAATCTACTCATGTTAAGTTCTGATGGTTGTGCTGTATGGTTTGTAATAGTTCTTAGTGTTCATGCAACTGAATGTCATCCCTATAGATATACGTATCATTTGTTCAATTTTTCTTTTGTTTCAGCTTGTTTCAAGGATTGTATCATATAACAGATCATCTTATGAAGTAATCTGTGGCTTGATAGCTGCTCAAACTAAGACCACTGAGATCAATGGAGGTTGTGATGAGACTGTCATTTCAGGAATATTTTCATTACTATCTTTATGTGCTACATATGCCAACAAAGGTTCCTCAAATGGAGAAGCAAAACTATCAAACTGTTATATCTTGGTGCATCGTTCCTGTCTTACTCTTGCTACAATTGCACAATGTTTGAAGTCCTCCGGGTAAACTTTTCTATCATGCATGAATACCCTGGTAAGACACCTATGCACCATGTTCGGCGAAGTTGTCGCTGTGACAGGAATAGGTGATTAAATCTATGTAAATTCTGTGGTGTGATGGGAGAAAGAAAGCCACCAGTAGATTATGTAATGTTTCTGGGTATGTTGTTCTCTTTTGTTCAATTATGCGATGACATGGCAGGGTAAATGTTGTTTTGTTTTTCATTCACCCAAAAGTAATTGTGGTGAGTTTTGAGTGAGTTATGTATTGTGTTGATTTCTGGTTCACAGCTTTACAACTGAACTTTTGAAGATTCACTCAGAGGATCCCTCATTACATATATTGCTTTTCCCAAGAAATCCAGGTAGCACAATTGAAATTGAGGATATCTACACTGTTAAACATTTTTTACAGGTTCAATTTTCGGTGTTTGCCTAAGGGTATAAAGTTCTATATAGATAGTAGTGTCTCTAACTTAAAAAAAACGGAAAAAAAGATAACCGTGCTTATGATTGAATGGATGTCTCGTGCACATTTTCCTGAGCAATGGCAAATACATCACCCATCAGATATTGTCTCTTTGGTGTTTGAAATGGACTAATTTTCCCTTTCTGTATGGAAGATGTGAAATAGCTTGTCATATGCAGAAGTGATGATTAAGTTTACATGTTTTTGAATTGTAGGTGTTGTAGCATTTTACAGAGACTTCGTGGAATCAGTTTATGAGCTGTTAAGGGAAATGCATCTGTAACAGGCAAGACTTGTTGAGCTTTCATTTGCCCTCTTGTTGACACACTTGACCTATCATCAAGTGCTAACTGATTAGATGGTCCTTCTTCAGCAATTGGTCACATCTCCCACACCAGAAAAGTAAGTTAATACACATAATACTACCTGTACCATGTCCTCTGCTTCAAAAGTTGAAAAATTACTAGGACTAATTTTATCTATCCACGTAAATTTGCTTGAAATATTTGTTAGGTATGCAAAGAAAACATTAAGTTCCAAAGGAAGGGTACAGAAGATTAGTGCAATAAAATTAATGCACCCACCAGACTAGACCAACAACCATGTGGAAGACTAGAAGCCTAAAGAAAAGTGCAAAACTAGAAAAGTTATCTCAAACATGACTGGTAAAGCAAAATATTGATGGGTCCAAAACAGTGAAAAACCTGAAACTTGTAACAATGACGTCCCCCTCTTTTGTTGACTTTCTTTGCTTCTTTTTTGGGCTGGAAAATTATCCTCATTAACTTCATTAAGTGTATAAATTACCTAGAAACTGCTTGATTCTTCTTCTGAAAAGTTCCCGTATGCAGATGTCTATTCGTCAGATCTAGTTTTGTATGTTTTATGGGATTTCATACTCAACTATAGGCTCAAATCGAGTTTTACATTCTATATGATATTAGTGAAAAGATAAGAGAAGAAATGCATAGGAGAAGGGAAATTTGTTCAAGCCTAAAAGTCATTAAGTAGTGCCTGCATCTACTTTAGTCACATCCTTGTTGCAGCAGCTGTGAATAATAAAATCCTGCATATCACTTTGTTTGCTCGTACACTTCCCTTTAGTTATAATGCTATAGCTAATTTGGCTGGCCAAGTCAAACTCTCTATACATCCTTTCTATTTTTTATGCTCTGTTATACTTGCCATTGTTGTTTATGATGACGAATTCTGTGATATTTTCCTGTGATGTTTTTACCTCCATCTTGTCCACTGTTGAGTAGTCAGAATAGTTGAAGGACAACTTCTTAAGTTGGAACTTGGTTGAAGCACCTAGAATAATGCTTTCTGATTCGCATGAATTCGCTTAGTATATATATACCTAGAATTACTCCTTTTGTCTTTATAATAATTTTTAAATGTGGTGTTTTGCTTATATCTTCAAGAGTGTTGTGCTTAGAACAGAAACTGCTAATTTTGGACAGGCTGTTTATAATCTTTGTTTGCACAAGATGGGTGGAAATCTGTACCAACAAATACAAATGGAATGTGAAGCGCATATCTCTCTAACTTTGCAGTCGTTGGTGGGTTAAAGCCCAGACTTGGTGGTGTTTCTCCTCTTTGGTTGAAAAATGCTGGCAAGATACTTGCAATCAAAAGTTGATGATTCGTGGTATTGCTTTATATCTTGATACAACCTATGTCAAACAAACGCCAAATGTATGTTCATAGAGTTTTATGAAGACAATGTTGTACTAATTATTCGTGTTTATGAGTTTTATATCTTGCAATCAAATATTGATGATTATATCTTGCAATCAAATGTTGATGATTTGTGTTTATGAATACAATATTGTACTAATTATATTAATAATATATGAGAATATCTTTTGAATATATGAAAAATCCTTGTTATCCATATTTAGCACAGCAGCGTAAAGCTGCTATTTTTTTTTTCGAAGTCTGTACCGACAGATAAAATCTGTCACAAATAAGCTAAAACCGTCGAAATAAGTATTTAAAGTCTAGAGTCTTACTTTATAACCCTCGCTAAAATTTATACCGACGGATAAAAACAGACGTTACATATCATTATCGGCAGAAAATTTTCCTTTCCTGATGGTAATATACGTCGAAATAACATATTCAACGGAAATTTATCCGTCACTAAAGCTTCTTTTTCGACAAAAAATCTGCCGTAGCAAAAAATAATTAGCGCCAGTTTAAAGTCCGTCGCTATATTTGTCGATATACCTAATTACCGACAGCTGTTATCCGTCGTCTCTGAGCAATACCGAGGTGGGTGTCATCGAGAGACTTAGCGACGGAATTTGTCCGTCACAATAGGAGTAATAACACGGGAAAAAGCATTTTTAGCGACGGATTTTGCCGTCGCTAAAGGTATTTTTGTTGGTTAAACAATATTCCTAAGAAGTCGTGTATTTAAGTACATGACCTCACAATATCGTGTTTTTAATAGATCGTGTACTTAATATCATACACACCTTCTACTAATGTACTTAATATCATACACACAATTCCCCATAATATTCTATTAATAATGGAGGGAATGAAAAAGTTGGTAGAAGTTGAAGTAGGTGAAATGAGGTAAGAGTGCAAAAAAATAGCTGAAAAGTAATGCATCACTAATGGGGTACACAATGACAAATTTTATACAATTGGAGCGGGGTTTTTTTTGGGGTAAGTAATCATTCATGGATAATGTATCCAAGGCCCATATTAGATGGCTCAGGCAACACCTAAAATATGCACCAAAGACCATATTAGTTTTGAATCTGGTTTACATGAGACTTGTCTCATGCAGCTTATATGAGTCAACTCATCTCGAGCCGTCGAATTTTGATCCAACGACATGTGTCAAATCAGTGGCTCAAGCTTGGGCTCAAGTCTCATTTTAACTTTTCCCTATTAGTTTTTAAATTTAAAAGGAAGGTCCATATTAATTTTTCCATCTTACCTCATACGAGTCCCATTGCCATTAGTATGTGCCCTGGCTCACGGTTCATCAAAGTGTCATTGCCTGGCTCGCCATCTGATATCGATCTGACGGTACATGTGGAGGGGGCGACAGTTTTAAAACACTCACCCAGCCTTTCATTTAATGTGCGCCATTGGATCTCCACCAAACACACGTCAATCAGCGCACACCAATGAATGTGAACTCAAGGGCATTGCTACCTTATAATTGACACCAATGAATGTGAGCTCAAGGGCATTGTAACCTTATAATTAACTCTAGGCAAACCTTCTCAATTCTTAAGAATAATAATAAAAACAAACCTTCTTATTCTTTCCCAACACTAGCCTAAAGAAAAGGGGAAGGTGTTCCCGCCGCCGCTGGCCTGCATCCAGCCGGCGTGCTCGCCCTCAAGCCCACGGACTGGATCTGGATGTACTAACCACAGTGGTGGCTATGCCGTAAGGTCTGCGGCAATTCTACCAGTAACGTACATATACACCCAAGCAGGCTGTTCTGAACGTTCTGGCACCAGTATTGCCCCCATGCAAATAAATGCTCCACTTTGTGGTCCACGCGACAGCGCACCTGCTTGCTTATCCAACATTCTGTTCTGTTCTTTCTTCCTAAAACGCTAGCTGACGAGACACCACATGGATGAGCCCCATTGCAATCAGCCTGGCATTTGTCACCTTCTAAGGGTTCTTCCAATGTGTTTTGCCTGTGATCGTGATCCACTACGATTCCTCAAAACAACGAGCCCTGGTCCTGGTAATCCTGTGGGTTGCCCCTCTATGTTCGGTTCAATGATTTGGGTTCTTACTTTCCCACAGGACCTTCACGGCTTGGCATTCTTAAACCAAGTCCCACCAATAATGAGGTTAGGACTGAGGATCATATGTTGCCCATTCAATCCAGAGCTTAATTTCTGATTTACTTGAAATAATGAAGCTATGTGCAATTGTACATATGTGAGCCCAAGCATGGTTCGTGATCATATCGACTCCTCAGCATGGAATTCCATATCGGAATATCGATATCGGGCCCCACCCGATAAAACGAGATGACTAAATATCGTTTTTTTGGTTTTTTTCAAATATCGGCGATATATCGCTATTTTATAATAAAAAAAAAAATTTAAAAAAAAAAAATTTTTAAAAAGAAAAAAAAGTAACTTTCCTACTTATTTTCCATCCTAATATGTATATTTTAAATTCTATGTTTTGTTTAAATTAATATAACTCATTTTAGAAGATAGATTATAAAAATATACAATAAAAATTAGTTTTTGACCACCGATATTTTTTTACAAATATCTCCGATATATCTCTAATATTTTGTCTCTTAAGCCGACCGATACGATACCGATATCTGATACGGAATTTCATGCTCCTCAGTTTGTGTATTTCAGATATTTCAATGTGCAAGACTCCAAGTACATATCCCCAGGTCATTTAAGAACGTACACCGAAAGAAAAATTCTCCACATGCATCAGCCACTGGCATCAGCTCATGAGCTAATAATTTAGGCGAATTTCACATTGTAAGAGAATCCCCTCTCTCTCTCTCTCTCTCTCTCTCTAGATCTATTCCCCACATGTGAGAGCAAAGCTCGAATGTGGCTATAGGTAGAGGGTACGTGGCTTTGTACAGTCTGCATGTTTGAACTTAAAAGACAACATTTCTATTTATCCAGACCGGGCGGCTTAGAAAATTTGGGTCTGCACGTCGGGCCGGGGACTTGGGCCGACGGGCTAACGGTTCCTTGGAAAGCCGGAGGCGGGAAGAGACGAGGCCGCAACGGTCGGAATTTGGACTAGGCGCCGGGGCTAGTTTCGATATTTGGGGGAAAATGGACTACCCTTAGAAAGTAGAAAAAGGCAAGTTGTCAAGCATTACTACAAGTAGAAGCCGCGTGGAAGTCAACGGCGCCGCGTGGGAAGTGAGCTCTTTTCCCACTTGCCGCATGTCTCAATCCCCCTATGGGCCCCACACGTCGTGCTACTCGCACCTCATATCATTATTTTTTTTGGCAACAACATTAGGGGCCGTTTGGGGCGTGATTATTGCAAAAATATCCAGACTGGATATTGGATATATACTGTAGCATCCATGTGGATTTTTACATCCAGCTGAAACACCTCCTGAGGTGTATCAGCTGGATATATAAAATATCCAGATGCTACAGTGTAGCAAAACATTAATCACGCCCCAAACGGCCCCTTAATCATTACTAAATTGGTTTTACGTGCACATGCTAGAATTTTCCGAGAAGAAAAGATCACTGTCTAGAACTCACTTATTACTTTTTTTTCCCAAATAGGTGGATAATTATTTTTTCATATATATTATTATTTTTATTTATCATACAAATTGATCATATATATGAAAAATCCCCCCGAAAAGCCTGTTGGAGCAATGGTTTAAGCCTCCCATTTAGTGGAGTCCTGAGTTTGAACCTAGGCATCTAAAGTGGGGATATGAGAAGTAGGTCTGGGTGTATATGGGTCGCTGGCTTTGGGCGGGGGATGTAGTAAAAAAGAAAGAAAAAAAATCCAATATTAGTCGTCTAGATCGTAATGGTTTGGAAATTGTAACTTCTTAGTTCTTACAAACAAAAGAAATCCCGAGCCTTTAAGAAAGAAATCCCAAGCTAAGTTTCCACTGAAGCCAAATCCTGAACTTGTATATATGCTTGAATCCTTGATTTGTCTATCGGTCCCATGTTACTTGTAATTGGTTTGAATCTATAAAAAATGGGTAGTTTGATCTCAACTAAGAGGCTTACGATGCCTCCATGCAAGCTCTTGTCAGGGCACACACATATTTACTTTCATTATGATTTTCCTAATAATATTCTACTAATCCTTCTATCCAAAAACACCTGTATGTATTTGAAATTGACTTAAATTTAGTGGCCTATTGGGCCCATAGCATTTCAAGCCTCCCCATGTGCGTTCATGACGATCTATTGGCTTGTAGTGCTAGATCCATAGTTTTCAAATACATTGCCGATAGGTTTTTTTGGACGGTGAGACTATATTCTAAAACCTAGAGCAAAGAAAAAAAAAATCACAAACTAAAAAGAAAAGAATCCGGGAAACAAAAGCAGCAGCAGACGCAAAAGACGTCCCCCACAAAAAAGGGCGGCACTCGCCAACAAGACCCCCACTCGCGCGAGTACCATTTCCAGCCCACATCGACACCAGTATAACCACCTCCCCACCACCTTTACCGTCTCCGCCGAAACCCAATGCCCACTCAGCGGACGCAACACCAGAACCAGTCCCCTCCCTTCTTCCCCTGATCTCCCCTCCCTTCCCCCCCATGGCCTTTTACCATTCTGCCTTCCTCTCCCTCCGTCCCCTCCCCCATCCCCTCCTCGTCGGCGCCAACCACACCTCCGCCCGCTTCTGCGCCCGCTAGTCCGCCTCCCTCCCCCAAATTCCCCCAATTCGTCAATTCTTGATTCTTGGTTCTTAATTCTTGATTCTTGATTCTTGATCTAGGGCTAGGGTTTTTTCTTTTTTTTTGCGAATTGGTGAGAATACCGCCGTCTATGGAGCCGCCGGCCCCGAAATCGGGCTCGGTCCGTAGCGTCGTCGTGAAAACGCTGGTGTTCGGCGTCTTGATCTTGCTGTTCCGGTTCGTCTACGTCGTTACAGTCCGCGGCGAGGCGTGCGATGCCGGTGGCTTCTGCTTCTTTCCGGATTCGGCTAATTTTCTTAATAGCGCCATGGACCCAACCAAGTTCTTCGTCCGCTCTACCGCTACCGCCGCCCCCGGATCGGCCTCGGGTGCTGGGGGATCTACGGCACTGCGCGATTTATGGACCAGCAGGGAGTGGCGCAAGAGCGTGGATTATTACTCGTCGGTTTTCCAGGACTTGATTGCAGAAGGGTTCTTGTCGCCGGAGGCCAAGGCGCTGTGCGCGGAGACGCCCATGGGGCAGGAGGTGTTTGCACTTAGGGAGATCGGTGTTACAGATGCGATTGGCGTGGCGAAGAAGGCGGCCCCGCCGCTGGTGGTCTCGTCCGGCAAGCCTGCACGCCTCAACTTTGGAAACGAGACCTTTGATTTCGTCTTCATTGGCGGGGATGGCGTGGTGGACCACCTCCTGCCCGCCGCGGTGGACGGTCTCGCCGAGGAAATCTGCAGGACGATGAAGGCCGAAGGGTTTCTTGTCGTCCAAACGGCTTCTGCTAAAGATATGTATAGTAAAAATTCCTTTATCAATCTATTCAATTGCTGCCGCCTCGTCCGGGCCCGGGAAATTGCTGGCCTGAACCATCCGCCGTCCCTCCGCGAGCTGGTGCTTATCAAGCGCGGTGGTGTCGACGGTAATGTAGGTGGAAGCACAACTAATAAATGCACAAGCGGCGTCTTGGAACACAAGAGGCGACTGGTCGGTGAAGCTGAGCCGCTGATAACGGAAGAACCATTAAAGCCGTGGATTACACTGAAGAGAAACATACAAAACATCAAATACCTTCCCGGCATTGCAGACATAAGCTTCAAGAGGAGGTATGTGTATGTGGATGTTGGTGCGAGAAGCTATGGATCGAGCATTGGCAGCTGGTTCAGGAAGCAATACCCAAAACAGAATCGAACATTCGAAATCTACGCGATTGAGGCAGATAAGGCCTTCCATGATGAGTACATTAGCAAGAAGAAGAAGGTGAATTTGCTGCCCTATGCTGCCTGGGTGCGAAACGAGACCCTGTTCTTTGAGATCAATCGTGATCCGGGCCAGAGCCATGATGAGAAAGCCGGCGGCCGGGGAATGGGGCGAATTAAGCCCGTGGAGGCTTCAGCATCGGCCGCACAGGTGGACAAGATTCGGGGGTTTGATTTTGCTGAGTGGCTGAAGAGCACTGTGACGGAGAAAGACTTCGTGGTGATGAAAATGGATGTCGAGGGGACGGAGTTTGATTTGATTCCACGATTGTTCGAGACGGGCGCCATTTGTTTGATTGACGAGCTCTTCTTGGAGTGCCACTACAGCCGGTGGCAGAAGTGCTGCCCAGGGGAGAGGAGCGTGAAGTACTCAAAGACGTATGACCAGTGCTTGGGTCTGTTCACCTCGCTCAGAGACAGTGGAGTTCTTGTTCATCAGTGGTGGTGACTTCTTGTGATATTGGTAAAGAGATACGTTAAAGCAACACAATCTGTAAGAGCTCTGAATTTCCTTACAGATTTTTTCCGTTTTTTACAGAAGAAAAATGTTATCTTTGTTGTAGTCTTTGAAATTCTTTTTCTGTATGAACTGTTAGATTTAATCACAATCTATCCAAAAAACAGCAAATTTAAGCAATTTCATTGAGTTTGTTTATAAAGTCTTGACCTCTATTCCGTCCCATATTGATTTAATATGGGACGAGGGAATTATTTCTTGTGCTAGTTAGTTGCTATACCTTTTTGTTGTCTGGGCATTGAATTAGAGGAGATTAATCAGATTTTAGAAAGTGAGAAGTGATTGCTGGGGCCATACTTTAGAAGACTTGGGGCTATCATATGAGCTGTGTTGAATTGCCTTTTGTATGGACAAATTATGCTATGTAGTCTTTAGTAGCTGGATGATGGTTGTCTTTATTGGGTAGTTGTTGGTTGTAGTGGATGCAGGCCCTACTGGCAACTGTGAAGACATTTTTCATTTCTTTCTTGTGAGCTAGATAAGCTGACTGTAGAGTGCTGTTAGTATTCCCTACAAGCCACGCACGTCGGCATTCCAGGGCTTTGCTGGCGGTCGCAATTCGATCAGGCGGCGCGCATTGACACATGGGCATGCGGGATCAAATTACCTGCTGCCTCCTCATCAAATGCGCTATGCGCTCTCCGACGGTTCACATGCTTGCTGGTGTGAGCCGGGGTGCATATTAACTTTTCCCTTCTTGTAATGATTGAAGAACTTCATAACATGATAACAACTCCTTGTATCTTCCTCTAGAACTAGATAGTTCTCTGTTTCCGTTGTTGAATTATTAGTAGCAGTCACTCTGGTTGGTAAAGGTCACATGCATCAAGCAAATGGACGTTGAAATTGAACGGAACTTTGTTGGGTTGTTATGAGTGGTTCGACTTTATGCAGTTGTGTCTTATGAAGTATGCACTCTGAGACCTTATAATCCAAGGATAACAAAGGCAACTCAAAAAGTCCGTGTGGACAAAATTTCTTGTGTCAACAATGTGTATATTGAAAATCTTAGTTGAAGTCGACTGAGGCAGCTTGAGGATAGATACGTTGTGTGCGACAACTGAGAGGATTCTTTCCTGTTGATTATTGTGTTTTTATATCTGAAATAGCAGCAGCTTTGTATTGTTATTTTTTATATAATGGGAAACACCGGCAGCTTCAAGATAAACAGATTGTGGCTTTGCTCAGTTTTTTGGTGTTCTTATTGCCCATGATTTCTATGGCTTGACCCTGTTATTGGTGATGGAGCTTTTTTATTGAACACGCCCAGAGTCTTTGGTAACTCCATATGATTGAAACCCTGCATATGCATCTTCTCCTGCAAGTGTGAGGCGACGGGGGCTTCTTTATCTTTGTTCTCTTAAAGGTTTAGCCGTTTTAAGTGTCTTTATTGGTACATGAATGTCAAACTCTTCTTGCGCCTTTGGGCCTACCCATATGTTTCATTAGCTGTTTGGCTAAGCTTTTATATATGCATGTGGTTCTGCTATTCTTCTTTTGCAATAATTGTGTGCAGAAAGCGTGTTTGGTGGGTTGTAACGTCTTAGCATCCAAGTATTAATTGAAGTCACGAGAGTTGTTCTGGTTCTTCAAAAACATGTAGGCTGGTGGTGTTTGCTGGGAAACGTTTTGTTGCTGGCAAGATAAAATAAAAAGGAGAACTACGACACACGAGATTGTTCTAGTTGTAACTGGCAGCCACGTGAAAGTGCCTCAGTGTTTTTTTTTATATATACGTCTCGGTTTGCAAGTGCAATAGTAGAGTTCTTTCTCTTGGTAGGATGGCCAAATTTATTCAAGTGGCATTTGGAATTTTACTGATGCTTGATTGTGTAAAATGCAAGCAAGTTAACAAGTGGGTTTCAATTTCCAATAATGCACTTGGGTTAAGTAAGGAGTAGAAATACTTGAGTCCTCAAGTATCTTTGTAGGGCTGCATTTTGGGTCGGGTTTTGCTATACCCAACTCTACCCGAGATAGGACTCGAGAAGACCCTACCCAAGATAGGACCCGAAAATCTTAAACCTGACCCTACCTGAGATAAAACCCACAATACCCGAGATAGGAACTGAGATTTTAATAAAATAATTAATATAATTAATAAAATATTTAATAAAATAATTAATATAATTAATAAAATATTTAATAAAATAATTTATATAATAATGATAATAATAAAAAAATTGTATATATTAAAAAATAAGGAATTTAAATGGTATATTATCTCGGTTCTTTGGTATTTTAAAGTCAAATCCGACCCGACTCGAAATAAAACCGGGTTTTTAAATATTCGAACCGACCTTACCCGAGATAGGACCCGACCTGGGTCAATGTCAGGTTGGTTCCATCTGGGTTGGGTCGGGTCCAAGTTTTTGGTGCAAACCTATATCTTTGGTTGTATGTTGAAAATAGGATCCTTTATCTTTTTGTTGCTAAAATAGGCTCCCCTGTGTGAAGCGAGGAAAGGATACAAAGTGCTTGTGAAAAAGAGGCCAGTGCATATTAACGGATGTGCGGTCGTGCAACAGGGGGCAAGTGGATTTTGACAGTCGCCATCAGATTTTGATCTGATGATGCACAATGTGCCTTTTTGCATATTTGATTGCTATGTGCATATATTTCAAATAGTGATGTTCCCGTTCATATAGAAATTGGTCCAGTGAATGAAACGTGCTGTCTGCCGGATTTTCCTGCTTTGGGCATAATAAACGAGAAACCTTTTGTATCCACAGAACCATGTCGACTCTTCGGAAAAGCAGAGTTTCATCATATAAGTATTGGGGGACAACATGAACAAGATGGAAACAGATGGAGTGGAAGAAAGAAAAGAAAATGGGAGAGATGAACAAGGACGTAGCAATCGATTGAAAGTGATAGCAATTTTGTGGCGTGCAAGTGGTGGATATGATCAATTTTTGCATACTTGGTGCCTGAGAACAGTGGAATTCCTCCCCAACCTCCAAGATAGCAACGTTGTGAAACAAACATTAGATGGGATTAAATGGCATTGATAGTACGTAGTCATATCTTTTAGAGAGCAACTTAGGCGAAAGAAAACAACTTATGCGCTAAAAAAAAGATTTAGTGATTAAGATGGCTTTGTTTTTTTCTTCGATGATTAAGATGGCTTTGCTACCATCAGAAGAGCCTTGCTGGCCTGAGTATAATCAAATACTTTCTCCGTCCCTTATTAAGTGTCCTATGGAGTTCTTAAAATGAAGTGATTCAGATTCATTTTGAAAAACCAAAGCGGATACTTACTAGGAGATGGAGGGAATATAAGATTTCGTTCTTATGGTTATTAAGTTTTAGAATTTGTCATGGACATAAACATTATTTGAGCAAGTAAACTTGTTCCATTGGGGAGGAATTACGGTTTATGGTTACGAATTAAAGCTAAATACACTTTAAGACTTGACCCTAAAGTGTAAATAAGTTTGTGTCAGGAAGGCGGGAGACATATGATCTCCTCGTAATGCCCTCACCCATTCTCGCCTTTTTTTCCCTCCAAAAGTCAACTCCATTAGCCCCATAATTATATTTTGTTTTTTTCTTCCCCTTCTTCCCCCTCCCCTCATCGCCGCGCTCCCTTTCTTGTCCCTCTCTTCCCCCTCCCTCTTGGCCGCCCCTTTTTTCCTCATCATTTTCCCCTCCCCTCCTAGCTGCCCCTTTCTTCTTCATCATTTCCCCCTCCCCTCTTGGCCGCTACTGCAACTAGGTGGCGGACATCCACGGAGAAGGCCCAATCAGTGCATGGTCGAGGGAGAGCTGCCACTTGCAGAAACCATGGATGTAAGAATAGAAACCTGGATTTTTTTTGTGTAGTGGTGTTTGGTGAGATATGGCTCCCTTGTGATTTAGTGTCATTTGTAAGACGTATTTTAGTTGCTCCATTCTAAGTGTGTTGTCTCATATACAAGTTATTGTGTTGTATGATGTGTTGGCCCATATGCATGTTATTGTGCTTCAGTTGCAATGCATTTTTAGTCATTATAGTCAAGTTGTGACATATTTTTAATTAGTTACGTTACAGTTGCGATGCGTTATTATTACAGTTGTGATACACTTATTGCTAAATTGCAATGGCATGACGTGTTGCCTCATATGCATGTTATTGTTGTGGTGCACAACTTCGTGGCTATTGTTATAACTGAGTAGTGATGAATATAGTACTTGTTATGATGGATCATATATAAGTGTTGATGCATGAAATACTTGATGTGATGTCTGGTAGATATGCTCAGATCTGTTATATCTTAATTAGTTGCGATACATTTTTATTTAGTTACGATGCTTAGTGGCTGCATTCATGATGCCAAATTAGTAAAGTTGCGACGCATTTTTAGTCAGTTACGTGATATTTGCGATGCCTAATTAATGCAGTTGTGATACTTTTATTGTTAAGTTGCGATGTATTTGCGACTCTGTTAGAATGTTAATTTGCTTGAATTGCGATAGCAGTGCGATGTTCTAATAGTTTACCACATGTTGAATTGTAGGTGGAAGGGGCCACTTTGAGGGTTTTGGCCACATTGATCATAGCAATGTGGCGATAATTGGAGGCATATGTCAGGCTCACACCCTTAACCCAAATGATACTTTCAGTTCATTTGTTAAAGCGTTGGCTGAAGATTTCAACATTCCAGAAGAGAAAATATGTTTTGCATACATATACCCTGACATCAAAGATTTGACGTTTGTGTTGAATGATCATGGATTGATTGAATTGAGGAACTGCTTTAGGCAATGTGGCTTTTGTAAGGTGTTGTTGTGTGATGAAGGAGAACATCCAATTATAAGCAGTTCTCCAAACAATACACTTGAAAGCAAGATGTATGTCAGTCCAACCAGGAGTAGTAGCAGTCAGAGAACATCACTACGTTCAAGTGTTTGGCAGTACAACTTGGTAGGAATTGGGCGAAAATTCACAGATCAGTTTGAAATGAGGAAGGCATTGAGACAACTTTCAATAGCCAACAACTTCTCATACAAGTGGTTGAAGAATGGAAAATGTCTACTTATAGCAGTGTGTGCAAGTGAAGGTTGCAAATGGAATGTGAGCGTGAGTTTGGATGCGGGGACAGATTTGTTTGAGGTGAAGAAGTATGATGAGAATCATACATGTGCTGGAGGAACAAAGAAGCGATATCACCCACATGCTTCATAGAGTTTATTGTCAGGGGTGATTGTTGATAAGGTAAGAGACAGTCCCTCATATTCAAACTGGCTTGTTATCATGTGAAATTGGGAAGACAGTGTGGTTGTATACATTCCTATAGCTCTGCGTTGTCCAGAAATCTCCACGACATGAATAAGTTGGTGATGCTCCTCTAACAAATATGGCAGCACATGCATAGACACAAGGTCTACTAAATAATGTTTGTCAGCCTCAACCACCTCCACCACAGTATCATTAGCAGGCAAAACTTATAGTGACCAAGATGCATTGATGGTGGTATTAACTATTTTATTTACCTCTGGGACGAGATAGGGCTCCCACTGCTAAGTGGCTGATCTGGCCTCATACATCTTGGTCATTATCTACATACGAATGCCATCAAGAAGGGCAAGAATGGGCATGTCTCGCTCCACCTTCACCCAGCTGTTAAAGCTTTCAGTAACATTGTTCAACAAGTGATTATACTTACAGCCTGAGAAAGGGCATTGCACCAGTGTTCATGCTTATTTGCTAGAACCCAGTCATATGCTACATGAGAAGTCTCATGAGGCTTAACCAATTCAACCTCATATTCATGTATGTCAACTGCTTCAGCAACACTGTGAATCATCCTGGTCACTTGGGCTTTGCTTACCTTGTGCCCCTTTCCTTGTAACCCTCCATCTTGCAAGTTGTACTCCAAGTGCTGCACTCAACAAGCATGAAAACCATATAAAAATACGTTTGGTTATATTCTAAGTTGTGAGACCCTCCATCTTCAGTTTGTGGTACATTCTCAGTTGTGATACCATTATGATGTAGTTCAGTTTGTAGTTAGGACTAAGTTTTTGGTTCTGACTGATTTGATGTGGATGCATATGTGATTATGGCTGGTTGTGGACAAATTTATGTTATAGTTTTGACATGTTAATTGTATTTGTGAAGTTAATATGTGGTGTTATGAATATTTGTGAACGTTGTGGTTTATCATTTTTTGCTATTGCGATACCTTTGCGATTCTGTTGCGATGTATTTGTTTTGGGTTTGCGATGCGTTTGTGGTAGCATCGCAACTTCTCAATAAAGGTATCACAACCTCAACATTTAGGCATCACAACTTCTCATTTAAAGGTATCGCAACTTCAACATTTAGGCATCGCAACTTAGATCCATCAGGTATCGCAACTTGATTGTCATATATAACACATCCGAACATATGTACAAGGTTCTGAATCCATGATCACTTACCTATATCCATGACCATAATGTCGTGCGACATAGCAACATGCATAGGAGTCAACACATAATGTCATCACAACTTAGTAATAATGGTATCACAACTTCAATATTTAGGTATGGCAAATGTCACCTAACTTAGCAATAAATATATCACAACTTGATTGTCATACATAACACATTCGAATATATGTGCAATGTTCTCACAAGTTAATACATAGTTATAGATCCATCACAACTTACCTATATCCATGACCACAATGTCGTGCGACACAACAATATCCATAGAAGTCAACACATCATGTCATCATAACTTATTAATAATAGTATCACAACTTCAACATTTAAGCACCACAAATGTAACCTAACTGGCAAAAAATGGTAGATAAGCTGGTGATACCATTCAAGGATTCAACACATTCGAATATATCTACAATGTTCTGACAAGTTTATCTGAGGTTATAGATCCATCACTACTTAGATATAACCATCGCCACAATGTTGTGCAACACACCAACATGCATAGGAGTCAACATATCATGCAACAAATCATGTTATCACAACTTAGCAATAAAGATATCGCAACGTCAACATATCTACAAGAGCAAAGATGTAATAATATCCAGATTATTACAGACCTTGCTAAGTAGTTTAGTAGTCTAAATTGAAATAAAAAGTCTTAACAATAACTTATTCCACAAATAGGTTAACCCGCAATGGGTGTTGTGCATCTACTACTATTGTACCCAAGGCCACCACATCGGCTATAATGGAATGGTCGTACATATTTATTTTGGGATTCAATCCGCTTCTTCCTTGGCCTGCCCCTTGGCCTCTTCATTATGGGTGAAAGAAAGAGATCTTCTCCTACTGGTGACTCAGCTCACACCGGCTTGTCATCATGCAAAACTTGGAAGACAGTCTGGTTGAGAAGATCTCTTTCTTCCATTCGTAACCAAGAGGCCAACGAAGAAGTGCATTGAATCACAAAAGAAATTTGTACGACCATTCTATTGCAACCGATGTGGTGGCCTTGAGCACAATAGAAGCACATGCACGACACCAATTGCGGGTTAACCTGTTTGTGGAATAAGTTACTGTTAAGATGTTTTGTTTCAGTTTAGACTACTAAACTACTTAGCAAGGTCTATAATAATCTTGATACTATAAGTTTTTGCTCTTGTAGATATGTTCAAAAATGTTATATAAGACAAGTTGCGATACCGTTATTACTAAGTTGCATGATATTTGCGATACCTAAATGTTGAAGTTGCGATACCTTAATTGCTAAGTTGTGATGACATGATGCGTTGTCTCATATGCATATTGCTGTGTTGTACGATATTGTGGTGATGGTTATAGCTAAGTAGTGATGGATCTACAATCACATATAAACTTGTCAAAATCTTATAGATATGTTTGAATGTGTTGAATCCTTGAATGGTATCACCAGCTTATCTACCAGATCGCAGAGGACAACAAACTAATCACAAACGCATTACAAACCAAACACAATCAAGTTATGATGCATTTTTAGTCAGTTTGGTGATATTTGCGATGCCTAAATATTGAAGTTATATTACTATTATTACTAAGTTGTGATGACATGATGTGTTGCCTCATATGCATGTTGTATCTTATGACATTGTAGTCATAGATATAAGTAAGTAGTGATGGATCTAGAACCACGTAATAACTTGTGACAACCTTGTACATATGTTCGAATATGTTATATATGTTAATGAAGTTGTGATACATTTATTGCTAAGTTATGTGACATTTGTGATGCTTAAATGTTGAAGTTGTGACACCATTATTACTAAGTTGTGATGACATGATGTATTGCCTCATATGCATGTTGATGTGTCGCACGACATTGTGATCATGGATATCGGTAAGTAGTGATGGATATATAACCACGTATTAGCTTGTGAGAACCTTGCACATATATTCGAATGTGTTATATATGACAATGAAGTTACGATACATTTATTGCTAAGTTAGGTGACATTTGCGATGCCTAAATGTTGAAGTTGTGACACCATTTTTACTAAAGTTGTGATGATATGACGTGTTGACTCCTATGCATGTTGCTGTATCGCACGATATTGTGGTCATGGATATAGGTAAGTAGTGATGGGTCTAGAACCACGTATTAACTTTTGAGAACCTTGTACATATGTTCGAGTGTGTTATATATGTTGATGAAGTTGTGATACATTTATTCCTAAGTTAAGTGACATTTGCGATGCCTAAATATTAAATTTATGATACCTTTATTGCTAAGTTATGTGACATTTATGATGCCTAAATGTTGAAGTTACGATACTTTTATTGTTAAGTTATGATGCTACCACAAACGCATCGCAAACCCAACACAATCACATTCCAACATTAAAAAACATATAGACAACACACTTCGCAAATATTCATAACCACGTAGTACCTGTCAGAACCTCATGTAATGACCAAATCACGCATCCTTTGCTTCTCAATGTAAAGCTACCAGAAATGCATCACACATACATCACAAACATATCGCACACACATCACAAATGCATCGCAACAGCAAAAAATGATAAACCACAATGTTTACAAATATTTATAACACCACATATTAACTTCACAAATACAGTTAACCTGTCAGAACTAGCAACCAGCTATAATCACATATGCAATCGAATCATAACTGAATCAAAACATCATCGCAATAAAATCACTAACAAAAGAATATTACCTATTTCCGGAAGAGCATCATCTACTCCCTTCCCTACTTCTTCTGCTCTTTTTTGCTGTTGTTTGGGCCTCTTGTGTTGTCCAGTAGAGTGAGCTCTACTAGTCTCCTACCCACAGCTGTCTACATCACATGTTCTATCTTTGGGCCTCTTCTATGCAACTAGAGGACTTTTCTTAGCTTCCACCTCCTCCACATAATCATCAGCTACCATATCGTTTTCAATGTCGTCTGCCACATCCAGGCCTTTGGCAACCACCTCTAGTGCAGACTAAGTGTCAATGCACTAAAGCCCATCAACAATCTGTCCTTTGTTGAGCGCTCGCATACTGAGCTTGTAGTCAAGTGCCTTTTGCACCAACCACTTCAAAATCTTATGTTGCAATACATCCACCCGCTACAACCAATCCAATGCAATAGCCCTTGCTTCCACCAATTTAAAAATCAAAACTGCATAAATACATAATTAATAATGCAATTAGGACATTAAATATTTAAAAATAATATTAGAAACCATCACAAGTTTGTTAGTTGACATTCATACATGTAAAATAGCTAAACAACCAAACAAATTGAATTTACCTTTCCTCATGTCCTCATATGCATTTGCAACTACTCTCCATAGTTGCACATACACTTCCCTTCCCCAAGGATAATTTGAGAATGTACTCAAGTCCTCCTCGTCTATCATAGCCTAAAACCTCATTTCCACAAGGTCTCCTAGCCTAGGTAGGAAGAATGCCACAATGATGTACAGAATCGCCAACTTAATCTTATCTTGTACCTTTGTCTTCTTTCCTTCAAACAAATGTCGAATCATTGTAGAAGTGATTTTTGATTCCCCTTTAAACATTCTATCCTTGAAGGCACTACAAGATTTGAGTCGAGACTTCTCGACTGTAGTGTGTAGTGGCAGGCCGAGAATTAGAGAAACACCCAAGGGCTTAACTCATGCCCTCTTTCCACTGATATCAAAAGTCAGCCCACTGTCCCTCCTCTAGAATCTTGCATACTAGTCGATGACAGACTTGAGAGTGAGGAATCTTCAATAAATCTCTAAATACAGAATTGGAGAGATATTGATGGGCTTCACCTTTAATTGTCCGGCTAAACTCAGATAGCTTTTTCATTGTCCACTTGCAGTCAAGTTTAGGCAGCTACAATTGGACAGAAAATTGTAATCAGATAAGTATTCTTACATTACATCATCACACCATATACAATTAGCCTTCGCAACCTATGTTATTTACCTTCAAAACAATTACATCAACCTTCGTAACAAAATAAATTTCACAACTTCAAATAGAATTACTCAACCATCACAACCAAACCAATTAATCTGCGCAACCTATGTAATTTACCTTCGTAACTAAATAAATTTCACTCAACTTCATAGAACTACTCAACCATCGCAACCTATGCAATTAAAATTCGCAACCTTTTATATCAACATAACTAATCAGTTCATGCTATTATTCTTACACAATCACAACCCAACACATTCTATGCAATTATAACTCGCAACTTATACATTTAATCTACGTAAACCTTCACAACTAAATAAACAACTATTCTATACACGATTATCATCTATAATTCAAACAAAAATAACATACATTCATGGTAACCATTCATATTCCTGACAACAACATTATCTCAATCAAAACCACCTAAATGAAGTGCTGACGGGAAGAAAAAATACACTTTCTGTAACCACTTACTTCCTTTTTAGTGTCAGTCTTCTTTTTCCCTGCATTTTTCTCTTTGCCCTGTGTAGTCTGTGGAGACATTTAGGTTGATGGAGAGGGGAGTCGACAGAAAGGGGAGTTGTCCAACCAGCGAAGGGGCGTATGTGGTGGCAGGGGAGGGTTTTGAATGACTATGAAGGATTTTGGGTGGAGGGGGGGAAATGGAGAGTGGGAGGGGTAGAGGGGAGTCGGCAGAATGGGGCGTCGGCGGAGATGGAAGTCAATAGAGAGAGCGCCTGCAAGGAGGAAAGTCCATGGAGAGGCGTCGTCGGAGTGGTGTTAGCAGAGGCAAAGGAGGGTTTCAAAGACGTTGCGAAGGGAAAATGGGAGAGTTGGGAGGGAAAAGGGCGAGTAGGGAGGGAAAGGGTCCATAGAGAGGCATCGACGGAGAGGGGCGGAGCGGCGTCGGCAGAGGCAAAGGAGGGTTTCGAAGACGATGTGAAGGGAAAATGGGAGAGTTGGGAGGGAAAAATGAAAGTTGGGAGGGAAAAGAGAGAGCTGGGAGGGAAAAGGGAGCGAGTGGGAACTGGGAAGTGACGTGCTGCAGCATGTAGGCAACTTTTGAGTTGCGTCAGTCAAGTGTAGGTAGTTTAGGCATTATAAAAAAGAAACTACCTACTCCTCACGTGCATCCTTATTTGTTAAACTTTTTCTAGAACTTTTTCGCTTGGCCCAAACCGGTTAAAACTACAAAATGAATTTCTGGATGAAATTGCCCCATTATTTATTAGTCACCTGAATTTGTGATGTTTGTGTAGAAATTATTTTCCCAGCAATAAAACCCACTTTGGGTAATGTAAGCCTGTCCTATACCTTCTTTTCTCTTTTCTTTTCAAGAATTTCTCCCTTCGATTAAATATGGTCAACATACGCTCAGAGAGAGAAAAAGGAAAAGTTGGGAAAAAATAAAGTAGATTGGCAGGCTAATTAAGGCGAGAAAATGGACAGTATAAACAAAGTAAGAAGCTAATTTATTTAAGAGTGAAAAAATGAGATAACCTTTAGGACTAATAGAAATTCTTATCAACATTTAGCAAACGAGTTAAAAAATTACATACAGAGCTTGATACGTTTGAATTCAAACAAAAAGCGGAATTTCATTTGAAGAGAATATTCCTACTAACATTTGCCCTTTATCATAGCTTCACTTGGCTAGATAATTGTAGTTCTGTTTCTGAAGTTGGTTTCCACATTTTACTTCAGAATGAGCAAAATAAAAAGGTGAAGCTAAAATACCTGAGACTGAAATCACAAAATATATAATTTTTAAATAAAAAATCACAAAATAATTACAGCTGAAGCGTTTATCTTTTATTTTAATAACATGAACATATTACTCCTTCCATCCTATATTAATAGTCTGAATTTTTTTTAGTGAAGTGAACTAATTTTAGTTCATCGTTTGAAACCAAATGGGACTATTATGGGACGGAAGGAATACAATCCCGAGGAAGGTATTTTGACTGCTGTTTAACTGTGTTCAAATGAAGAATGAAATCATGACAGGCCTTCTTACTTTTTGACGTTCTAAAGCATCGTTTTCATATAAACTGGACGGATCTGGCGCCACTGATTGAGTAATTGGAGGCATGGACCCCTAATGAGGGACAAACCGAACAATCTGCTTCATATTCGCCCTGAAGTGATGATAGAAATGAGTTCGTCTAGCGTCACCGAATTTCATCACCAAACTCCGTCCCCAACAGCCATGTGGGGGTGTAGCCCACCAAATTCAGGGTAAAATTACAACTTTACCTGAATATGGTGGGCCCCACCCCCACATGGCTGTTGGGGATGGAGTTTGGTAATGAAATTTGGCGAGGAAAACATTTTTCGATAGAAATTGAGAACAATGGTCGCTTATTTGCCGCCTCTTCTGAAAATGGCAACTGGACTTTGGAACTATTGTGAGGAAACATAGGGTGCAACTCAATCTATATGCATCATTGGGATTCGACCCTCGCTCAGACTACAAGATAAGAATTTTAAGATATAATTAATGGTATTATAGATAGTGACTAGTACACTAAAAAGTATCGGAACGGGAACTCTTACCTCAAGATCAAATTCTTTTTTTTTGAAAAAAAAAAAAAGAAAAACAGAAATTACAACTCAACGACTAGTTGAGAGGCATACTACTATCACCCAGGGAATCAGATTACAATACTATCATCAGCGTTGATAATACCTTATTTTATTCTTGAACCTCATGACTTTACTAGAGAGAGATCATGTAACATCCGAAAAAAAAATCGGTATACTTGCTAAAATTGATTGATCTAAAATAGGAAGTTTTTGATGTTTTTTTAGGTTTGTCATGTCTTAAAAAGCATGAAGAGAGCTTTCACGCCACTGACGGTGCGTAATTCGGAGTTCGGAGCAAAAAGTTATACTAATTTGAATTTTGGTACGCCATCGGGGTATGCGATCGATCGCCGGGGTACGCAATTGAATCCGAAAAGTGTTATTTTTAGGAAACCAAATTAAAGTAGATATCAAATCTTAAATAATCAAGTAGGATTAAGTTTAGGACGTCATTTCTACCTATGAAAAGCTTCTAATAAGAGGATTTAGAGATTAGATTGGGAAGAAATCTTAAAAAAAATATCATAGTTGGTATAGACATAAGGTCTATATAAACACTCATAAGTGGGCTAACTTGTGTTTCATCACACTAGAGAGTTTGTGAATGCCACAACCTTATTTTTCTCTCCTTCTCCCTTGTTCCAGCAACCATTTCACCCTTATTCTTCATTCAAACCTCGTCATATACGAAGGAGTAAAAGTCTCGTGCGTAGAGAAGAAGAGGAGCTACGTTGGACGTGCAGTTTTCGTTCTACAAAGGGGGTACGATGGTTTTTTCTACTAAGATTGATTCTAAACTCTTTCCATCTATTCTATGATGAGCTATTTAATTCTATTTTTGTAGTAGAGATTTTATGAATGATTGATTTGTTGAGAGATTCCATATTAATTATGATTATGAGTATGATTATTGATATCCTTGAGTGTTATCTCTTCTAATGCCTGCATGATAGTTTTAGATAAAAACATTATTCATCTCTTGATCGTTTAGATGTCAGAAATTTCTATTTTAATTCTGTAAACATTCTGGTTTAATTGTACCATATGATTATGTGTTGTGATTTTTGTGTTAAAGTCTTTATTATACAAATAGGGTATTGGTTTATATAATGAAAGATGTATAAAAGCTTGTACTAACTAATTCCAGAACCTATGAGGACCTATAACAATCCTAAGAGGGGAGTATTTAAGGTTATTAATATTCTATTAACATAATTAAAGGTTAATAAACCGTAATTAGTATGTATGGTTAAGACTTAAAGGGTCTCGGCCAAGACTATTCTTGTGCTGACAACCTGCAGTATAAAATTAATAACTAATCACAGAAAAATAAAAAAACCTATGCCATCTTTTGAGTTGGAAACTAGACACATAGGGCTATCTATTGTTAAAATTTTAGACTTAACTTTCTACTGTGCTGATTGTGAGGACAATCGGAAGGGGGTTGTTATCAACAAAATAGTTTACTGTAATTAAGGTCTAAGTCACTAGCACCTATTAATACTTAATGATATAATCCAATCTGATTAAATTATCACTATTATATGATGTAAGACATGGTATGGACTATTACTGTAAGACTATTTGATCTAAAAGATTAATATTATGGGTAAGTCATTACAGCCTAGAGTCTTATTATACTAAGATTCTAATTCCAGCTTTCTGTCGGTTTGAGTTCCAATTGGAGATTAAATCATTCCAATCATTTTTTTATCTTGAATTGAGTCTCATAAATAGTAGAACCTAAATTCCAGAGATGTTCCTATCTAAGGCTAGACATGAAGAATGTTGTTTGAATTATGATTGCGATCTATTATTACTCTTTTGGAGAGTTACCTATTGATCAAGACATTGGAGTCTCAGTCGTGTTCTTGAGAGAAACTATATTCTATTGAGATATTGATGACTTAATTGTACTCAAGATAGTGAGTCTATTCCTATTGATGATTTATTTATACTCCAAAAAGTGAGTTTATTCCGGTAAATGATATCTTATGATCTTAGAGTGTTGCGACCTCTATTCCTTTGAAATTAGGGGTGTAAACGAACAGATACGGACGCGGACAAGCTAAGTCCGTAGCCGTCCGCTCACTCTAAAAATAAGTGTCCGTCCATCCGCCGTCCGTGCGGACACCCCTAGGTGTCCGTCCGCATGTGTCCGTCACGGACACGGACACTATGAAGTAAAAGGTATTCCTTCTTTAAAATTGATAACCGATAATTCTTAGTTATTGTCGTCCATTGTCAACTCAATCATTCTTTTCAGTTTTCCCATGATCCTCTCATAATGATGAACTATTTTCAAATACAAAAATCACTTCTCTCACTGTCCGTCCGCATGTTGATGAAAGCTCGTTTTTTTATATATATACGGATGAAACGGACGGCTCCGGACGCGGACACAGTCTGTCCGCGGCCCCATCCGTTTGGAAGACGGACATGGAAAGTTGTCCTTGTCCGTGTCCGTGTCCATGACGGACAGAAAATTATGTCCGTTTAGCCATCAAAACGGACGGACGGACGAACGGACGGACATGGACATCCGGACATCATTTACACCCCTATTTGAAATATTGCTTATATTATTACATGATTGTTTTCTCCACTAGAGACCTTGCGAGGCTCTCTCTGAAGTTGATTCATAATATGCTTATTAAAGCCATTCCTAGATCCTGTGAGATCTCCGATTATTTATGCCCAAAGGGAGGCACTATACGTACGTTAGACTGTTGACATTACGGAAAGTCCTCAGTCTCCGCCCATCGTGTTAGTAAGCACTGGTGGGGCCAGCATCCTAGACGCATGGCAGGGTTTCGAAGAGAGAACCCCTAGGGTGGTTCTGGTATATTATTTAGTCACTTGTGAATGATCAGTTTAGTGAGCAGAAATTGTAACTCCTTGCACTATAGATACCTGGAGCCTTTGAATATATTGTTATTCTCTCCTCACACATGTGATTATTTGGAGTCTTATTGATGTTTTCCCTATACTTGCGAGTTGAGATTATTATTGTTGACTAACCTTTCTGTTCAAGTGTTGTAAACCTTGTGATCAGTCATTCATATATTATATATTCATGTTTCTATTGAGTAAACCTTTCTTCACGTTATTATTGTGTCTCCAATGGGTTTTTACATCCTACTGGGTATTTCTATAGAATACTCATGCATCCTTTGATGCAGGCGTGGAAGATCAGTGATTCAGGACGATTGCAGGACAGAAAGGTGGCGTAGAAAACTTGAAGATGAATAAAGAATTTTCATTCATTTACTTAGTTTAATATTGTTGGCAGTTGAGTGCCTCATATTTTATTATATCTTTTGATTAACAATTTATGTGAATTGCCGTAATAAAAACTAAGTAGGTTTCATTTAATACATTTATAATGTTTTATTTTGAGATTGGATGTTGAGTTCCCACGTTCTTGAGTGATCATGGTATTGTTGATTGCACATCCTTTTGAGATGATGTAATTATCCGGTTGATTCGATCATATCATAGCCTACATCATATATTAGTGATATTTTAATCATATTGGATTATATATTAATTATCAATAGGTACTAATGACTTAGACCTTAATTACAGTAAACTGTTTTGTTGATAATAGCCCCCCTTTCCTACTGTCCACAAAATAGGAAATTACATTTGAAATTTTAATAGTCTATGTGTCTAGTTTCCAACCCAAAAGACGGCATATTTTTCTGATTTTTCTGTGATTTGTTATGATTTTTATACTGCAGGTCGTCGGCGCAGGAAATAGTTTTAGCCAAGACCATAAGTCTTAATCATACATACTAATTACGTATTAGTGACCCTTAATCATGATAATAGAATATTATTAACATTGAATAATCCCCTCCGAGGACTATTATAGGTCCTTATATGTTCTGGAATTAGTTATTACAAGCCTTTATATATCTTTCATTATATAAACCAATTTAAGATAACTCTTTGTATAATAAAGATTTTAACACAAAAATCATAACCCATAATCATATGGTACAATTAAACCAGAACTTTTACATAATCAAAATAGAAATTTCTGACATCCAAACGATCAAGAGATGAATAATGTTCTCATCTAAAACTATCATGCAAACATTAGAAGAGATAACGCTCAAGGATATCAATAATCATACTTATAATCATAATTAATATAGAATCTCTCAACAAATCAATCATTGATATAATCTCTACTACTGAGATAAAATCAAATAATTCATCATAGAATAGATAGAAATAGTTTAACATCAAATTTAGTAGGAAAAACCATCGTACCCCCTTTGTAGAATGAAAACTGCAAGCCCAACATAGCTCTTCTTCCCTGCACACGAGACACTCGCTCTTTCGTATATGACGAGGTTTAAATGAGGGAGAAGGGTGAAAGGGTTGCTGGAACAAGGGAGAAGGAGAGAAAAATAAGGCTGGGGCCTTCACAAACAATCTAGTGTGATAAAACACAAGTTAGCCCCTTATGAGTGTTTATATAGACCTTATGTCTATACCAACTAGGATATTTTTCCTTTAGGATTTCTTCCCAATCTAATCTCTAAATCCTCTTAGAAGCTTCCTATAGGTAGATGGGATGTCCTAAACTCAATCATCCTTGATTAGTTAGGATTTTATATCTGCTTTAATTAGGTTTCCAAAAAATAACACTTTCCAGATTCAATCGCGTACTCTCGCGATCAATCGCATACCAAAATTCAAACTAGCATAACTTTTTGTTCCGAACTGCGAGTTATGCACCGTTGGTGGCATTGGAAAGTTCTCTTTGCACTCTTTAACACCACAATGCAAGACATAATAAATCATAATCTAAACAAGTATCAATACTTCTTATTTTAGATCGATTAGTTTTAGTAAGCATACCGATTTTTTTTTCGGGTGTTACATCCTCCCCTTCTAAAAAGAACATTTCATCTTTGAAATGCAGCTACTTAATCTGCAAACAATTCTGGATAGGAGTTTCTCATGTCACTTTCAGTTTCCCATGTCATTCCCTCGGAGAGCTGACTTTGCCACAAAACCTTCACCAAAGGTATCGTTTTCTTCCGTAGCACTTGATCTTTTCTGTCTAAGATCTTTACCGGCTTTACCAAAAATGTTAAATCCGCTTCCAAGTCCATAGTCGTATAATCCAAAACGTGAGATGGATCTGACAAATACTTCCTCAACATTGAGACATGAAAAGTATTATGTACCTATGACAATTGTGGGGGTAAAGCTATACGCAACCGGTTCAACTCGCTAAAAAATCTCAACTGGTCCAACAAATCTTAGACTCAGCTTCCCCTTTTTATTGAATCTCATGACTTCTTTAGTGATCTCCTTCTTGAAATTCTAATTCTCTCTGTCTGCAATCTACATAACTTTTGTGTGGACTTTGAGCAATCTGTAACCTCTATCTAATCTGTTTTACCTTCTTGGCACAGTACTGAACCAATTCTGAACTTAACACTTGATTTTCTCCAACGTCATTCAAACAGGTTAGGTCATCTGCACGGTCTTCCATATAATGCTTCGAACGGTGCCATTTCAATACTAGAATGATAACTGTTGTTATAAGCAAACTCAATCAATGGCAGATGGTTATCCCAATTACCTTTCCAATCTATCGCACATGCCCTAAGCATGTCTTCCAGTGTCTGGATTGTTCATTCTGACTGTCCATCACTTTGTGGGTGAAAAGTCATACTAAAGTTAAGTTTGGTTCAAGATAAAAGATCCTCTTAACCAAGTCTTCATGAAACTGCCAAAATATACATGAAACAAAAGGCTTACGCATCAAGAGATAGCCCTAAACCTCTGTTGTGTACGCCAACACAGGGGCATGGACTACTTTAGACAGACTACTTTCTATTTATAGGATTTGCTATGTTATGTTACTTTGCTTTTCAGTTATGACTGAATAAGTTGTAATAAGGATGAGAATGGGAATTGATGATGACATAATTGCAATGGACCAGCTGATGGACAGCCGTGGCACGTGGCCTATTAGCTAGCACGTCTCCCTAGGGAGCCACGCCCTTCTTTATAAAGGAGTCTCCCTCTCTTTGTTGGTCAGGCAATAAGAATTCCAACTTTCTCTTCCTCCTTCGTCTTCTCCTTTCCTTTCCTTCCCTCGTTGAACCTTGGTACCGCTTGTGTTCCTTTCGAACACAACATTACCCGATCAGAAATGCATGTACTTGGACAGATGATCCACCACCACTAATATCACTGATTTGCCCTGCACCACCGGCAAGGCCTCCACAAAATCCATAGATACATCTTCTCAAACCAATCGAGAATAGGAAGAACCTGCGGGTGAAGTGGTTGTAGCCTTTGCACATTGACAGACGTCACAAGCAGCAACATAGTCCTGAACCGCCCATCGTAGTCCATGCCATAAGAAGCTTTGACTGACTTGCTTAAATGTTCTGAATGAACCCACATGACCAGCAAAGGATGTATCATGGAAGTGAGACAAAATGAGCCGTCGAAAGTCAGAGGCATCCGGTACCCACAGTCGCCCTTTCCAGAAGAGGAAGTCATCTTGCCACACAAAGAAAGGTGCGGCCGCGGGATCTAAGCACATACGAGCAACCAACTCACGGGTGGATGAACCCGCATCTTCACCCCCATCTATGGTTCATTGCCAAACAAATGGCATTCTCACTGTCACAAAAAACTTCCACGTTTTCCTTAATGATTCACAGGTCTTTGATCAAACTATGAAGCCAAATAGCTTCCTTGAAAGCATCTATTATAGCCATATATTCTGCCTCTGTAAGAAACAAAGACATTGCTAACTGTAATGTTGATCTCCAATTAACTAGTCCTCCATCCATACTGAACACATAACCAATAGTAGATCAATGCTTGTCAAGATCACCAACATAATCAGAATCAACATATATCAATTGTTTGAATTCTCCCAAACTTCAAACCAACATCTACAGTATCCTAAATGTACCATAGAATTCACATCACTGCTTACCAATGGTCTTTATCAGGATTGTGCATGTAACAGCTCACCATACTTATGACGTGTGAAAGGTCAGGTATGGTATACACCATCGCATACATCAAGGCACCAACTGCATTTGCATATGGAACATGATCCATTTGCCTCTTTGCATCATCAGTAGTCGGTGGCATCGATGCACTCAGTTTGAAGTGTGGAGCTAACAGTGTACTAACAGGTTTAGACTTGCTATTAATGTCAAACCTCTGAAATCTTCAAATACTGAGTTTCCCGCAAACAGACTTTGCCTTTTGCACTATCTCTTATGATCTCTATACCAAGAATTCTCTTGGCCTCTCCAAGATCCTTCATGTCAAACTCTGAGCTCAATTGAGCTTTCAGCCTATTGATCTCCACCTTGCTCTTAAATGCTATCAACATACCATCCACATATAAGAGCAAATAGACAAATATACCATATTTGGAGTTTATAGAAATAGACACAGTGATCAAATTGACTACGTGTGTACTTCTGAGTTATCATAAAACTGTCAAACTGGTTGAACGACTATCGCGGTGACTGCTTCAAACCATACAAGGACTTGTTCAGCTTACAAGCCCAATTCTCACGTTCGGGAACTTTGAACCCTTCTGGCTAAGTCATATATATTTCCTTGTTGAAAGTACCATGGAGGAATGTGGTCTTCACATCGAGTTGAGCTAACTGAAGATCAAATTGTACAGCCAACGCCAATAAGATCCGACTAAATGAATGCTTGACAACATGTGAGAATACCTCATTAGAGTCTATTCCTTCCTTCTTAACGTAGCCTTTTGCTACCAGTTATGATGTTGTCATTATCAGGAGCTCCATCCTTTTTGGCAAAGACCTATTTGTTGCCAATCGCTTTCTTACCCTTTGAAGGTTATACCAACTTCCAAGTCTAATTCTATTGAAGTGATTTCATCTCCCTCATCCATCGCCATCTTCCACTTAACATTGTCTGAACTATATACCGCCTCTTTGTAGGTGTACGAAACTTCATCATCGGTCATTGGAAGAGCATATGCCACTCCGTCTATGTATTGGGCAAGTTTTTGAATATCCCTTTTCGATCTGCTAGTGGCAATGGACTCTGGTTGCTGTCTGAATTTTGGTATTGGCTCTTGATCCTCCATCTCAACGGATATTGGCTCTTGATCGGTCATCAGATTAATCATAAAAAAAATCGACTGTCGAAGAAGCCTTTTTTGGCTCCTTGAGAATCTCAAACTCCACTTGTCATAAAAAATTGTTTGTTTCAACATAATAGATTGGTCAAAGGTAACATCTCGGCATAAGATGATCTTCTTTGACTATGGATAGCAAAGTCTGAATCCCTTGACTCCTTCACTAAAGCCTAAGAAAACAACTTTCTTAGCCCTAGGATCCAATTTGGCTTCTAGAATATGAAAATATATTGGACTTTCGAATATAAGCTGGCGGTCATAATCTGAAACAAGTTGTCCAAACCATACCTCATTGGGAGTCTTCCCATCAAGTGTAGAAGCAAGTAGTATATTGACTATATGAGAGGCATACACCAAAGCCTCTGCCCAGAATGTCTTGCTAAGGCCAGATTGAGAAGGCATACAACGAACTTTCTCCAGCAAAGTACAGTTCATCTATTTTGCTACACCATTCTACTATGGAGTGTCAGGCACGGTAAAGTGTCTGACTATCTTTTCATCATGACAAACTTTCATGAAAAGATTTGAGTTGTACTCACCACCATTATTTAATCTGAGCCTTTTTAGCTTCCTTCCTATATGGGTTTCAATTATTTTCTTCAACTTAAGAAGACATTCGTAACTTCATCCTTATGCTTCATAGTGTAAACCTAGACAAATATGAAGAAGTCATCAATAAATATTGCAAAATAATGTTTACTTCCCAATGAAGCATTTTTTAAATGCCCCCAAACATCAGTGCTAACGTAGTATAATGTTGCAATCGTACGATAATGGCGGTGCCGAACTTAACTCTTGTCTACTTACCCATGACACAATACTTGCAGAAATCAAGTTTACCAGTCTTGGCACCTTTCAGGAGACCTTGCTTCACCAAAAATTGCAAAGCCTTCTCCTTGACATGCTCTAAGCGCATGTGTTAGAGTCGAAAAGTATTATATGCCTCATCGTCATAACTCCTAGAAATGGATGCTCTCCCTGTGAATATATATTTGTCCAAGAAATATAGATTTCCCTTTCGAGTACCCTTCATTGCCAAAAATGCAACTTGTACAACCTTCAAGACTCCACCTTCCATAGTCACCTTGTAACCGTTGGAGTCTAAGACCCCTAGTGAAATGAGGTTCTTCTCCAGATCAGGAACATATCTTACATCTGTAAGTCGTCGGATTGTACCGTCGTGCATCTTTAGGGAAATAGTTCCTATCCCTTTCATCTAGTAAGTATTATTGTTGCTCATAAGCTCAACTCTGGGAAGCTTGAGAACCACTACCTTTTGTGACACATATGATAGGAACAACCAGAATCCAGAATCCATCTATCAGACTGGCTGTCAACATTAAAAGCCTTTTGTGACACATATGATGAATAAACTGTAAAAGCTAACTTCTCTTCATCATCAACTTTTCTTTCAACATTCATATTAGATTTGTCTTTGTTTGGACAATCTTTATTCTAGTACCCTTTCTGGTGACAATAGGCACACTCGTCCTTCGCAAGACGTCTTCTTGATAATTCTCGTTTTGTATTTGAGAGAGATTTTCATGCTGATTTTGAGCGAGATCTAACACTCTCATAGATACTCTAGATCTTTTGTTGTTTGCCCTACCTCGAGCAATAGTAAGCGCTTTTGGTGTTGAGTCCTGTGATCTAGCTTATCCTTCTTCCGATACTCATTATTCACCAAAGCATTAGAAACATTTATGAATTTAAGCTCACCTTTTCCATATGACAGAGTTGTGGTTAAGTGTTCATAGCTTTCAGACAGAGAATTTAACAGGCAGAAGATAACTTCATTGCTAATTTCAACGTCCAAATTTTGTAAATCAGCGAGAATCTTATTGAAATTATCCAAATGCACAATCATAGTACCTTTCTTGTATTAGAATCGAAAAAACTTCTTCTTCAAGTAGAGCCGGTTCTCTACACTTTTCGTAATATACTTGTCCTACAGCTTTTTCTAGTGACTTGATGCCATAGTCTTCTTTATGACAAAGTACTTCTGGTACTTAGCTAGGCACAGTTGGATTGTGCAACAAGCTTTACGATTTACAAATTTCCAATCTTCATAGGAAATATCATTGCGTTTGGAACCCAAACAATATCGGATCATTCGCGGAATAATAGATCCAGAACTTCGCATTACCAGATGCCGAAGTTGTTGGTGTCGTCAAACCTTTCAATATCAAACTCTGGCATCGAGCTAGAAATGGTTCAGACTCGATGGGAAAAGGGTGAAAATTGCACTGAATTTGACAAAAAACACTTCTGAACGAAGTTAAGGCTAACAGAATATTCTCTTATGGTATTAGGAACAGTGGCAGTTTGATTCAGGGCAGTAGCTTGGCTTGGCAGCTTGGCCCAGCTCAACCGGCTCGGGTCAGCTTAGATAGGCTCGACCGGCTTGGATCGGTTCAGGTGGCAACTCGGTTGATGCTGACTAATTTGACACATGGTACTGACTGGTCTGCCACATGTGCGGAGTGGACCACCAAATGGTCTAACATGGCAGTGATGAAGCAACTGACTGGGTCATCTTCCTCGTTGGTACGTAGATGGAAAAACACATAACAGAGAAGGGATGTGCAAGGCAGATGACAGGTATGCATGGGCTTCAGGTGATGAGTGGTGCATCAGGAGCTATCGAATCGTGTCTCCAAGAGGAACACAACTGTATGCTCCAATCAGTTATCGGAGAACTTTTAATTTTCTGGATAGTGTGCAAAACCTGGATCTCATACCAATTGTTTGGAAAATGCCCAGAAATTCAATAAAAAATGTACACCACACACAAACATGAATTTTACATAGTTTGGCTATTTGTCTACATCTATGAGAGACAACAATCTGATATTAATTAATAGAGTAATTATACAAATACAGAATTTCTCTCATCGGAAACTCTCTACACAACTTTTTGTTGTTGCTCTCTTCCCTACTTTCCCTCTTGTAGTATGTTCCTGAGAGAATGCAAAGCAATTCCATTGGTTGGAATTTATTGCATAATTATTAAAGGTTCTTTATTTTTTCTTCAGCCACCAAATCTACAATAATTGCTGATTTTTTTTAACCACCAAATAAACAGTGGATTTTTTTTAACCACCAAATAAACAGTGGATCTACACGCCCAAGCCGATCATGTTGTCGGTCAAGGCCTCTTCGAATATCGCCATGGTTGCATTGATGCCCTCTTTCTGTTGGAACACCCGTCCCCACTAAAAGCCTTCCCCAGCAACCGGAACCCCGCCGACATCTTCCCCGATTCCCACCTCTGTCTCCTCCCCCATCTGAGGCCCTAACTCCTATTGGTGCCTCTCCTCTAGCCCACTTGTCAGGCCTAGCAACGCCGCCGGTCGCTTCGCCTTGAACAAAGTCACTCTGAGAGCGACTAACGACGTTCAAGGTGAAGCGACTAGAGTTGCAGGTGGACCAGGAGGAGAGGCACTAGTAGGAGAGAGGGCCTCAAAGAGGAGCTGGAGGGGAGGAGATCAAGAGAAACCGAGAGAGGGGGCTGGGCCAAAAAGGGAGAGAGAGCCGCTCGGGTTGTGGGGCTTTGGACCAGAAACGATAGCTAACGGGAGTGGTTAGTTGGTTTCATGTGGGGAACTAATGTGGCATGATACGAATGGTGGCTAACGCTGCGGTGGGGCAGATTTGCGCTCGTGACTCTTAGAAGATTCATGAATGGCCTTGGTTCTATGAACCAAAATTAATGTTTTAATTATGTCATTCCTACACCTCTACCAATGTTCATTGGCTTTTCAATATGAGCTATGAACTTAATCGGCTAAGCTACTCAACTCAACACATGAGTTTAACATCAATGGGCCTAAACCCAACAAGTCCAATCAAAGTGAACATTTCCTATATGGGCTCAAACTCATATTTCCAACAGGGATCAGTTAAATGAAGAAGTCATATTTCCAACAGGGATCAGTTAAATGAAGAAGAAGGGAGGGTTCGGTATTGGGATGGAGTTGGTTGGGTTAGTGGTCCTGGGTTTTTTTTCCTAGTTGGTTATATGAGTGGTTTCGTTAGGCAAATAAAGAGGTATATATAGGGTGGATTATTAAAAAGTTCCAAACCCAACTATGGAGAATGGCTGAAATTAATCTCATTAATTATTCCTAATACTTTCTTGCCAACTTTAACCTCATAATATGATCTTTATTAAATCTAATCTACAAAGAGTCTCGTCCTCAATGAAATACCTTGTTTGTCTCCAAATAAATTGGTTAATTTGACCACAGTTAAGACTTAATCACACTCTTAAACAAATTCAGAGGGTCATTAACTGAAAATTGCATCCGAAAAAGTCAAATTATACCCGATGCTTTTTATAGTAGTTAGATTAGATTAGATTAGATTAATCCATAGAGGGATATATATTGCTGTGCAATTAATAAATATTCTAGTTCCAGTTGCTACAAACAATTGTGTGTTACAGACAAATGAATAAGAGGCCAAGCTCTTTGATGCCCAAAAAGGCCTCTAACAAATGAATAAAATGCAGGCACCTCAAATCACTACAAGACTCTATAAATAGAATACAACTATCATCTATCTCTATTTGTATATAAAACCAAAACCATAGCGTTAATGAAAAAAAAATAAAGCAAGCATCTATTGCAAACAACTCAAGAACTCCTCATTATATAGATCATATTTTTTAGCTATTTCCTGATTAAATGGCAACGAATCTATTAAGAAATCTTCCCTTGGCAGCTCTTTTGTGTTGCTGAAAGGATTCTGAATTTGTTCTTCCTGGCCAGAAAAACTGTAACTAGATACTGTTGGCGATGTCTCCACTGGAAAGGATGATTGAACTTCAGGCCTCCTTGATCCCAAGTTGGGATTAGAATGTGCGGCAGTCCGTAGGGGCATGATTGCCTGCGCCACATTTTCGTTGGGCACTGGACGTGCAACGGCATGAGAGGATCCACGGGCAGCAGGGACGTCATGGTTGTGTTTGCCCTCATAGGTGGTGATCACAGCCCTTAAGTCGTGGGATGCCCTCTCCACAAGCTTCCTCACATTACACCCATTAGTGGTGCATTTATAGTAGCTTCTGTAGAAATGAATCAATAAATCCACTTAGAAAACTCGGATAAGTTTTTGGATTAGTAGTTGCTTTCAACAAGCACATTAGACTAGTGGAAATATTACAAAATGTGGAGAATCAAGCTAATTACCTTGGATTATGATTGCCCTTCACTACTTTCTGCCCATACTTTCTCCACCTGTATCCATCATCAAGAAGGTCAATGTCGCTGGTGGTCTGAACTACAACTTTGGGCTCTTTCACCATTCTACTTCCAGCAGCTGAAAAGCCATCCTGCTCATTCTCATTCTTCCTGCAATTAAAGTACCAAAATCCTCAATATTTGACACATTTTCAATAAGACAAACAATTCAGTTTTCATAATTGGGTGCAGTTCACATCAAAGTAGGCTGTAATTGAGAAGCTCACGTACCATCTTTTCGGATTAGGTTCATTTTCATCAAGCTCATCTCCGGCTGGCCTACGATGTGAGCTCTGATCGCCATCTTCCATCAAAGAATTGCCTGTAGAAGCTTTTGATTCTAATTGAAGCTCAGAGATATCAGCTGACGCTTGAAATGATTGGATGAAGCACTTGAACTCCTCCTGGTGGATTGGGGCTTTGGGTGGCTGTGGGTTCCCTTGTAAACAATCTCAGTTATGTGCCCATCTAGTGATGTCTCTACTTTCTTCTTTGTGGGGCACTTAGGGAAGGTGCATTTGTAATAACTTCGAGGATTTTCGCTGCCTTTGACTTGTTTTTGCCCGTACTTCCTCCAGTTGTATCCGTCGTCGGATCTTCTATTGTGTTTGTATGCTTGAAACACTTGGTTTTGGTGTTCAAATTCGGATTTCAGGTTAGTGTTCTTTGCGGATGAGAAACCTGATTCTGATGACCTATTTGGCTCATTACTCCAAGATAGTTGCTGGTAACTTGAGGCTTGTTCCTGTCGATTATGACCAACCATAGAATTTAGCAACAAAAAATCATAAATAATATAAGGGACTCAATCTTTTTGTGCCATTGACCTTCTAGGCCGCGCGATCGAAATCTTGGGGCTTACATAATGAAGGGGCAGGTGGGTCTTTTAGAGCACACGACTGCCTTTAAATTACGCGTGCCGTAGGGCATATATTTCATAATTCTTATGCGTCGTGGATCAATTTTTTGGCATTATAAAGACAATTCAAGCTATTGGTAGACTTGAGTAGTTATTTAATACCGTTGACACTGCCACCGAGGGAGGGAACATTGGGGATGATCCATTAACAGTTTTTGTAGTTTGGAAGGCAAAATCCGGATAAGCCCTCTCCTGTTTGATGTTTGACTCAAAATTATAAGTGACTGAGCTTGAAGGAAATGTTCCAGGGGTTGGTGATGGAAGAACCTATTTACATGAAGGCAACAACAAAAGTTAGAAAGTAAAAAGATAAGAGAACTACAAAAAAGGTAAATTGCAACTTTTGGATAAGGTATTGCATTCGCAAGAAATGATATACCCACTTGGAAAAAAAGATCATAGAAAAGAGCAAAGATATAGAAAAGACATAGAGATTTGGACCAGTTCAAAAGATTTGGCAAGCAAAAGTGAACAAACACAACTATATGAGTATATTAAAAATTACAAAGTTGGTGAGAGGTACAGCAAATCATAAACTTACTGAGGAAGAGGGGAGGAGGAGGGGAGAGCTTAGGAACTCTGTGGGACTGAGGAAAGAGAAGTAAGAAGAGGGAGAAGCAGGTGGAGGAGAAATCGGTAGAGAAGGTGGAGGCATGGATTTGAACTTGAGAGCTCCGGCACCGGTCCATAATGGACCTGAGAAGCTTGCACTGACGGGGGCCATGGAGTCGCCGCCGCCACTGTCTGTGGACGATAAGGAGGGGAGGAAGTGGGGTGTGAAGGAGAAGCTCCGGCGCGAGTTTGCTGAAGTTTCAAGAGAAGAAGCCATGAGAGGAGAGGGAGAGTGGAGGGAGAAGGCGGAGGGAGAGGGTGATTTTGAAGAGAGCTCAAAGTCCTCTCAACGTAAGAAAGAGAGCGTGGAGGGCGTTTTCCAGGAAGTAGAGGTGACAATTGACTGTTGAAAAGTCTGGTCAGAGCCTATGTTGTTTTGACTCAGTATGGTGGCTGCTGGGGGAAATAAATGTATTTCATCTACCTTTTAGTGGAGATATAGGCATCTAGATTGAGGTGGGTCCAGTTTTTTAACCCAATTTAGTCTGTGGGGCCCTTTCACTTGAGTGGTCCACCCCCTCCGCAACTGAGATCGACGATTCTCTGGCGCGTAGGCATAAAAGTGACATGGTCAGGCTATTGTACCCAGTAATTTTTCTCAGTAATTTTTCTACAGGTTGCCAACATGCTAAATGGAATCCACAGGCTAGGTTGGGAACTTCTCGAAGGTGGGACAAATTGGGTCCCCAATGAGGCCTTAGAGTGGCCCCTTACGGGCAGCCTATTTAAGCAAGTACAAATTCTGCACTAATGTAATGTGCATCTATAGTCACTCTCATGATTTAAGGGTGTTAAAGCCGACTTGAAAGGCAACTTGCCTCAAGCTTGACTCCTGTTCAACTAAGTTGGTTCAGCCATGCTTAATCATATCTTTGTTTAGCTCCGCTCAACTTAAAAGTCGAGAAAAGCTAAAAATCACAATTTTGTATACTCCTTCCGTTCCAAAATATTGTATACATTTGAGAAAATTATCATTTTTATTGGACTATGAAACCCGCAAGGAAGTCACATGAATTATTCTCCATGATATCCCGTCCAATTCGTATGCTCGTTCATTCCTTCCAAGTCTCCTCCAATTTTAGAAAGAAGAAGTCATGTGATTTGGCAAAATGTACACAATATTTTGGAACAATGAATATTTCTATATGTAAATAGTATTTTGGAATGGAGGAAGTATTATTTTTCTTATCTGTGCATGCATATATTACATTCTATGTATGGATTTAGTGTCAATCAAGGTTTTAAAAACTGGACCGGCCATCAACCTTTGTTTGGTGAGAATGCCATTTGTTTGGCAATGAACCATAGATGGGGGTGAAGATGTGGGTTCATCCACCCGTGAGTTGGTTGCTCGGTTGACCTTGCGGGGGGTTGGGGTTTCAACATTGGATTAAAGTGCTGCTGGGTTTTCTGCTATCAATTCTCCTCCTTTCTATCGTTTTTGCAACCAAATCAAAGGCCTTGTGATGAAGCCGTTTAACCTACAAAAGCTTGTACTTGGAGATGATTTTATTGAAGATTGTTCAAGCAACTTTTGCAACTTGAGGGTGATCAGAAGTTGGACTCAAACCTTGAATCCACATGAAGCTCGACTGGTGGTAGACGATCTTAGTTTCCTAGCAACGGTTCAGAAAGTTCGTTGTCATCGGCTTTTGGCTACTCACATTGTTTTCTTCTCTCTTCTAGTGGTTTTCCTAGTTATTTAATACAAATAGCCCTAAAATGTCTTGTATGCTTGTGGGGAGGTCATATATATAACAAAAGAAAAATATAGTAATGTGAGTCCCTTCTCCCTCTGGCCCAACGTGGAGCCCAGGGGAGGATGGTGGCAATTTCTAGGGGGTGGGAGCGCGGCGGGCTCTGGCAAAAGGGGGGACTGGCTCGATTGGGAGCTCTCTGGATTTTTTTTTTGGGGGGGGGGGGGGGGGGGGGGGGAGGACCTGGCCAACCCAACTGGAAAAGGTGGCCAGCCCAAGTAGAACCGGCCGGGCCGATCCTAGTTTTAAAACCATGGTGTCAATTGAGTCACAACTTTTATTACAACTTATGTTCTTTTTTCATTTTTTTTCATATACAACCATCTCAGCCTTTGTGTTTGAAAGACATAGGTAATGTACCTCATGAGAACAAAAACCATTTTTAACATCTATAGATTCAAACTAATTAGAACACATATAATAGAAAGTGGACATGAAAAGCATATTCAACTAAACCAAGCCCCGCTCATGAACTAATGCGGCTCAACTCGATTCGATTCGATTCGGCTCGAGCTTGTCTCGAACTAGAAGTTGAAATTTCAAGCTCACACCAAATCAGCCTAAAGCTCAGCTCGTTAACACCCCTACTCATGATGCCCTTTCAATTAATCGTATTATTGCTTATCCACCACTATTGAAGTTCTCCCTCTGTCCCATTTTAATTGTCTAGTTTTGGAATGATGCCCGTATTATTTTCTTCTATTTATGGCATCCTTCTCATTGTAATTACTGAGTAGCATAAAAAGAGTTATGGAGTAAGACTGAGAATAATTTGTCTTCCTCAGAAATGATATTTTTCAAACATGGACATTTAAAATTGGACTGAAGGCAATCTATTGCCGGCGTAGTAACACATCAACCCAATAGCCATTTCTCACTCGTAAATAATAATCATGACATGACTACCATATACTGCAGCCATGTCTGCCACATGTCAAGTACCCAGTCCTTCATAAAAACCTGGCTACAATTTAAAAATTACATAGATCCAGAATTAAATGACTAGATTTGCCTACAGACCAATAAATCCTCATGAGCTTGCATGAGCGGGGTAAGTGGAGGCTTGTTGGCCCTATAGGCCAACAAATTTAACTCATTTTTGCAAATACTGGCAGGATTATATGTAGAAGAGAGTATTCTTTCATAGGTGTGATATGGTTATTGGGCGGAGTGAGCATATCATTATTATTCTGGGAGCACCGAATTATCTCTAGTCAATTTTTTTCATCTATTTTTGTAAATTGGAAACTCATTGCAATGCACATCATCTTTACATCGCGGTCCAACAGTCACTGTCTTAGTTGTGGAAATGGATGCACAGCTGCATGGCCCCATGCCTACGTGGGCTGGGGTCCTGCAATCTGATCCTCAAACTCGGTCACGCTAGACGCCCTCATGGGCAAAACTGATAATCCATTTCCACAACTAAGACAGTGACTCTGGCGCAAATGCAGTGTGCCTCGTTTTGGGCAGGCTAGCACAGTTGCTGATGGAGGCAATGGACATTCGAGGTTGCATATGCATTAATTTGTGTGTAAGATAAACTAGTTTCCCAAAAGCTCCCGCTGTTAAGAAACGGAAATCTTATTCTTTTATATTATATTAATATGATACTTCTCATTCCCTCCTTGTGCTACACTTATTAAGGCTGCCAAATGAGTAGGGGAGCTGATGTTGAACATCGAGGGTTGAGTCGCACTGGTCCACTAACTTAAATATGGTCTCTAATTTCACTGCCGGTGCTAGGATAGGCGCATGCCATGGATGCTGCACTTTAGATCGCTCAAGGCAGCTACAAGGATTATATTTCTCCTCTTTGAAATTTCTTTTATATTAAACAAATATGACCTCCATACTTTAATAAACCATGTCAAGATATTTAGTTGTGAGGCAAATATATGTCAACATCATACTCTACCCCAAACAGATGAAGATTTATCGGTCCCCTATGCTACTTCCTCTCTTCTTCTTGTAAGATAATCTAGTTTCCTAAAAGCTCCAGCTGTTAGGAAATAGAAATCTTATTCTTTTATATTACGTTAATATGATACTTCTCACTCCCCTCCTTGCGTGCTACACTTATTAAGGCCTCCAAATGAGTAGGGGAGCTGATGTTGAACATCCAGGGTTGAGTCCCACTGGTCCACTAACTTAAATTTGGTTTTTGATTTCACTGCCAATGCTAGGATAGGCGCGGGCGATGGATGCTGCACTTTAGATCGCCCAAGGCAGCTACAAGGATTATATTTCTCCTCTTAGAAATTTCTTCTACTCACTCCGTTCCATAATACTGTGTACATTTGAGAAAAATCTCATTTTTATTGGACCATGAAGCCCAAAAGTAAATCGCATAACTTCTTCTCTCTTATATCCGGCCCATCTAACTCGTATAATCATTCCTAAACAAAGTTATAGTCAATCCTTCCAAGTCTCCTCCAATATTGGAAAGAGGAAGTCACGTGATTTGGCAAAATGTACATAATATTTTAGAATAATAATATTTCTAAATATACATAGTATTTTAAGCTAATATGTCCATCCTACTTTAATAGACCATGTCAAGATATCTAGTTGTGAGGTAAATATATGTCAACATCATACTCTACCCCAAACATGAAGATTTGGTGGTCCCCATGCTACTTCCTCTCTTCTTCTTGATAATCTAGTTTCCCAAAATCTAAAGCTATTGGGAAGTGGAAATTTTTTTATTTATATTATATTAATCTAATACTTCTCACTCCCCCTCCATGCATGCTACACTTATTAAGGCCGCCAAATGAGTAGGGGAGCTGATGTTGAATAGGCAGGGTTGAGTCGCACTGCTCCACTAACTCAAATTCAGCCTCTGATTTCACCACTGGTGTTAGGATAAGCGCCATCGATGGATGGTGCACTTAAGATCGCCCATGGCAGCTACAAGGATTATATTTCTCCTCTTTGATATTTCTTCTATACTTCAAGATAATATATCGTCCATCCTACTTCAATAGACCATGTCAAGATATCTAGTTGTGAGGCAAATATATGTCAACATCATACTCTACCCCGAACAGATGAAGATTTGGTGGTCTTGATACTTCCTCTCTTCTTCTTGTAAGATAATCTAGTTTCCCAAAAGCTAGAGCGGTTAGTTTGAAAATTTTTAATCATAGTACGCTACAGATAGATTCTTTTTGTATGTATATATGAAAATTAAGTGCAGTGTTATTGTTTGATTTCTGGGAAAAATAACACAAAAAGTGCAGTACCAAGCCTGTTAGGAAAAACGTTAAAATTATAACCATAGGAGGTACTAGAAAAAGAATCGCATTTACATAACCATATGAGGTATGAGAAAATAAATAAAACGGTCCATGCATGAATTGAACCTTGCTAGCATAGCTCCCGCAATGCAAACTCAAGCAATGGGTTCTTTTGCAAAAATTTTATTATTCTTCGAAAGTCTAACCCGAGAATAAAGTCAACAAATTTTAAAGAAAAATGTTTTGCTGACCTGCGTTATGTGACCAGCAAGGACCAAGGGGCCACGTGGAGGTGGGACCTTGAAATTTTAGGTAAAATTATAATTTTTTCCTCTATTCAGCCCTTAAGTGACGAACTCTCTTTGGTGGTGATTGATGTTGGTAATGGAAATTGGTCATGCTGGACCAACTGAACTTTTAAAGCCTAATTAACTAGTAAATTATTACTCTGACCCACTTAATCATCCTATTTGATTCTTCCAAATGAACTAAGATTAGTTGATAGCAAAAAACCATACAGGACAATTAAAAATTGATGGAGAGAATTATGTTTAGCAAATACTACCTCTTTGGCATAGAGGGTTCTAACTTCTAATTGGTTTTCATTTGAAGAACCACGTAGGAAGCTATCATATACTCCCTCTGTCGGGAATTAATATTGCGATTTTTTAAAATGATCTAATTTTAGTTTATTCTGACAATCCTTAGGGTATGTTTGGTTAGTGGGAAAAAGAAAGAAAAAGAGAAATCATAATCTCAAGAAAATAAAAGATAAGAAAAGAAAAGAAATTGCCTTTTCCTTTTCTTTCTTTTTTCTATGGTGTGTTTGGATTGAACGGCTGAGCTCAACTCGCCGTCCGAGAAGGTTAGGGTGAGGCCATTTTCTCGTTTTTTCTTTCTCCCGGAGAAAGAAAAAATTATAAGGAGGTTTTCTCGTGGGTCCCGTACGAGAGAAAGCTAAAAATCCTCCGCCAAATATTTTCTCGCTAACCAAACAGCCAAAAAAGAAAATATTTCAAACTTTCATTTGTTTTCTTTTCTTTTCCCCCTAACCAACCACACCCTTAACGTAATAACAATTCCGGACAGAGGAAATACCAACATTTGACTTGTCAAAAGATATAAAGACTTTCACTCCTTTTTTTCCACGGTCTCGGCCCAGTTCTTTGACACAGCTTCTGCAAATGGATCATCTGGCCTGAAGGTTAGAAGAACAACATGTCTAATTCTCTTCCTTTGCGGAGGGATTTCCATTTCCTCATCACAGGCAATTAGCCCCATTGTTTACATAGTTCATTGTTGGTATAAATACTTTTGAGTGTATTGTTAATGATTTATCTGGCCTCTTCTGATTTTTCAGCATCTAACCAACCACACAATGTCTCAGGTTGCAAGGCAAGGTGGCAATAATCACTGGCGCCGCAAGTGGCATCGGCGAGGCGAACGCCCGCATCTTTGCTTAACATGGCGCGCATGTAGTGATGGCTGACATCCAAGATGATCTAGCCCTTAGCTTGGCCGCCTCCATAGGTCCTGATTGCTGCACGTACATGAGATGCGATGTCACCAATGAAGACCGGATCAAGCACTTGGTCGAGAAAACAGTCGCGATCCACGGCCGAATTGACATTACCTTCTGCAACGCCGGCATAAAAAACCCGGGCCAGGTAATGCTTGACCTCGACCTTAAGGCCATGGACGGCCTCTTTGCGGTGAACGTCCGTGGACCGGCTGCTCTCATCAAGCAGGCCGGCCGGGCCATGTTGGAAGGGGGCATTAAGGGGAGCATAATTTGCACTGCCAGTGTGACGTCGGAGCCTCGGTGGACTATACAATGTCGAAGCACGCCGTGCTGGGGCTGGTTCGGACAGCAAGCCATGACTTGGGTAAGCATGGGATCAGGGTCAATTGCTTGTCACCCTATGCAGTGGCTACTCCTTTGCTGTATGAGGCATATGGGAAAAGGCCGGAGGAGGTGGAGAGGATGTATTCAGGCCTGACGTGCTTGCAGGGAAGTGCGTTGAAGGTAAAACATGTAGCTGAGGCAGCCTTGTTCTTAGTTAGTGAGGAATCTGCCATTATTAGTGGACATAATCTTGTGGTAGACGGGGGCTTTGTTAGTGTCTAAATCAACTTTCATTCTTATGGAGATCCCTCATACTTGAAATTGTACTTTTCGATGTTTCTTTGAGACCAAGAATGAAACTGGACGCTTTCGTTCTTGGAGATCTTTGGGAAGGGAAATACTGTTGTTGTTTTAATTAATCTCTTAATTTTACTCGCAAGTGTACGAATCGTGTTTGGAGTATAGTCGCACAATTCTTACGAGGTCGAACCCACAGGGACTTGTGTAGCGGAAATCTAATCGAATCCTAACTAAACCCTTGACTAAACTATGAAACTTGTAGAAATTGATTAACTACTAGCGACTAATTAAAATCAATTAACGGAATAAAAATCTGAACTTTATCAAATTAATAAAATACTAAGGCTTTGGAATCGGCATGTAATAAATTATAGAGAACCCTAACCCTTCAATCATTTATCATTCTCCAAATACTCGTAACAATCTAGAATCTTATTCACGTTGTTACGGAAGATTTTACTTTAATGCACAATTACTCATACAAAAATCACGTTCTTCATGCTATTTAAATTAACAGCTCAAATCACTAGATGTATCCACTTACGAGTAAATCACAACTAGTATCCGATTTGTTATTTAACCAATTAAAATAAGCATGCATTGACAATAGTAATTCTAAATCATAGCAAAAACATGATTAATGCTATATCCAAAAATAACTATGCAATTAACTACAAGAACGCATAAACATTATAGCATAATTCTTGGAGAAAAATATCAACTTTCATATGTACATTCTCTACAATCACTACAGCCTCATCCTAGCCTTAGCAACTGATTTAGCCAAACATATTAACTAAAACACAGACACAATTCAGAATTAAACTCATTTCAATTAAAGAATCAGCAATTGACTTACAAGAAATTTGAGATTTAAAAGAAAAACGTAGTACTGTTCCCTCTGATCTTGGTCGACTGTCCAGCAACAGTTCGTTACAATCTTCAAATCAACAAAGCAGCAGATAGAATCCAAACTAAAAAGAGAAAACTGAAATCTAATTTTGGAACTGGAAAAAGAAAAAAAAAACTTTTCTGATCGTCTCTCTGTCGGACCGTCTCTCTGTCGGCCGGCCGGTGTTCTCGAATGAGGCTCTGCTCTCTGGTTATATAGACTGCCGACAGTCGTCCTTTTTCTCTCAAATCAGAAACCAATCCTTCCAAATCAATTAGTTCTTCTAAATCCAGCAATTTTCCCTTCGAATTGAGGTGATTCCCCTCCAATTTGTAAACAAAAATTCCATCTTTAACATTTTGAACAGATCGAAAATTCCCAAAATCTGGAGCTTCCCCATTTGAGCCAAAATCTGACCCTCTTTGCAATCTTCAATCGAGTCGAAATTAACACTTACCATTCTGAGACATATTCGCAATTGAAGCTCCTTTTACCTTTCTGATTCAGCCTCCCCTCTGTCGGAATCTTCCCAAATCGAGATTTTTCTTCCTCTGTTCTACCTTTCCTCCTCGCCATGGCCGCCGTCCTTCTGCTGGTTCGCCGCCGTCATGCTCCACCGGGACCCATCCATGGCCGCCGTTGATCTCCTCTGCCATCGGCCGAAACCCAGGACCTCTATGCCTCTGTCGGCCGCTCGAACAGAGCTCGACAGAGCTCTGTTCAGCTTGACACCCTCTGTCCCGACTGAACAGAACACCCGAGCCAGCGGCTCGGGTTATCTTTAGAATTTTTTTTTTATTTCTTTTCATTCTCATTGAACCGGCCCACAGATCGAACCACTCTTATTTTGCTTGTTCAAATGCTTGGGTTAAAACCCGTTGTATCAATGTCGACCACCGGATTAAATCTGAATGACTCTGTACTCTAATTCCACGCCCGTCTTCTTCATCCGTGAACATCAACGGTCCAGATCTCTTTACGCATGATCTCAGATCTTGGGTTGCTTTGGCATTTCAAAACCCGTCTAATGGCTTCACTTTTGGTTGTTCTGCAGTACGAGCATGCGAACCTATACAAAATAAAACATGTCCCAAATTAGACGTACCAAATATTTATAAAATTACGGAACAGTGTTAAATTGAGCAATTTAGAGAGCCTTATTTGTTTAATTCCTAATTACTAAACAAATGACTAAAATTCACTTTATTCCTCATTTTAATTAGAAAACATGACTAACAAATAGGTAAAAAGGCATATAAAAATGTGTATTTTTCATGCTTAACAAATACCCCCAAACCTAGATTTTGCTAGTCCTCAAGCAAAACACAAAAGAAAAATAAATGCCACTGTCGTAGGGAACCACGATTGCATTTAGCATATGCAACAAGCCTTTTAAACCCCCAGGTGTCCCTGGCTGGACGAGTGAAGTCTCGTGAGGGTTTGCAGCCATGCTACCCACAAACATGTATTTATAAAATTAACCTTATTCTTTATCTAAATGAGAAATAAGTCAACTAAACACTTCAAAACACAAAACCTATTATCCCTTCAAATACACACTGCAATACTTAAGAAAACTAACCACACGTACTTGCATTTATAATCAACTGGAATATAGAAGCGCTCAAGTAAGTGGTTTTATTCTACACCTTCATCTTGGAAGTTTCTGCTCAATATGATATAGCATGATACTTTAAATAATAGAAAGTGTAGAACATTGTAGCAATACACTCTAAATCTCTGTTTCACACAGATCCAGTGTTACCCATTAACCAAAGAACATCAGAATCTGCATAGTCATCGTAATCTTTAGGTTCATGATAGCACAGATGCTTGCGCGCCTCCTTCGGGTCCAACATTCTAGATTTGAGAGGATAATACATCATAGACTTTTTTTTTTCTTTTTCATTAGGACTGTGTAAGGCCTGACTTCAAGATGCTTAGGTTTAGCAATGACTCAGGTCAATGACTCCCAGCCAGTTGGCTTAGGGCATTAGGTTTTAAGATGGACCGCTTCGGACCTGAGCATCAGCCTAAGTTAATCCTATAATAGTCAAGCAGCCCTTTTTCTTTATTTTCGTTTTCATTTTTTTTTCAATTTTTTTTTCATCATATATATTTTCAAGCACATTATTCTGTCCAGGCTGTATTATACTCTCAACCTATTTCCGGTTCCAAGCCCTTGCCATAGCCAAGTAAATGGTCTATCATGATATTTTAAGCTCAACAGATAACCACACATCATCCAATGACTCTGACTAAAGACATCCCACTGAAGATTAGTATTCAACAAATCTCTAGAAGGTATTACTTTATGTAACTGGTGTGTGTGAGTGAATTTTATTAGCTCAAGCACTTGATCCAAGAGGATTGTAACAGAATGCTATTTCTCAGTTAAGTGTCTCTATCCTCCAGTATACTTACTCACACTTCCAATGTAAATTAATCTCTTAAAAATTGAAGTATGCATCACGAAGGGATAAACTACCAAAACCTATAAAAATACTAACAAACAACCTAAAATCTACAAATTTTTATTTTTAACTGGAAAATTCAAAACAAGCAGAAAAATAACTAAGATATCCTAAACAAATATCTTCCTATACCCCCAAGCCTGCATGAAACATTGTCCTTAATGTAAAAAGATATGAAATAAGTACTGAGGAAAATAAATAGATGAGGGAAGGAAAGATAGTACCTGCACTCCACTGAAACGCTATATTATCTATCAAAATGAAAAGAACAAGTGAAGCACAAGAATAGCATAAGAAAAAATAAGCACAAAAATAAAAATTCTAAAAACTTGGGTTGCCTCCCAGTAGCGCTAAGTTTTACGTCTTCAGCCAGACACAGCTATTAATCATTAGTCGTGATAAGTCGGGTCTGCCAGACTCAATTCATCGTTCTGAGGTTGCTGCAATTCCAAGAATGGTTTAAGACGATGACCATTAACTTTGAATATATCACCATTCTTGGGGTTTTCTATTTCAACTGCTCCATGAGAATAAACAACACGAACTAGAAAAGGTCTTGTCCATCGAGACTTCAATTTACCCGGAAACAGATGTAAACGAGAATTGTATAAAAGAACTTTCTGCCCCGAAGTAAAAGATTTTCGCAGAATATTTTGATCATGAACCTTTTTCATACGATCCTTGTATGATTTTGCACACTCATAAGCATCATTACGAAGCTCATCCAACTCATTCAATTGCAGTTTCCTTTGAATTCCTGCTCTATTTAAATCAAAATTCAGGTGCTTAATTGCCCAATAAGCTTTATGCTCAATTTCAACAGGAAGATGACAAGCTTTCCCGTAAACAATACGGTATGGAGACATTCCAATGGGAGTTTTAAATGCAGTACGGTAAGCCCACAAAGCATCGGTGAGTCTCAGTGACCAATCTTTGCGATTAGGATTGACTGTCTTTTCTAAAATATGCTTAATCTCCCTATTAGAAATCTCAACTTGACCACTTGTCTGGGGATGGTATGGGGTAGCAATTTTGTGGGTTATGCCATATTTCTTCATTAACTGTTCAAAAACCCTATTACAAAAATGTTTTCCCCCATCACTTATGATAGCACGAGGAGAACCAAAACGTGCAAAAATATTGTCTTTCAAGAATTGGACCACCACTTTGTGGTCGTTGGTTTTGCATGCTATGGCCTCTACCCATTTAGAGACATAGTCTACCCCCACAAGGATATAAAGATTGCCAAAAGAGTTAGGAAAAGGTCCCATGAAGTCAATACCCCAGACATAAAAAAGGTCTATAATAAGGATTGGGGTTAAAGGCATCATGTTACGACGTGAAAGTGCTCCTAACTTCTGACATCTTTCACATGCTGAACAATAAGCATGACAGTCTTTAAAAATAGTAGGCAAATAAAATCCACACTGCAAAATCTTTGCAGCAGTCTTTTTAGAACTAAAATGGCCCCCACATGCTTGATCATGACAGAAAGAAATGATGCTTTATTGATCATGTTCAGGAATACATCTCCTAATAATCTGATCGGGACAATACTTGAACAAGTATGGATCATCCCAAAAGAAGTACTTAACCTTGGACAAAAATTTGGACCTATCTTGGGAAGACCAATGAATTGGAATTTGTTCAGTTACCAGATAATTAACTATGTCCACAAACCAAGGCAATTGGGGCACTGCAAGTAATTGCTCATCAGGAAAAGATTCAGTTATGGGCAATGATTCATCAGTAAAATCAACTATCAACCTAGATAAGTGGTCGGTTACAACATTTTCGGAACCTTTCTTATCCCGAATTTCAATATCAAATTTTTTGTAGCAATAATATCCATCGGAGAAGACGAGGTTTAGCATCTTTTTTAGATAAAAGATACTTCAATGCAGCATGATCCGAATAGATATAGACCTTCGATCCCAATAGGTACGATCGAAACTTATCTAGAGCAAAGACTACTGCCAGCAATTCTTTTTCAGTTGTAGAATAATTAAGTTGAGCATCATTCAATGTTTTACTGGCATAGTAAATCACATGGGGAAGTTTATTAATTCGCTGCCCCAACACAGCACCAATAGCATAATCAGAGGCATCACACATTATCTCAAAAGGTAGGCTCCAATCAGGTGGCCGAATAATAGGTGCAGATGTTAACTCTGATTTGAGTTTCTGAAAGGCATTATTACAAGCATCATCAAAGACAAATGGTGTATCTTTTGCAAGAAGATTACACAGAGGTCTTGAAATTTTACTAAAGTCTTTAATGAATCTTCTGTAAAATCCAGCATGGCCTAAAAATGATCTGATTTCTTTCACAGTTCGTGGTGGTGGAAGATGTGAAATCAAATCAACTTTAGCTTTATCAACTTCAATGCCTTTATTAGATATAATGTGCCCAAGAACAATTCCTTTTTGAACCATAAAATGACATTTCTCCCAGTTAAGTACCAGATTCTTCTCTTTACACCTCACTAACACTAAAGATAGATGGTGCAGACATTCATCAAAATTGGACCCAAAGACAGAAAAATCGTCCATGAATACCTCTAAAAATCGCTCTACCATGTCAGAGAAAATGCTCAACATGCACCTTTGAAAGGTAGCAGGTGCATTGCATAGGCCAAAGGGCATGCGACGGTAGGCAAAGGTACCAAAAGGACACGTGAAAGTGGTCTTTTCTTGGTCTTCAGGGGCTATGGGAATTTGGTTATAACCAGAATAACCATCAAGGAAGCAATAATATTCATGTCCCGCTAACCTTTCCAGCATTTGGTCAATGAAAGGAAGGGGAAAATGATCTTTTCTTGTCAAAGCATTCAACTTCCTATAATCAATACAGACACGCCAACCCGTTTGAACTCGAGTTGGCACTAACTCATCAGCATCGTTTTTCACAACAGTTATGCCAGACTTTTTTGGCACAACTTGAACAGGACTTACCCATTTACTATCAGAGATTGGGTAGATAACTCCTACATCTAAAAGCTTAAGGATTTCAGCTCAAACAACTTCTTGCATTACAGGGTTAAGACGCCTTTGGGATTCACGAGAAGGCTTGGCATCATCCTCCAAATGAATTCTATGCATAACAACAGAGGGACTGATGCCTTTAATATCTGCAATGGTCCACCCTATGGCTTCTTTGTGCTTTACAAGAACATCAAGTAATTTACGCTCTTGAGCCACATCTAGGTCCGCTGCAATAATGACAGGTAAGGACTCAGCAGGACCTAAATAAGCATATTTCAGAGTATCCGGCAATGGTTTCAGGTCTAATTTAGGTGGCTCAACACTAGATGGAACTACTGGTGATGATGATAAGGCAAGAGGCTCCACTTTTGGTTGCCACCGTTCAGTACTCATCAGAGGTACAGACTCAAGCAATGAGTTTACTTGTTCAATTGACTGATCGATATCAAATTCACAACCAAAATGTGTTAAGCATGCCTCTAAAGGATCTTGGGAATGTGTTTGAAGAAATGTTTCATGGACAAGTGTTTCAATTAGGTTTATTTCATTCACATCATCCATGTCAGGGGGTTGTTTACTGATGTCAAAAATGTTCAATTCCACCTTCATATTCCCAAAAGAAATTTGCATCACTCCATTTCTGCAATTAATGATAGCATTAGATGTAGCTAGAAATGGACGACCCAAAATGACAGGTATTTGCCCACTTATGTTTGGAACAGGCTGAGTATCAAGGACAACAAAGTCCACAGGGAAATAAAATGTATCAACCTTTATCAAAACATCCTCAACAACACCTCTAGGAATTTTAACCGAACGGTCAGCTAATTGAAGTGTCATTGTCGTGGGTTTTAGTTCTCCAAGACCTAATTGCACATACACAGAGTAGGGCAATAAATTCACACTTGCCCCCAGATCTAACAAGGCTCGCTCAATTTGATGTTTCCCTATCATGCATGAAATTGTGGGACAACCAGGGTCCTTATATTTGATAGGAGATTTACATTGAATGACAGAGCTGACTTGTTCTGCTAGAAATGCCTTTTTAGGAACATTATTTTTCTTTTTGACAGAGACTAGATCTTTCAAAAATTTTGCATATGAAGGCACTTGTTGGATTGCATCTAGAAAAGGAATGTTTATTTGCACTTGTTTAAACACTTCTAGAATATCTCCATATTGTGCACCTTTTTTAGGATTGACTAGTCTTTGCGGATAAGGTGCCCTAGGTACAAAATTCCTAGGTGGAGAATCACTGTCGACAGTTGGAGAAGAATCTTTAGTCTCTATTTCAGTCTTAGTGTTCTCACCTTCTTCTTTTTCAGGAGTTTCAATTTTATTATCAATTTGCTTCCCAGACCTAAGGGTAATAACTGATTGAACATGTTCCTCATTCTGTGAAGAATTAGAGCTACTGCCAATGGAGAATTGGCCCTTCTGGTTAGGCACAGGTTGACTAAGAAATCTCCCGCTCTCTCTTTCTGCTAATTGAGTAGCCAATTGACCAACTTGAGTCTCTAACTTAGCAATTGCTTGAGTATTCATATGTGTAGAGTTCTTCATCTCAAGCATAGCTTGATTAGTTGACTGAATGACTTGGCTTGTAGATTGGATGAAAGATTTGAGAGTGTCCTCTAACGAGGATTGTTTTTGTGTAAGACCCTGAGATTGAGTGATAGGTTGTTGATATTGGGTAGGAGGTTGAGACAAAGCTGGATAAGGTGGGTTATTCTGCCTAAACTGATTATGCATGGGTTGCATAGGCTGCCCACCTACATTCATAGGTGGTTGACTTTGTCTCCAGGAGAAATTTGGATGATTTCTCCAACTTGAATTGTAAGTTTCAGAGAAAGGATTGCCTGTCGGCATCCCATAATTGTTTAGAACATTGACTTGTTCTGCATAACACTCTGGATAAGTATTCATGGAGGGACAGTTCAGAGATGTATGCATCGGGCTAGCACACACAGAGCATGCTTCATTCATGTTGAGGGCATTGATGCTTCGGTTCAAACTCAGGGCATCTATTTTCTTGGTTAACGCATCGAGTTTGACCTTAACATCTACATCATCTTTGATTTCGTAGAGACCTCCTTTCTTAGGAGCTTGATGTTGTCTCTCCCTATGACCTGCAAAATCCCACTGTTGGGACCTTTCAGCTAATCGCTCTAAGAAGTTATACGCTGCTTCACCTCCCAAGTCTAAGAAAGCACCGCCATTCATTGATTCAATCATGTTGCGGTGTGTTTGAGTTAAGCCATTGTAAAAATGTTGTATTAACCTCCATGTTTCAAACCCATGATGTGGACATTTTAGTAAAAGGTCTTTAAATCTTTCCCAACTCTCATAAAATTTTTCATTTTCATCTTCCATAAAGTCAGTGATTTCTCTCTTTAATTCATTGGTTTTGGCCATTGGGAAGAATTTGGACAAGAATTTGCTCACCAACATGTCCCATGTTGTGACAGAGTCAGCGGGAAGAGAATTTAACCACGCCTTGGCCTTGTCCTTCAAAGAGAAGGGGAAAAGGCGCAGACGAACAGACTCATCAGAGAAGTCTGTGAACCTAAAAGTTGCACAAATTTCTAGAAAATCCTTTACATGCATGTAAGGATCCTCTCTGTTAAGACCATGATAATTGGGCAAAAGTTGAATTATCTGAGGTTTTAGTTCAAAATGTTTTGCAGAGGTTGCAGGCAACACTATGCAAGATGGAGGGTTGATTGTGATCGGAGAAAATAACTCCCTCAGAGATTTCTCAGGTTGATCTTCCATTTTAAATGAAAGATCAATTTTTGTTTCACTATTCTCTAAAGGATTAGAATTATTGCTAACCAGACGCAGTGTGTGATCACGTGTCCACGTGGTCATCCACTGTCAATCAACTCTCACGTGTTTTAAAATTTTTAATTTTTTAATTTTTTTTAATTTTTGACCTAAAATTAACTGCAAGGGTAAAATTAGTCTTAGAATTTGATTTCCTACAAGTCCCCGGCAACGGCGCCAAAAACTTGTTCTTGTTTTAATTAGTCTCCTAATTTTACTCGCAAGTGTACGAATCAGATTTGCAGTATAATCGCACAATTTTTACGAGGTCGAACCCACAGGGACTTGTGTAGCGGAATTCTAATTCGAAGATCAGATTATTACCCTTGTTGAAGAATTAAATTGATTTGATTCACTACAACTACGATTAATCTAAGGCTCAATGCAATTAAACAGCTTTAACTAAGAAATTAATCTAAAGACAATTAAATAATCTATGAAAAAGAAACTAATTGACAATTAAAAATTAAAACTTTAATCAAGAATTTAAAACTCTAGGGCATAAGAATCAGCACATGACAATCATAGGAATATTTCTTTTAAAATTAGCAATTGTTTTCACGATTATCTCGTAGAGAATTGGAATTCAATCTATTCTCCTACGGAAAATTTCAGCATTAAAGCATGTAGAATTTTAAATAGGATTTTGCATTCTCTTGCATATCAACAGATGAGATTCAAATCATTAGCTGTATCCATTATACGATGAATCACAGGTAATACCCAAATATCATATTCACATATAATCCAATGCAATTAATTTGAGAATAGCAATCGTTAAAACACATTAATTTAGACAAAACAACTGCATCGCATAAATACTATTCCTACAACTAATCATGGCTTCATCTCAGCCCTAGACAGGGATTTAGCTACTCATGCTATAGAAATTAACTGCAAAAATAATGAAATTCATTTGCATTAAAGGTAAAATCAACTTACAAGACTTTTTAAATAATAGAAAATAAACCAGAAGTACTGTTCCTCTTCCCCACGGACTACTGTTCACAGGTTCCTCTTCTCGAAATTACTGTTCACAGCCACAGTTCAATACAAACTCGATCTTCAAATCACACCAACAAAGCAGATGAAATCCAAAGCAGAAAGAAAAAAACATGAAACTAAATTTTGAAACTGGAAAAAACTTTTCTGTTCTTCTCTCCCTCTCGAACTGCCGGCCCTCTCTGTTTTTATACAGAGAACTCCTCTTGCTTTTTTTTTTTTTCTTTTCTTCCAATTAAACCCGTCGAAGCAATCTCGTCTGCTGAATTGAATCCGAAGGACTCTTTATTTCATTATGCGCCCGTCTTCTTCATCAGTGAACATCAACGGTCCAGATCTTCTCTGCGCGTGATCTCAGATCTTGGGTCGCTTTGACATTTCAAAACCCGTCTAACGGCTTTACTTTTGGCTGTTCAACAATACGAGCATGCGAACCTATACAAAATAAAACATGTCCCAAATTAGATGCACCAAATATTTATAAAATTACGGAACAGTGTTAAATTGAGCAATTTAGCGAGCCTTATTCGTTAAATTCCTAATTACTGAACAAATGACTAAAATTCATTTTATTCCTCGTTTTAATTGGAAAACATGACTAACAAATAGGTAAAAGGCATATAAAAATGTGTATTTTTCATGCTTAACAGAAAAACCATCCTACTCTTTATCACCAAAAGACGTCGCCTTTCTACGCGATGTTCGTCTCCTCCGCTTCCTTCAAAGCTCCCGATCCAAGCTCTTGAGCAATTCCCACTAGAAGAGGTCTTCTAAGAGAGGGATGAACGTGGGAAGGAGAGGAGAAAAGCCTCTGGACGTTCTAGGGTTTAGTTTTCAAACTCTATGGGTTTATATAGAGCTTTAGAAGATCTTTGCCCAAACCAATTCTACCATATCTTGGACACTTTCCACCAATGGAAGAGTCCCTAAATCACCATAGGAACGTGCAATACAAGTCTAGTTAGGATATGGCCTCTTTCCCAATCAAATCCGTCTCAAAATAAGTTAAGATTTCGCCAAACCGCAACTGGCGATCGATCGTCCAATACGGCGATCGATCGTCTTGCGCTGTTTACCAACTGCGCGATGGCGTCGATCGTAGCCGATCGATCGTGTTCCATATGCCGATCGATCGTTTTAGTGCGATCGATTGCATCTGCGGGTGTATTTATTCAATTTCCCTTATCTTTTTACCCCGAACTCCAAATCACACAAAATTGGTGGCGTTGAAAAGCTCTTCTCACCAACTTAAATTTGCACATGGCACAATACAATCAATTCAAACGTTAAGAGGGTTAAATTTCAGTTTAAGATACTTACTAATTTTCCGGATGTTACATTTACAGTTTTCAGCATGAAATTTTTTTTTTCGGGTTGGACGGCGCCGGCGATGGTTTAAACCTCGATTATGGACGGATCTTTGCCGGAATGTCTTCTTCCCCAACTTGATGATCTTGTAAATCGCTAATGTTGAAAAGAATGAAGCATTTCGGGTACAAAATGCATAAAAAACGTAAAAGAAGGGCATTTTCGGTACTCTAGGTGCCGATTCCAGGTCATATGAGAAGTCACGAAAAAAACCAGGTAATATGAGAATACCATAGTTGGCGCCAAGTAATATGTAAAAAGCGGTTTTTCTTGGTGACAAAGTGGTTTTAGTTTAACCACACCAAATTTGTTGTGTTTTGTTTTTGCCGTTTTCTGAATTTTTTTTTATTTCTTCGAATCCAACGCGGTTAAAACCCCAACACTCTCTATGTCCAAAAAATCCTGGCATCATGCCTCCTGCCCCCTTTAAAGTGTGTGCGCCATCGGATCTTGATTCTACGGCATGGGATGAGAAAGAGCTCATATTTCATATATGCTCGGAAGAGCGGGGGGCAGGGTTAAAATGTTGGGTGGAAATTGGTAAAGCTAGGACTGGGAGCAAGAAGAAGAAGAAGTAAAAGTGATTTTAGATTCCAAAGTGGTGCTGGCGCGGAACCGCGATAGAGACATTTCCAATTGAAATTCTTTTGGCTGTCTCCAATCCAATGAATGATGTGTAGCATTGGCCAACAAGAAGTGGGTCCATGAAGAAGGAAAGAAAAGAAAAAAAACAAAGACCCGGCTATTTGAACAGCGAGCTGATCTGTTGACTAATAATACTCACAATCGACCTCACTTTTTACTCTTATTATTTGAATGATTAGAGAGTTGAAGCACGAATCGCTCAAAATCCCCAAACTTGAATTTAGATGAATACAAACTTATAAAATGCATTGAAAATGTTACTACTACTAAAATCAAAATATTCTACTTCCATTTTTCCTATTTTCCGCATGATCGGCTGGGGCGGACGGAGGGGGTTAGTAGACAGATTGAGTGGCATTTCCGTAGATGTCCGGTAATTGAGGGTGGGCATTCTCGGCGCAGTTTCAAGAAAAGAGGGAAAAAGGAGCGCGCTCTTCGCTTGCTCGCTTCGCCACTGGAGTGTCCACTCCGCCATTTCCCTCCCTCCCTCCCTCCTTGTCTCTGCTTCTCTCTCTCCCTCCGCCGCCGGCGGCGCCACTGCCCTCCGTTTCAATCTCAGTGAATCGATTTGGATTCCTCTCAGCAACAGACTGCTGAATTGTACTCTATCTAGCAGTCCTCCTCCTCCTCCTCCTCCTCCTTTACTTTGTTTCTTTCCTTGCCTTTTCCAATTCCGCATTGTTCTCTTCCTACCATTATCTCGCCTCTCTCTCTCTCTCTCATTATTCCTTCTTATTCTCATTTGTCTATAAATCCACCCCTTTTTCTGAACAAGGAAATTCTTCTCCTCAAATTCCGGGAATTTGTTTGATACGAAATTTGAAATATCAAGACTGTTGTATTTTTGGAAGATTTCTTTCAACTGCAGTATACAAAATATCCGTTACATTAGGTTGTCTGAATGATTTTGAATCTCTTATCTCATACTCATTGTTCAAACTGTAAAATGCGTCCGTTGTAATTACTACTCTCCGTCTCTCTTTCTCCTCTCCCTTCTATATATTGCTGAGTTTTTTATAGGGGTCTTTATTTCTTGTGGCAGAACGTTAGCACTTTCGCGCTGAACCAGACTGTAGGAAGTGGTACTGTCGAATTCTTATTGGGAAATCAATGCAAAGGAGGTCTGTCTTCTTCTTTGATGTGTTCATTGCATCTCTACGTAATACTGCAAATATGTTCTTACCTTTTTTTGGATTCGCTCTTCGTTAACCTAACACTCTGTTTTCCCTAAAATCGCCAAATACTCACAATTGTCTATCTATTTCTTATGTTGAACTCCGGTCTATATTGAGTTTGCGTTCGAAACTAGTTATGTATATGTTGAAAAGCATATGTATCTTTTTTAACTTAATTGCACCCTTGTCATGACACATCAAATTATAACTTTTAAACAAGTGTCTCATCTATGCATGATGAACATGTTCTTGAATGTACAACCCTAGAAGAACCGTGCTGCTATTTTTTTTTTATGTTCTCTCTTGATTTAAGAGGATACTTTCTTTGGGCTTTTTAGCAACCATTGATTTGCGACTCGCGAGGTAGGGATGCATTTTTTCACTTGAGTAAAAGTAAAGGTGGATTGTTTTTTACTGGAGTTTGATCCCCCACTTTTTATGGTTTCTATGTAGTTTCCATTTCCGTGCCCTTATCTGGTAAATCATACTCATTTTGTCTACTGTTGTGTTTTTCCTCATTCAAAATATTCGTTAAATTAATGTTTATATGTGTCCTATTTTATTTTTCCTTTCATAAACAACAAATTAACAATGGCTAAAATTTTATGAGTAATATCTATCTTTGTGTTTGCTTACATTTTGACACTCATGCAATTTATTTATACACCTTTTTCTACTAATGAAGGAAAGGAGTCTTATTAATCAATCCTTATTGTATGTGTTTTTTTTTTTTTTTGATAACGAGGTGTGCCCGAGTCCTTAGGACCCGACTAGAAGGGGCAGGGCAACTGACCTCTTAGAGCACCGTACCCCACCGCCAATCCCCTCTGGTGCGCACACGGCCCACACAACATATGCACTGGTTAAATCGAGAATATAATCCCTGTGGGTGGCCAACGGAGTGGGGGTTCTAACTCAGGACCTCTGCTTGAAGGGGCAGCTCCTTGGCCATCACACCAACACCCCTTTGGTTTGTATGTGTTTTATTAGCATATGTATCAGTTAGTACACAATTTGGCATTTCACCTTTTTTCCATTTTCCTCTTTTGTTCTTCATTTCTTCATGATACTTGTGTTGAATACTGGAAGGATATAATGCTCAGTAAGTGATGATTTGTATGTGTACTCGTAACAACAAAAAACAAGAAATGTATGTTGCTCGAGCAGGTTTGGTTTTATATGATGTTTTTTTGTTTGTTTCAGAAACAATATTGCATTATACAATATGGCCTGCTTTACATGAGAGTTTGGTCCTGCTAAATGGATAAGAGAGCAGGTCGTGGCTTTAGTTATCTCTGGTTACTCATTTGTATGTTTTTATTATTTCTCATCTGCTATGATGTGTTGGGAACTTATCCTTTTACAAATTACAAATTTATTGAAAGTTAAATCTACTAATCAATTTTAGGCATTAGGTCTAGCTTTGTCCCTGTTATTAGCCAATGTCCTTTATGTTATGTTTTGAAGTTCTAATGCTTTACACTTGTTAATTTTTGTTTGTAATTATAGATTTAGATTCTTACTATCATGATCTTTCATTTCAGTTTCAGTAGAAGGATTTAAGTTGAATGATATAAAGGGATAATACTACTGAATTGTGTGAGCTGTGCCAGGAAGTTAAGCTTTCAAAATGAGGAAATTATTCTCATTTAGATCTTCTGGATCAAGTAGTGGAAATAGCATCCAGGATCCTTCAGCAACCAGCAGTGACAAACTACCGTTGGATAAGCATATCCAGAATAACATGAAAAAACAAGTCTACAGTAAATCTTCTAGCCCAAAAGACTCAAGTTCTAGACCTGGAGATCATCAAGTCTCAGTTGGCGGAGCTTTGAGAAGGAGCTTCTCGTTTTCATCATCTAGTGTATGCAATGACTTAGCAGAGCAAAGTCATTGTAGATCTCCTTCCATGTGCAGGAATTTTCTTCGTCAAGGCCATGAATACGAAAATCAGTAAGTGCTTTGATTGTCCTAGTTTGAGTTTCTTATTCTTTTTCATTTTAACTTGACCACAGGTTGATGAGATTTCAGTGAGGAATTCTTCTATTTGTCTTACTCATTTTCTGCTTCAGGACTCACTTGTTGACGCCAGATAGGCTTCCCAAGTCCAAAAGAGGTGACAAAGTGGCTGTTTTAAAAAGAGTTGATAGACTTGATTCTCCCACCCCTTCAAATGGCTGTGCTGATTCATCAGGGAACTCTCCATGTAGCTCTCCAGTCCCACTACAATGTCGGGCGCCTCGCTTAATTCAAGTTTCAAACAAAGTCTTGGACCTGTATATCGATGGCGAGCGACAAGAAGAAGATAGAAGACTGGAAAGTGAATCCCAAAGATGTTTTCCCACTTCTAAACTTGATGGTTGTTTATTAAAAACTCGAACATTTGAAAGTTCGAACCGTCCACCACGAGTTCAATCTAGGGGTCCTACTTCGCCCACAAACAGTAAGGAGCACTTGAGGTCCCATTCCTTTAGGGAAGTTCGAGATAAGCATGTCCGTAATTTACGAAAATGGGCAAGAGTTAACAGTAGACCTTCTTCCCCACAAAGATTTGGAAGGTGTGTAGTTGACAAACTGGCAGAAGCTTATCCTCAGGGGCCTAAGTTGAGATCTTCTGATTTTGATTCTGAAACTTCCACTAGTATTGAGGACATCTTTGTGGATTATTCAGATGATAGTCTCAGTTTGAACTCAAACAGCTTTTCTGGTAAAAGTTTTAAACCTGATGTTTCTTATGAGGCCATGACGGGGCAATGCTTAAAGGAAATTAAAGGCTTCCAGAGACGTACTTTTCATGTTGCAGATGAGCTAACAAGCATGATTAATGAACGCATGCATTTGAAAAAGGAAGAGGAAGTTGATTCACAGCTTCGCATGAAAATAAAGGAGACAGAGGAACGGGTTATGCTTTTATCAGAAGAATATGAAGATGGACATATGACAACCAGAAACATAACGAATGAGGCGCAAAATTTGGCTCTGGAGCTGTCGAGTCAACTAAAGAGCCGAATCACTGAGAGAGCTTCTGCAAGAGAAGCACTTAGACTTCTGCAAATTGAACTGGATTCAAGAACAAGGAGGCTAGAGAAAGAGAACAAAGAACTGCAATCTAGTCTGGAGAAAGAGTTAGATAGGAGGTCGAGTGACTGGTCCTTAAAGCTTGAAAAATGCCAATCGGAAGAGCAGAGGCTAAGGGAGAGGGTGAGGGAACTAGCAGAACAAAATGTTTCTCTTCAAAGAGAAGTTTCCATGTACAACAGTAGAGATGAAGAGGGAAGATCCAAGCTTGTAGAACTGGAAACACAGCTGAATGACCTTAGTTGCAGAATGGAAGAGGAAGAATCAGAAAAATGCAAGCTTCAAACAGCAGTGGTCGAGCTAGAAGGCAGAGTTAGTTGTGCAGAATCTGACCGTGACTGCATAAAAAGAAGATGCAAGGAGAAGGACCAGGAGGTAAAGGATTTACAAAAAGCTCTGTCAAGACTACAAAGAGTGTGTAATGAACAAGGAAAGACCATTTCTGGGTTAAGACAAGATCTTCATGATGAGATCACTAGTCAATCTTCAGACGGCTGTGATGGCTTGCGTAGATTGCAAATGGAGCAGGTGAGACTCAGTGGAATAGAACAGAAGCTTAGAAGGGAGACAGAATCGTATAGATGTGAAGTTGACTCCCTTAGGAATGAGAATATTAGCCTTCTGAACCGATTAAATGGTGGAAAGAACTCATCATTTAGGCTTGAACATGAACTGCAGTCCCAAGTAGAGTTTTTCAGAAATCAAAGTCTCTCATTGCATGATACAAGCAGCGAGCTCTGTGGGCACTTGCTGGAATATGTGAAAGCATGTCAACTACATGAGGGCATAGAGCAATCACCCGAACTGAAATGTAGATTTGGTGGTTATTCGGTTATTGAGTATGATATGAAGTTGCAGAATTTGAGGAGAGGGATTGTTAATATTAGGAGAGGATGGGAAACTCTATCTGCAATATTGGAAGAAAAGGATGATCCAGATCCTGCGAATTGTCAGTCAGGAAACAATGAGTGTTGCAGTTTTAAGGTAATCTGTTTTTTTTTCCTTTTTTAAGTGATATATATATTCTTTATGAGTTAAATTTAAAACCACGGTTTCCATCTTGCTTCCTGTGATTTTTGTATATAAAATTTTTTCAGCTATTGTAAGAGGGAGTTGGTTGTTCTTATTAACATTGTGCAATTTTGGTTTAGGAGGTTGATTTAGAACATGAGCTCAAGGCTGAGATCCTATTGTCAAGGGCATTGCGACAAAAGCTGTGTTCGCAAGATGTTGAACTAAACCAACTCCAAGCTGATCTGGCAGCTTCAATCAGGGGCAATGAAATATTGAGATGTGAAATTCAGGTGACCAAGGATGCAGTTTCTTGCCTCACACACAAGTTGAAGGATGCTGAGCTACAGGTGTGTTTAGTTGAAAAGTTGTTTTTGTTTTTGCCCTTGACAGGAGGTGTGAAAGTTTGAGAAGTGACCAGAGTAGTTGATCACATGCAGGTGAGGAAGAAAAATGAGTCTGTGAACCAGCTGCAGGACGAGTTACAGGATAGCCTCAAGGAGCTGTCGGTTGCTCAGGGAATTTTGACGAAAGTTTCAGAAGAGAGGAATGCAATGTGGGAGGAGCTTAAGCAATCTAGTGAGAAAAATATGCAATTGAATTACGAAGTGAACTCTTTGAAAAAGAAAGTGGAAACTCTGGAGGAGGACATACTTGTCAAGGATGGTCAAATGAGCATTTTGAGGGACAACATAAAGAGGAAACATTTTGATATTCTTTATGACTCAAACTCAACAGAAGAATTTATTTTGCAGTAAGTGGAATTGGAAGGAAGTTTTTTTTTGGTTTTGTAAAGCTCATCTATCATACTAGTTTGTCCTTACCTTTCTTTGCTTGCTTTTTTGTTTGGGGTTGGGGGTTAAAATCATGGTGTGAGTTTGAGAAGGTGTGAAGGGCAGGTAGTGGATTTCTTCTTGAACATAAGAATATACAGGCTTCTAAATTTTTGTGGTTCATTTGGGACAATACTTGTGTGTTTAATATGTCGATGTGAGGATCAAAAGGTACAAATCGTGGCCTTGAGGGCCTTACTAAAGATCATTCTAGCTCATTATTCCTTCAGTCATTCTAGTCTGGATCTCAGGTGCTCAAATTTCATAATAAACCTCAAAATTAGCTGAGAACTTTTAAAAAATATTAATGTATGATTCACTACTTTATTACTTGTGGTTAGTATTAAGTTCGGTATTGATGAACACTGAGAATTGTCCCCTCTTAGGAGGGTTGCGTCAGGAAGGGCATCCGGCGTAAAAATTTGCCACCATGTTTTTTTGTATGGATTTTGTACCATTTTGATCCCGATAAGAGTCAAATGCGGTATATAATCCATGCCGCCGACCCGAGATAGCTGGGATAAGGCGTATGATGATGATTGATGAACACTGAGAATCTAGTTGAAGAAGAGTCTGCTTGATAAGTTCTGTCCATCAATCCCCTTAACTTTGCTCTCCGTCTTTCTGTGTATATGAATAAATATATGTTCAAGACTTGAGTCCCATTAACGCTAGGAAGTATGAATGAAGAGTTTTCAGCAGGCTCAAGAGCCCACACAAGATGTGTATAACATGAGAAATATTGGATGTAGAAATTGGCAAGTGGCAACCAAAGTGGAGATGATGATCTTGCGGGTATTATGAAGTATGAAGAGAGAATTTGATTATAATGTAGGTATGAAGAAAGGCCTGTCACAAAGTGAATATATTTAAGAGATGTGAATAGGAAATTAGAAGTCAAGTTTAGCTCTAATAGTCATCTAGCAAAGAATTGGCAAGTGGCAACCTAAGTGGAGATGATCTTGCGGGTATTATGAAGTATGAAGAGAGAATTTGATGATAATGTGGGTATGAAGAAAAGCCTGTCACAAAGTGAATATAATTAAGAGATGTGAATAGGAAGTTAGAAGTCAACTTTAGCTCTAATAGTCATCTAGCAAAGTATTGTTCGGATATTTATCGTACAAGCATAAATGCTTTTTTCATTGGATTGGTTCAGGCTTGCTTGTCTCGCTGTCATATCATCAGGCTAGAGTCGAGTCCATTCCTTCCCCTCTAGAAACTGAATGGCTGGAAACGTCACCTCCTTCTAAACCATTTCTAGGTGGCTTAGGCATACATAAATACGTGTTCTAGGCTCGTTCACTGGGCATTTTCTTTTTCGGAGAAGAATTTCAATCCTCCTTTCTCTAGGAGTTGTGGCTCGACCGATGAATAGGTAAGAACCGGCTGGATGTCAGATATTCCCTTTTAAGCACTGATCTTCACCGGAGAAGGATCAACCCCGTCACCTTTGCTGTCGCCGCCCTTGAAGTGCCTGAAATAACCGTTGCCGCTTCCCTTGGGGACATGTCCAAACTCCTTTGGTGGTTTCCACCGCCTATCCAAGGTTGAACCCTGGGATTTAACAGCGAACTTGAAAAGCCACCTACATACGCTTTACACCTAATCATTCTGGATCGTTTGTATCCTCTATCTTACCGTGCCTGCTGGTACAGACTTAGCCAATGTTTATTCTTGTCGTTGCTTCTTCTCTTCTCCAGAAAAAGAAGTTCATGACCCATGGCCCTTCTACCTCCACGTGGCAATGATCCGTCAGCTTTCGCCCATTGCGGAAAGTTCCCCTCTTTCTTTCTCTCTCTCAAAATTCAGAGGGGAGATAAGCAGTATGTTAGTTGTTGGAATGCAGTATCTTCCTACCGTATCGGGATACCTTTTCATGGTTTGGCCTTTAACGTCAATCCGGACTTGAACTGTTTATATTGTACCCTGTGGGATTGCTGATAAAGGAGTGACATCCGTGAGGAGGGAAACAGATGGAGAGCTTCCATCGATGATATGATCCATGAACAGCTGGTTTCTTGCTTTGCAAGGCGCTTTGCTTTCACCAATCTTTCCTGGAAAGAAGATGTTCATGTCGGAGATATTACTTGAAAGGGACCATCATCCATCGGTAGTTATCATCATGCTCTCTGGCATTTGGGTTTGGCTGTTCAATTCTAACAAGGTTATTCAGGAGGTAAAATAAGTACTACAGCTAGATCTGTAATCTTGGATACAAACAGCATTCTTTCAGCCGTCCATTCAGTTTTTTACCGCCTACATTTCTATTTCTCTGTGAACTAACTACCATTGTTGGAAAAGTAGAGTCGCATTTCTTCTTTCTATATCTACATACTCAAGTTTTAATGAGTTTTTAGGGGGACCGGACTATACTGGATATGCAGTTAAGAAACTTAATGCCCAAAATGAACTACTGTCAAACACATTATACTATCATATAAAAAAGAGATAAGTTTACGTGAGATCGTTCTCATATGAGGAGCATGAGGCCAATCCTTATTGCCGTTAGATTCCGATCGGATGGTGGATATCAAATCAATGGGTAGGTGAGTATGTCACATCAAGGAGTGGGTGAGACCATTATGGATATTTATAGCCGTCAGATCAAGATCCAACGGCTACAATTCAAAGTGGCCTCATATAAGCAATATGAGAGCGATCTCATTTAAACTTTTCCCTATAAAAAAACATACTCCCTTCGCCTTGTTTTAGATGCTCAATCTGAAAAAATATTAAATTCTATTGGATGGTGCAAATTCCAACTAATGGAGAGAAGAATGGACTCAACAATCACTTAAATTGATCATATAGAGCATCTAAAAAAAGGAATGTCTTCTTTTCTATATGGAGCATCTAAAACAGGATAGAGGGAGTATAATATTTTTTTTTTGGATAATTAAAGGGAGTATAATATTACTTCGTCCGGAATTATTATTAACAAAAGGCTTTTCAAAATGAGCTAAAGTTAGTGTTTTTGGAAAAAACCTATGCTAATAATAATTGTGGACGTAGGTAGCATTATTATTAGTGCTGAGAAGGGCATGTACACGGCCTCCCATCATGCACTTTGCATGATATATTCCCCGGTGGGTGGCCAACAGAGTGGGGGTTTCGAACCGAAGAACATATTATTTCCCGACAAGTGATGTTAATGGTGCAAGCTTACGCCTTACAAAGTCTATGATAGGTGTCTTCCCAAAATTATAGGTGTCTTCCCAAAATTTATTTTGATTTGGTTACAAACGCCACTCGGACACTTGATGGCAAGGAAAAATAAATGCTATCTGTCCCACATTAATAGATATATTTAAAAAAATTATCCCATATTAATAGCTCCATTTGGCTCATTTTAAGTGGTAGGATGAATATGGGCTCATTGAGTATGGCTCATTTCATGTGGTCGGATTCAACGACCGGCGCCAAATCAAAGGGTAGGCAGGTTTGAATCACATGCACCACCCGTGATTTGATGCACACCATCAAATCCAAATCCGACAGCGGGAGGTGCCTCGACTCACTCGGACATGCGTGAGCCATGTCTAATATTAACTTTTCCTTTTAGTATTTCCAGTTGGATAATGCCACAGGCCCTTCCGGCCTTACCAGTCACGATATGACTCATCATAACTACAGTACGAGTCATTTGTGCGCCTGGAGTTATTAAACTTGTTACCAATCATTGCAGACAAGAAGGAATACATGTGCCACAAGCAATAGATAATAGGACAGGCAAAACTAGACAATTGAAAGAGAGGAGATACCGAGTCTTTGAGTAGAATTGTAGAACTTCCTGCTGATGCGCTGGAACTTCAGACAAACACGAATGCAAAGCCTCTGATATAGGTCTGGAGCAAGTCCGAGGGGGTAGCACAGGGGAGAGAAGATGAAAATTGCCAGACAGAATCGAAGGACAAACTGGAACTTCTTAAGGTGTGCAAAGAATAAGCAGACAAACTGATTAGAAAACCTTTACTTCGTAGAACACCAAGAACTAGGGTTCCAGAGAGGAAATTGTATAACTTCGCAATTTTACTGAATTGATGGAGAGGATTCTAAAGGAGAAGATTTGAGCCTGCCTCTAATAAGAGTGGGTCGGGCTGCCAATTGCATGCAAATATGCATATACATATACCATTCACTTAAGTGACGGCTAAAGAATGACAACTGAGACAAAACAAACACACCTAAATTACACTCTATAACGTAAAGCATATAATCCTCTAAGATTCTTTACAAACATTTCATAGTAATATCAGTTCAAGTTCTTAAAAGGAATCCAAGTCACAAAGCACTCCCAATTTCCTACGTAATTATTATCTGTAGATAGGCAGACCTAAATCAATTAGGACCATTAAACTACTAAGTTATATCTGCCTACATTGTCAATTAAACTTTTTGATAAGTTTTTTATTCATCTTCCTGCTGGAACTCTCTCCCAGTCTCTTTCCATCTGTTATTTAACTTCCTGATCTCCTTTCGTTCTTCACTCATTATCTCAAGCTAAAACAGTACAGCAGACAACATGACACAGTTCCTAGAGTCTGTTTCCACTATTTTAGCATTCTGCCTTCACCAGTTAGCACCTGTTTCCACCAAGAGTCTTTTCAGCCAGCTAGAACATATCTTGACTAGTGCGCAATAATATTTATCAGACAGTGTTGACAGAGTGATGATAATTCTCTTGTACGCCTGTACATTGCATTCTATCAACCTCAGTAAAATTGCTACGGATATTAGCTTAAAATGTTATAATAAAGCATAACATCAAGAGCAGATATATCAAAATCATCTACCAGAACATCTTAAATATAACAGTTGTACATACAACATAGATGATTATAATAATCTACTCATCATCTAACTATAAGGCTGTCCCCTGTCAATTCGAACCAGGTTCCGCTCCATCAGCCGTAGCTACCTAAAACCACAAAAAGTATATTCACGAAAGACAAAAATATATAATTTACACAAGTAGACAAGAGGGGTTTCACAGAAACCCCAACTGTTCTCATTAGTGACAAGCTTGAATAACTAATACTTCTACTGCCGAGGAACCGGAGGGGTTGCAGGTGGCTGGCTCTGACCATAAAATCCCATTCCTGGGGAAGATTGGAAATAAACCGTTTGTTGTGGCTGTGATTGAGGCTGAGAACCAGGTCTTGCTAACCCCATCAACATATTGCTTGTAATAGGTGGTGGAGGAGGTAGGCTGCTGCTATTTGTCCCTGTATTATAACCATAAGGTGCTATCCCAACCATCAGTCCTTTAGATTGCAAGTATTGTTGGGATTGGGGTGGACCAGGCGGCAGAGGAGGTGGGGTAGAGAATGGTGGCTGGAGCTGGCTTGTTTGGGACATTGGTGTGAAGTATGTGTTACTCCCCACGTCAGTAACAGGCATAGGCTTTTCAAGCTTAGGCCGTTTTTCTGGCGGAAAAATTGAAAAAGTGGATGTAAACGGGCTGGAGTTTGGTCCACCACCATTCATAGTGGCAGCAGCTGCTTCTTCCGCAACCAGAGATGAGAGGACCGATGATAGCATCTGCGCAGAAGATGTTGAGGCAGCAAGTTTTGCAGCCATGGCTGCTGCCGCTGCTTTCTTCTGCTGTTCGTCTAAAGCGGTATTTGAACTAGTAAAAGCAGTGACAGGCTGAAGAACTGCAGGTTGAAGCAGAGGGGTATTGTGGATTGGAAGAGGATTTGGCCCTGAGGGAGCTGATGTCTCTGCAGGATCAGTGGGAGAAGAGATGGTTGTCGTCGGACTAATATTCAGGCCATGAGACGAGCCACTTAAAGAAACTGTGGATGCAGTAAGCCTCGTGCGCATGTGCATTGCGAGCTCTGCCTGAGCTTGTGCAATCTGCAAAAGTTTACAGCTTGGTCACAATAAAGATGTTGTAATCGAAGAAAAGAAGCAAAAACTCAGCAGCCTATCAGTAAGTTCAAGACTGTGAGCTAGTTATGGAAAATTGTGTGCTATCTCATGGCTCCCATAATTTTCTAATCAAGGAATCAAAGAAAAAAAGGAAAAGCAAAGAAGACAGCAGCAATCTATACTGTGTTAGACTGTATGATGGTTATATGAAATGAGACACATCTAATCCCGCCCCACAATTTTCTTCTCTAGTTGAATTAGTTTGGTCTTTATAGGTGACAGTAATTCAAGTCCAAGTCCAAGAATCAGGCATATGAAAATGAGCTGGCATCTACTACCAGAATCCATGTTTTAGAACAAGACAGCTACATATTGCAATCTGTAGTAGAGAATACAACAAGAAGAAGGAAAGAAGAAGCATTTTTTTCAGCTAAATAAGATACAAGATAAGTAGGAGCATGAAGTAGCAGAAGCAGCAGAAGGAAGAAGCATAAGCATTTCTAAGAAGCATTTTTTTTTTCAGCTAATGATGAATCAGGATATCCACATATATGGAAAGGTGTATGATGAATATGATGATGTTGAATCTTCTTATCATTATCCCCTCTTCGGAGGGTTACGTCAGGAAGGGCATCCGGCGTAAAAACTTGCCACTATATTTCTTTGTATGGATTCTGTACCATTTTGATTCCGATAAGAGTCAATGCGGTATATAATCCATGCCGCCGACATATAGCTGGGATAAGGCGTATGATGATGATGATGATGAATGATGAAGTAGCAGAAGCAGCAGAAGGAAGAAGCATAAGCATTTCTAAGAAGCATTTTTTTTTCAGCTAATGATGAATCAGGATATCCACATATATGGAAAGGTGTATGATGAATATGATGATGTTGAATCTTCTTATCATTGTCCCCTCTTCGGAGGGTTACGTCAGGAAGGGCATCCGGCGTAAAAACTTGCCACTATGTTTCTTTGTATGGATTTTGTACCATTTTGATTCCGATAAGAGTCAATGCGGTATATAATCCATGCCGCCGCCATATAGCTGGGATAAGGCGTATGATGATGATGATGATGATGAATGATGAATCAGGATAAGTAGGGGTATGAACAAACAGACCTGGACAAGAAAAGCGCTTCATCTCCTAAAGGCAAAAGGGCAGACAAAAAACTCTTCACAACTTACAGGAAAGAAAAATGAGCATAGAACGATTATATATAGAAGAATATATGACGAGAATTAAATCTCAATTATTTAAATTATCAGACAATTTATTTATTTTGGCTAAAGAAGGTTCCCAGAAGAGAGCTGGAGAAGTAGACCATAGACCATTGTGTATGACTATGTTTGTCAGGCTGATGTTCTTTTTTTGGGAGGTGGTGAGGGGGGTGGAATTTAGGGTTTAAGGGGAATTGGTGAAATTTTTAGTGCATGGGATTCAAGGGGGCGTTTGGATACAGAATGTGTGAACAGTTGGAATTTAAATTTTTATGAATTAATTCAGGAGAAGTGTGAAGAATGAAAATTTCGTTTGAATGTGGAATTTCAGATTCCTCTGACATCCATTCAGAGGAAGGCATAGGATATTCGTCGATTCTAACAAATTTTAAGGAGAATTAAACATTAGTGTGAACTTTTCATTCTTCTCCTATTCGCTATCCAAACGCCAAACATGTTTAATTCTCCTTAAAATTTACCAAGGCCGCAGGGAGGCCGAGGACATAGCTAATATCCCTCTCTCTCTCTCCCTCTCCCTCTCCAAGCACCTTGAGGCTTGTATGACGCCTTTTCAACACTTGGCATATGCTTTTGAATATCCTGAGCGTTCAATTGTGGTTACTGCTCCAATTATGATCAGTGATCTAATACAAATAAATTCCAGATTACATTGCATTAAAATAGAACAGTAGTGTAAACAGTCACTCGTTGTCTAGTTACACTTTTCCTTAACTCTTACACGCTTAATTACTTGTCTAAACACAACTGCACTTTAATTACTTTTCCTTCAAAAAAACATTCTCAATCTCAGTGAGATCTTGGATTTTCAGCCCACTGAAGTGGTGGCTGAGACAAAGATGACTAAATTCCACCAATCCCCCCCCCTCCTCCCTCCTCGGAAAAGGAAGAAACTAAACGCAAACACACCACATTTTGGAGAGGGGAAGACGGGCCCTGTTTTCTGACTCCAACCCCTTGCCAGTTCAACTCTAGCACTGGGTCAAATTGTAATTAACCTTCTTTGCACTGCATATACCTCCCGCCTACCAATCCACATATACACATACACACAAGGGAAACTAAGAAAATTTATCAAAAAAGAGCAACTAAGAATGAATTCATCAAAAAGAAGAAAAAGAAAATGGAAACCTCTTCAAACCAATAAAACTACCTTATTCTCATTCTCACTGTCAAGAATTATAACTAACATATAAACACAATATCCAACACCTACATCTAGTTAGTTATAATGGAAATGACTAAAAAGAGCGCCTCTTCCATGTGTTAATTATTATTCGCACTGGATATAGCTGTCTACCATTTCCAAGGTAATGACATGAAAACGGAAAAACCTTTCCCTTCAAGCTTATTGTTTCCAACATCACGTGTGACGGGATATTTTGGAAACAATTTAGGTTTTCAACTGTAGTCTTCCAAAGAGTGTAAAAAATATATACTTATTTTCCCGCTCATTTCGCAACCTTTTCTCTTCTAACCATCAATACGACCTATATTACCACCATTCTCAATTTTTTCTGTAACAATTTGTTGTCTTAAATAATTTATTGACGGTCAAGTAAGAAGAGTTCATAAGATGAGCGGGTTTAGACCGAACTAAAAATTTCGAATTGAACTTCCCAACAAATATATAAGGGATAAGATTCACCTGCATTTGGGTGCGAACAAGTTCCAGTTTTGATTCCTGAAAAATCAATCCAGGAATAAGTAATTCTGCAAGAGAATCTTACATACATGAAATAAGAAAACTACCAGAAGATGATTACTTAGGATTCAATATGAAGATACCTGATCCAGAAGTGCTTCTTTCAGCCGAGAAACCAATTCTACCCTAGTTGCCTCAACAGTTTCAAGTTGTTGAATACTTTGTTTGAGATTAATTTCCTGTTCTTCAAGTTCATTAGCCAATGTAGATCCTTGCTGACTTCCTAAAATTAGGATGGTAAAAATATAGTTCTCACATCATAACAGGACAAACAGTAAAAATATACTTCTCAAAGAGTGAAACAATGTAATAGACGTTTGAACATACCAAGAGTAAAACATAAAAAGTGCATGTGCACAAGCGAGCTGATGTTGGACCAGTTATAGAGAGAAAAAGATTGACCCTAAAAAAATAGAGGAATATTTGCGTATATCAGTAAAATATACTGTCGTTTTCAGTAAAACAAGGCTTTTGACTATAATACGGTTCAGGTTGGGTTTTAAAGATGGGATGCAGCTCTGGAGTCTGGACTGGTTCCATGATAAGCAAACTGGGTTTGGTTTAGTTCAACAAGTAGGGCCATGGTGAGTATTGAAACACATATGGGAGCAAGGAATGAAGCGCTGTCTATAGACTCTTAAAATAATAGTCTTGAAAATAACGACTATGGCATTGGCCATGGAGCTATGAATAAATGATTCAAAGTTTGTCCCAGAATAACGTCCTTTTCATGATTGAAGGAATAAAAGAGGGTATCAGGTGAATCGGTTAGCAAGGAATGAAGTGATGTCTATAGACTCTGAAAAAAATGGTCTTGAAAACAACAACTATGGCATTGGCCATGGAGCTATGATAAATGATTCAAAGTTTGTCGCAAAATAACGTCCTTTTCATGATTGAAGGGATAAAAGAGGGTATCAGGTGAATCGGTTGCAGGGAGAAGATGGTGGAATCAGACTAGAAGAAAGGAGCAGCAATGACAAGAGGGGGAGGAAGTAAAAGGAAAAGGATAATCAATAGCGAGAGCAGGTAAGAAGTTAGACATGGCAAGATAAATAGAAGGCCAGAAAATGAAGAACGAGAAGATTGATGGAGATAATAGAATAAGGATTGGATGGAGTAAATAGGACGACTAATTCAGTAGACGAAGTTAATAGCTAAAACTTACATGATATCAAATGATTTGTCTCTGAAGATTAGAAGGGATGCATGTAAATGATGCCAAAAGAAGGAAAGGGAGACCTAAGAGAACTTGGATGGAGTTAATAAATAAAGAATATGACTTTACTATCTCTTACAAAGAGTTGGCACAAAACAGGCCTGAATGGAGGCATAAGATCTATGTCGCTGACCCCAAATAGTTGAGAAAAGGCACTACTTGATTATGATTATGAAATGATTTGTCTGTGAGCTACAACTTTAAAAAGTAAAAATCAGCCCTAACTAAAAGAATTTATCAGATAAAATTAACTTCCTATTTACCCTATTCTATGATCGTAATTAATTTCTTCTTTTACGTTTAACCCTAATGCACCCTATAAATGAAAATTATTCTATTTAAACTCCACCCAATTTGAATTTACAAGACAGCCATTCGAATAAAGAATTTTCTGCCCCTTAGATATAAAATTACGAAATTGTGCTTGAACCCAAAATGGCAAAAATATTCGTGTTTGACAATTTCTCCGCATCACAAGGCAAGATCAGTATAGCCACGGAAATCATAACAACAACAGCTTCGAGAACAATATGCTGATCCACAGTAATTTGAAGGTTATTAGCTGTCGCCTGCTAACAGGAAAGGCCAATTTAGCCTCTTTTGACACTTTTTTCAGATTTATAAAAAGCAAGGCTAATTAAAATTTAAAACTACGATAAGAAGGGGGAACACAAACTTAATAAGCCATTTTCGTAAAAGTAATTCATTTTGAGGAGCATGTGGCAAATGAAGGATGTTTCCTCTCTACTTAGAAGCATTATCAGCTTCATAGTGCTCAAGCTTAAGCATCCAAAGAATATAATAAATCTCAAAGCTTTTCTTACCCTGAGTAAAGGCTTCCTCAACATCTTTCTCCATCTTCTCCACATGACGAACAGCTGCTTTGCATTTGTTTAATGCAGTATCTTCATTAAAATGTTCGTCATGCACAGACTGAATTGCACTGATAATTTTTTCAGGCATGCCTCCTACAGCTAGTTTCTGCATGATTGTTCACGACAAATACAGATATAATCTAATTTTATGACAGCTTTATCACTTCCAAACGTGTAAATAACTTACCAAATACTACATGTTCAATAAGAACAAAACAAAGCAGGTAATAACTCTTACTAGTCGTATGAAGTGAGCATCCTTCTTCACTATCTTGATGGAATTAGAACTTTTCCCATTATTTTCCAACAAAGTTGGAGGATCTTTAGGTGGATCCTTACCAACCATTTCGTCTTTGAGGGTACGACCATGAGATCCAAACACTTTCCTTTCTTCCCATATGTCCACCTAATGCAAACAAAATTAAAATGCAACATTAAACACCAAGACGTTAGCCAGTATTTTGATAAGAGATGACCATCTCAGTACAATAAAGTTTTAGAGGACAGAAGTTACATAGTTTACAGTAGTCAATGATCAAAAGACCATCTTGGAAGGACATGATTCATTGGAAAGCAAATCACTAAATTTTCTCCTTCAACCTCATCCCAGAAAACGGACCCTATAATCAGCATCCACATGATATATGCTGATGATAATCATGATGACGAATCTTCATTTCATTCTAATGTACGGTGTCAGCAAAAAACTTTTATGGCCCTTGACGCATGCTAAACAGCTGTTTGAATTAAATCCATTTATCCATGTTTCTTGCATGGATCCTATAACCATCACATTGCATACGCACAGGTTATCTATTTTCGCAGACCCAAGATAGCTGGGATCAGAAGATGATGATGATGAAAATGAAAAAGACTAATTACTATGAAACTAACAAAAGTTCGGCATGGATGCTTCAAAATCGACTGAGGCTCATGTAGTTCGGAGGATTGTAAAACCACCAATAGCACGCTCCATACTATGCTAAATTATTCAAACAAGAAATTGTATCAACAGATTGTATCAGCCTTTTCAGTTCAACCGACTCGAGTATTCAGCAACAACAGAAGTCCCCAACTCGAAATACAAAGAGTCGAAAGCAAGATAACTGCTTAAGATAATATCACATACTTTGTTGGCGCTGATGAGGAGAAGAAAACAGAAAAGACCAAAAAGAGGGCGAACTCAGACTAGCACAAACGGGCTAGGTTGGCAACACTCGGATGCACAAACAAAAATCAAGAGACAGTTATGTGAAATTGACTTGCAAAAATGACGCTCATGTTGATGGCAATGATGTTGATGTAAAAAATAGGAAAGGTGAAATACAATGACATAAACAAAGAAAATGATAAATATGGTGTTCAATGTCAAGTGTAAGTTAAAGAAGAAAAATGAAAAGAAACGGAATTAGAAAAAAATAACACTTATTGATATAAAATCTAGAAAAAAACTCATCACCAATTAAGTCCTGAGCATCTCAAATAACAACCCATCCAAACTATCTGCTTTCTATTTAATGCCACACATGCACACACTCTCAATCAAATCGCTGCATTAATAATAATATCTGGCGCACTTATAATTATATTAAATCCCTCTATCAATAATAAACTATCTCTTGTTTATGATATCAATGCCGTAATCTGGTGGCATTCCTTTATGCACCCAACAGTAAGCTGGGACGTCTATTACAAGGCTAAATTAATAGGGCCAAACACGAAAGTTAGGATTTAGATAGTTACATTAAACCTACAGCAAGAAACGTCAAAAAAAAAAAGAGCCAGAAGAACCTTTGAAAGGACAGCAATAATAGTTCAAAGTTGCCTAAACGTTCAACCCTATATAAAAGAGTCAGAAGCACCTTTGAAATAAGAAAATCACCTTTACAATTTGAGACAATGAAAATACGTACGTCTTACTTGCAAATTTAATGGAAATCTTCTACCTAACTGTTGTTTTTCCTCTAGATTTCAAATTACTACCGCAAACATGACTGAAATAAAATCTGCAATCGTAAGGCTGTGTAACTGCTTTCAACAGAAAAATCAGCCGATATAGCCAACAGAACCCATAAGTGGAATCATTAGTATCCTAAGGTTGAAATACTGCAGTCACTTAAAACCTAAATCCACAAAATCTAATTCCTACATCCGGGTTAAGTTTAGACCCTGTCATTGATTGTGGTTCCATAACAATTGACTGGCAATCCATACCGACACAATGCTGTTTGTCACTTAAAAAAAGAGGAGAGATCTACCAATGCCGCCCACCTTCTCCAAATGTACTTGCATCCTTATGAATCTCTTAAATAGTACTCCCTCCGTCCAAAAGTATATGTCCTCATTATAAAACCAAAATTAACTAAAATCAGTTCATTTTGGTTTTCTAATGAGGACAGATATTTTGGGACGGAGGGAATATTAAACCTCCAATCAAATAAGTCTTGCACCAACATCCATAAACCGCACCTTTAGAGTGCAAGCATCAAAGCAGAGGTTTAACCCCACAAACATCAATCCACACAAGATTCCAGATCCTTCAACTGTGTTTTCTTTTCCAGTTACATTCAAATCTATTACCACCTAATCCAAGGTTGTCTTTGGCCATACAAATAATTAGTCGAAGTTCAATACAGTTAAGAATGTATTATGCAAGCAGTAATTTTGTAACTCAAACAACATGTTCATATTCATCTCAACCAAAAACTAACATGAGAATTCGTGAATTTAATGCAAAAAGGTGGGATAAGTCAAAAACCATATGTTTAAATACATAACAACCACTCCAAAGAATGGTCAAAGGACACAGTTATTCAAGGATAATAATATCACATTGCAAGTGGTGAAGTGTTCAACAGAACAATACCATAACAGTAATAAGCAAAATATGTCTAATAAAGAATGTGTATCCACAACTATTAAAAGATAAAATAATAGTACTTCACCTCAAAACATAACAGACATTTTCCTAAATAGATATATAATATAATTACCAGTCTAACGACCACATTCTTAGCATCATCATCACCATTTTCTGAGATGCCTTTTAAAACCTTGGGCAGAACCTTCCAAAATTCATTGACAAACTCGCTTCCTTTACGTCTACTATTTTGCAGTATATCATTTGCCAAGTACAGAAAAGGTATCCGTCGCTCATTCTGGCAGCTGTTGAGCATTTTTTCCCATGTTTCAACAATCTGTCTAGCTTTCTTCCGATGAAAAATGCACCAATGAGAGAGAGCTATATGATGTCAAGGAAACAAGAAAACTATGCATTGCATTTGATTATTAATGTTCCAAGATGTTAATACCCACCACATATTGACTTGTTTGGTCATCATAAGTTGTAAACAAACACTATTTGAATAGAAAAAATTATGCGAAATAAAAGCTTTACCAGCTTAACTTTCTTTAGTGCCATAGTTACACCCCGAAGTAAAAGGAGAAAATTGTTCCCACATACCAAACAAGTCAACTTAACCAATACATCTAAATCTCCTCCATTAACAGATAATATCAAATTGCCAAAGTCGCCATACTCAAAATTCCATCTTGACACAATCAATTTTTTTTTATAAAAGAAATGAAAAATAACCTTAAAAGTTCTAAAACTTCTGAATTGCACTTCCTACAAGAAAACTGAAGTAAGAACGGGAAAAAAATGAAGCAACCAAACAACTAGTTAAAAGAAGGGCATAACTTGATATAAACAAAATTTTGCAAAGTAACGTGCAAGAGAAATTGAGAAGTTCACTGATGCACATCAGTTTTTATCCACACATTGAAATGAGAAGCTACGTTAAAATCACTTTCCCAAACCAATAAATCAAGGGGAGGTGTGTCACAAGGCTTTCAAAATTTTTTAGTTCTAGGGAAATAAAATCTTAATTTAGTAAGTGACAATATTTGTAACTATATTTCCATTTTCTCATATATTAATTGCAGCGGATTTGGACATGAGCTTTATCTCACATTGTCAATTTGAGTCATGTAATACCAAAAAAAACTATATGTAAAATCTGGTAACTTGTCTTCATGCTTCTAAATCCAAATAGTTAATCCATTACTTATGTTTCAAAGTCTGTCAAAAATATGTTAGTCAATACATATTTTTAACAAACAAAGCAAAACAGAATTTTCATTAGCGGTTAAGCAATACATAGCATACAACATCATCTATGTGAAAGAGGCAGTATTTGGACAGATACAATCTGAAGAAAACAACTGAAAAACCCAGATACCAAGCCACCGCAAAATTTTCCAAAATTATCAATCAAGAACGAATTGTGAAAAACAAGAGAAGGGACAAAAAAATTGTAAAAATGATTTCTTATGTAACTGACCAAGTTACAATAATGTTAAACAACTAAATCAATGAGCAGGCACCTCACATCATTACAATATAAACTGAACTGCCGCAGGATACTTTCAATGCTTTGTTGTGAATTATTTAGCTTTGAAAGCTTTTCAACTAATATCTGGCTATTGAAAGGGTCGTTCATCTTGTCTAATTAGCAAGACTCACATATGAGATCCTGCACAAAACAAAGAGGTGAAAATAAATCAAAAATAAAAAAGTAAAGCAGCAAATCAGACAAAAAGATAAAAAAAAGTAAGCATAGTAAAGAAAAGCTAGACAGGCAGTAATTTGCATTTTATACTGACAGTAATTTGCTTATCTGAATGCTGACACATCAATCAATATTAAAAAGTATTGACATGTGCATATCAGTCACCAACAAGATACAAAAAGCTACAAACTTGTCCGAATTTATAGCTATCATTCCATGTTATCTTCTTACAAGGAAGTAAATATGAAAGGAGCTGAAAGAAGACCAACCTTGCTTGCAGAGAAGACGGCATTGAAGGGAGAGGTCACACGAAATTGTAATAATTCCCGCCGACGGAGACCCCAAAATTCTGGCAAGCGGACGATTGCAGTAACGCTAAAGCAGGTGGAAGCAAAGAGATGCCTGCTGCTTTGAGAAGGGATGGGAGAAAAGTCGAGGCTTGTAAAAACTGGGACAAAGTTATGGCCGGGAAAGAGGAGGAGGAGAGCAAGTAGTAGTAGGAAGAATAAAAAAAGAAACCCTAGGAGGTGGAGCGGAGGAATCAATCGGCGGAAGTGGAAGTAGAAAGCGTGGAGTAACCAATCGTTCGTGAGATTATCAGTCTCAGATGATGACGACGACGGCGATTTTGGTTGTGGTTATCATGTGGAATGGATTTGGGGGCGGCGGACGAATAATCGGGACGGAGACACGCCGCTAGGCTACTCGGAGGGCCCGCTTCCGGATTCCGTGTCCCCGATTCGATTGAATGGTGTCCAAACTCCAAACGCGCATCATCAGATCAGTGGCCTGCCTTCTTTTGATCGGGGAATTCAGTGATCATTGCTTCGGGCCCCATTTCAATCAAATTATTTTAAGCCACACGATTTAATCTATACGGTTTCGATTGAAGAAGGCTATGCTTCGATGCGACCAATATGGGACCCAATTTGCCTTAGCTAAGGACAGGTCCAAGTGCAAGCGGTGCAGACTGTGACGACGTTGCAATGCAAAAAGCTTTTGCAGAAAGGAATGGAGGGAGGGAAGAGTAGACGTGTGAGGGCATGAATGAAGATGATGGAGATGGAGTATTGATCTATATATGAAATATGCATTTTATTATCTCCTAAACTTATGTTTCTGCTAGTGTTTGTTTAGAATTATTGCTACTTTAATATAGTTTTTGGTTTTTGTAGGAAACAAGAGTAAAACGCAGAAATGGGATAAAACGAGATTCTAATAATTGAATATTCATAACTTCGATTGCATATCTCTGATGGGACTGATTTAAGCTTCATGTTAAAATACACGAAGTCAGCTTTCCAACGCCACTGACTGTTCGCAATTCGGAGTTCTGAGTAAAAAGTTATGATCATTTGAAATATCGCATGCGAAAGAGGCGCGATTAAAAAGAAGGACCGTCAAGATGAGATTGGATGGACGAGATCGATACAACGGGTTTTATTTGATTAAAAGAAAAAAAAGAAAGGATTAAATCCGGTCCGGTTCAATTAAAAGAAAAAGAAAAATAGAAAATAGAAAACCGGCCCGAGCCGAAGCTCGGGCCGTTTGTCCAGAAGCAGAGCGTTCGAGCTCTGCTCGAACGCCGGCGAAGGTGAAGGTGGGTCTTGGCGGCGGCGGGTTTCGACGGCGACAGAGGACATGACGGCGGCAAGGCTGGGCTGAGACGCCGGAGAGGTCGGCGACGATCGAGACGGCGAGGCACGGCGGCGGCGGCGGAACTTGACAAAACAGAAAAAAAATAAACAACTGAGTTCTGTTTGTGACGGCGGCGGAATCGGCCGGGGGCTGGATTTGAACGGCGGATGAGCTCCGTGAGACGGTGGTCCTGGACTGATGGCGACGGAAATGGCAGCTAGGCTTGGACGAAGACGACGGCGGAAAAACAGAGCGTGTTCATTTGAAAAAAAAACAGAAAACCGTGTTAAAATTGGACATTCGTGCTTCGATTTGGATTCCTATTTTGAATAGGAATTTGATCCAAAACGGAGAAGGCATCGAATTGGACTCTTTGGAATCGCCTATAAAACAGATAACTACAAAGAAACAGAAAAAAAAAATTCAGAGCTTTACAGAAAAAAAACAGAGAGGAAAACAGACGATTTCCTGTGCTGTTTCCGCCGGATTCCGGTGGCATTTTGGTCGGAAGAGGGAGGAGGAGAAGAAGTACGCCGGAGAGGAGGAAGAAAGCGCCGGAAAGGTGTTGTTTTTGAACTGCTACAGTAACCGGCCATTGCTACAGTGCACGGCTGCGCGAGGAAGACGATGAACAGTGCATGAACAGTACCCGTGAACAGTGAATAGTGATTTTTTTGTGAATAGTGCACAATGACACCAACGAATCAACAGCGTTCTCCTTGTCCGATGGCCGGCTAAATTCGCGTCCAAGGCGTAGATGAAGCCCTAGATTTGTGTTATTACTCTTGATTGTTTTATTTAATACAGTTGATATGATTTTGCTTAATGCTATTTCATGAGTTTCTTTTGAGTGCTTGACCATAGACTTGATTGATATGCATGAAATTAGATCTTTTTAATTCATATGCTTAGCTAAAAGTAGGCTGGTGTTAATTCTATGCCCGACCAAGGATAGGATCATTAGCCCAAATGATAATTCTATGCCCGACCAAGGATAGAATTATCTACATTAATTTTTAGTGGATGAACTCTCGTGTCCGACCAAGAACGTGAGTGAATTCACTGTAATTTGTGTGTCTGACCATGAACACAAATTACCTTATCATGTCAATTTGAGCGTAATAATAATTGAGAGTAGTAATTGCATGTCTAGTGGTGGATTCTTTGCTTTGGTACCTTCTCCGTATTAGTTAAAATCCGATTTAAAATAGTTAAATTTTATTGCTTTCTCTAGATTAATTAAAACAGAATTTACTTTCATTTGAATTTGGTAAAATATTAGTCCGTCCCTGAGGTTCGACAACCCTTTAATACTCACTGTAGTACAATTGCCTTGTGCACTTGCAAGGGTTTAATTTTAAACGATCAAGTTTTTGGCGCCGTTGCCGGGGACGGCACAATAGTTTACTGCATTCCTAGCATAGTTAGTTTTAGAGTAGTCTAGTTTAAATTAGATTTCTTTTCAGTAGCATAATTGTATTCTTTTTCTATTGCAGGATTAAGAGAAGACGTGGAATCCTCGCCAACGTTGGAAGGGCCATCCCTTCCCATAGTTTGCATTCTCTTATCCTTTCTCTCTTAGATAAATTTTGGTGCTTGGTGTTTTCTATTTTCTTTGTGGGATTGCATGACGTGCTAGTTGTCGCTATTAGGATTGCTACAGGTTTTATTGCTTTATATTGTGCATGCATGGTCGTCGTTCCCTGAACCCCGACCTGGCCTTTTACCCTGATCCTGAGCGACTGTCTAGAGCCTTTAGAACTCACCGCAACCCAATCTTTGAAACCCATCCTATGGCAGATAACATGAACCTTGGGGGTGGGAATGGCCTAAACCAGAATCCAGTAGTGCCTCATGCCCGTACCCTACAAGATTATTACAGGCCTACCACCTACACCTCCCCCTCCTGCATAATCTTACCAGAAAATGTGGCTAATTTTGAAATTAAGCCCAACATCATCCAGATGCTGCCCACCTACCATGGCCAATTAAATGAGAACCCCTATAGGCACCTACAAAATTTCTTAGAGGTTAACACAACCTTTAAACTTACACTATCTGATGACCAGGTGCGCCTTAGGTTGTTCCCATTCACCTTAAAAGATAGAGCCAAGGAGTGGCTATATTCTCTCGAGCATAACTCTATTTCCACTTGGGAGGAACTTCAGGCCGAATTCCTCAAGAAATACTTTCCTGTGGGGCGGACCAATAAGATCCGCCATGAAATTATCACCTTTACCCAGACACCTAATGAACAATTCCATGAAAGTTGGGAGAGGATGAAAGCCTTACTCCGGTCCTGTCCCCACCATGATGTGCCCAAGTGGCAATTAGTACAGAGATTTCATGAGGGTGTGTGCGATCAGCATAAGACCCTAATAGATGCCTCTTGTGGAGGCACATTCATGAAGAAAACCCCTGATGATGCTTGGGATCTACTAGAGGACCTGAGCGAAAACTCTTTACACAGTGCTACCCTCTATAGATCTGAAGGCCATATGCCTGGTAAGAATGCCTCAAGGGGAGGTATATATGATGTCAAAGCCACCACGAGCCTAGAACACCAAGTGGCATCCCTTACAGAGAGGTTTGACCGGTTTTTCTCACAGACTCCACCATTTACGCCAACCTCTCATGATGCCTGCACCATCTGCGCCAGCCCTATGCACACTATAGTTGACTGCCCCTCTGCCTCCCAATATCCAGATCTTGTACAGGAGCATGCCAACTTTGCACAAGGATATCCTAGAGCCAATAACCCCTATTCAAATACCTACAATCCGGGGTGGCGAAATCATCCCAATTTCGCCTGGAAACAACCTAACCAGGGGACTACTTTCAATCAGGCCCCAAGACCCGAAATCCAACACCCAACTCAGCCTTACCAACCAGCTACCGCTCCCCCATTTGGCCAAACCAATAAGAAACCATCCCTAGAAGATCAGATGAGCCAAATGAGTCAAATGCTCCTCTCCCACTTAACCGAGATTAAAACTGAACAGAAGGAGATGAGAGCAGAGTTGAAAACCCAGGCCCAGCTTGTCCACTCCCATACACAATCCATTGCCAAAATAGAAACCCAGTTAGGACAGCTAGCCCAATCTATGAACCGTAGGGAAGTAGGAACCTTGCCCAGCCAACCACAGCAGAACCCTAGAGGCCAGTTCGCCGTTGAAGGTTCCCATTATCCAAATGAGCAGGTGCAAGCCGTTACTACCCTAAGAAATGGAAAACAAGTTGACAATCAGGTTAGGGACCCAACCACTGCGAGTGAGGACACTCTCCTTGAGAAACAGAACCAATCCACTCCTACCATGCCCGATCCTGTTAGTCTCCCACCACATAAGGATGCCCCTACGGAACCCACCAATGAAAAATCCTATATCCCTAGGGCTCCCTTTCCCCAATGCCTCAACAAACCCTCCCCGTTTAGTAAGTCCCATCAAAGAATGGATGAAATGTTAGAGGTGTTCAAGCAGGTCAAGATAAACCTTCCCTTATTAGATGCCATCAAACAAGTACCTGCCTATGCCAAGTTCCTGAAAGACCTATGCACCCAAAAGAGGAAAGCCAAATCCAACATCACCCAAAAGGTCTTTTTGACTAACCAAGTGAGCTCTTTGCTGACCAGTGAAATGCCACCAAAATTTAAGGACCCAGGTGTCCCTGTTATCTCTATTGTCATAGGTGACCATACCCTTAGTCAAGCTCTCTTGGATTTAGGGGCCAGTGTCAACCTCCTTCCGTACTCCGTATACGAACAACTTGGTTTAGGAGAGTTACAGCCTACCTCAGTCACCCTTCAGTTAGCAGATAGATCCATTCGCCGACCCAGAGGTGTTATAGAAGACGTTCTTGTAGGAGTTGACCGGTTCTACTTCCCTGTTGACTTTGTCGTCTTAGATATGGAACCAGTTGCCTACTCCAAATCCCATATTCCTGTTATCCTTGGTCGCCCTTTCCTAGCTACAGCCGATGCCACCATTAACTGTAGGTCAGGGCTTATGAACGTCTCGTTTGGGAATATGAAAGTTAAGTTAAACATCTTTAGTGCTTCCCAACAACCCTCTAGCGACGCTGCGTGTTTGATGGTAGATGACCTAGATGACCTAGTTCAGGAGTACCTCCCCTTTGCTGTGCTTAAGGATGCCTTAGAGCATACCCTTTTCTATGACTGGCTAGATGCATATGAGGGAACACCTGACCTCGAGGAGGTCCATCACCATTTAGCGGCTGCCCTATATCCTGGACATACCCCATGGCGACCCCACCCTGACCCTCTTCCTGTGTCCACTGCCCCACCACTGAAACCTTCCATAGAATCCCCACCGACACTTGAGCTGAAACCCCTTCCTAGTTCTCTGAAATATGTTTTCCTAGGACCTGATGACACCCTTCCTGTGATTATCTCCTCGAGCCTATCTACTGATCAGGAAGCCCAGTTGTTGGAGATCCTTATCACACACCGGCGAGCTATAGGGTGGACAGTGGCTGACCTCCGGGGTATAGACCCCTCTGTGTGCATGCATCGCATAAACCTGGAGGACCACTCTAAAACATCTAGGGAGGGGCAGCGACGGTTGAACCCACACATGAGAGAAGTGGTGATGAAAGAGATAGTGAAATTATTAGATGCTGGAATTATATACCCTATCTCTGACAGCGAGTGGGTGAGTCCTATCCAAGTTGTACCTAAAAAATCGGGCATCACGGTGAAAGCAAACTCAGAGGGTGAACTTGTACCCATAAGAGAGACCACGGGCTGGCGTGTATGCATTGATTATAGGAAGCTGAACTCTAATACCCGTAAGGACCATTTCCCTCTCCCATTCATTGACCAAATCCTAGAGAAATTAGCGGGCCAAGAGTTTTATTGCTTTTTAGATGGGTACTCCGGCTATAATCAAGTGCCAGTTTTTCCAGGGGATCAGGAAAAGACGACTTTTACATGCCCCTTCGGTACATTTGCGTATCGTAGGATGCCTTTTGGTCTTTGTAATGCCCCTGCTACATTTCAACGATGCATGATGTCCATCTTTTCCGATATGATTGATAAATTTTTGGAAGTTTTCATGGACGATTTTTCGGTGTTCGGCACTTGTTTTGATGAATGCTTGCACAACCTTGCTTTGGTTTTAAAACGTTGTGAGGAAACAAATTTAGTGTTAAGTTGGGAAAAGAGCCATTTCATGGTTCAACAGGGGATTGTGCTTGGACATGTTATATCAAAAAGGGGTATAGAGGTTGACAAGGCCAAGGTTGACCTGATTGCTAATTTACCACCACCTACATCAGTTAAGCAAATACGGTCCTTCCTTGGCCATGCAGGGTTTTATCGTCGATTTATCAAAGATTTTAGTAAGGTATCACGTCCACTATGTCACCTTTTAGGTCATGATGTGCCATTCGAATTTGATGAGTCGTGCAAAGAAGCTTTTACAAAGCTCAAAACCCTCCTCTCTAGCTCCCCTATCATTAAACCCCCTGACTATACACTGCCCTTCGAAATCATGTGTGACGCATCGAATTTTGCTGTAGGGGCAGTGTTAGGCCAACGCATCAACAAAATTCCTCATGTTATCTATTATGCGAGCAAGACACTCACTGATGCTCAATTGAATTACACTACCACCGAAAAAGAGTTGCTTGCTGTTGTGTTTGCATTAGATAAGTTCAGATCCTATCTCTTGGGGAGTAAGATCATTATTTTCTCTGATCATGCAGCCTTGCGTTACCTTCTTTCTAAGAAGGATGCCAAGCCGAGGCTGATTCGTTGGATCTTACTCCTGCAGGAATTTGACTTTGAAATTAAAGATAAAAAGGGTTCTGAGAATGTCGTGGCTGATCATCTATCCAGAATTCCTATTCCTGATTTGCACAACCATGACCCTCTAAGAGATTCATTCCCTGATGAGCAGCTCTTTGCTGTCTCCACTACATCTCCACCTTGGTTTGCACATATTGTGAATTATCTTGCTGTGGGTCAAATCCCAACCTTTTGGTCTAAACATGATAAAGACTTATTTTTCTCACGCGTCAAACATTATTACTGGGATGACCCTGACCTATTTAAGGTATGTGCTGACCAAGTCATAAGACGATGTGTCCCTGAGAGTGAGTTTCATAGCATCCTATCTTTTTGTCACTCTCATGCTTGTGGTGGACACTTCGGTGGAAAGAAAACTGCGGCCAAAGTACTTCAAAGCGGTTTTTATTGGCCAACTCTATTTAAAGATGCCCATGCTTATTGTCAATCTTGCGATAGGTGTAAAAAACTAGGAGCTTTGTCTAAAAGGAATATGATGCCCCTACAACCTATTTTGATTGTTGATTTATTTGATGTTTGGGGTATTGATTTTATGGGACCTTTTCCACCATCTTTTGGTCATACATATATTCTTGTTGCTGTTGATTATGTGTCTATAGCATCTTTGGAACTTGAAAGTCCTACAATGACACACTAAATTTGTGGCAGTAGGGCTATATGCATATACTATTCATACTATTTATTGATTTTCTTCTCCTATATTAACAATTTGGTTTCAAACAATCCTATATCTGGCTATTTTTCCATTTTGAAATTTAAAAAACTTTTGAGTTATTGACCATCACTGTGTTCTTCTTTCTGATAGTAGGGCTATATGCATATACTTCTTTCTGTTAAAGGTGAGGGGGCTGTCTATGGCAGCTAAGAAGCAGGAATGAAGCAAAGAATTAACAACATATTTTCCAATCTGATTTATTTTGTGCTTGCCCCATTTTGGAGATGCTAAATTCATGCACCTTGGCTCACAAATTGACGGCCACCTAGTTCAGTGAGACAATTTAAGTCAGGTTACAAGCAATTCCCTCACTTGAATGGATAAAACTGTCAGGAGGACTTTTTGAGAACATTCAAGCCCTTTAAGGGCAATGGCTTTATTGCTGGGTGAAAGATTGATCATTTTTCAGGACCAAGAAGTCCTCTATGAAACTTTTCATGGAATTGTGTGATTTCAAGCTTTAAAACAGCCGATTGGTCCTGTAGGAATGTTTCATTTACTTAATTATTTTACTGCATAAAAGAAACGCTTTATGTTTTCCATTTACTTAGTTCTCAGATAGCTTATACTCCCTCCGTTCAGATTTAGGGGCCGTTTGGGGCGTGATTAAAAGCAAAACATCCAGATGGGATGTTTTGCTACACTGTAGCATCTGGATATTTTATATATCTTCAGCTGGATGTAAAAATCCACATGGATACTACAGTAAATATCCAATATCCAGTCTGGATATTTTGCAATAATCACGCCCCAAAAGGCCCCTTACTCTGTATTGAAAAGTCTTTGTTTTTATTGGGCTATGGGTCCCACTTAGAAGTCACGTGACTTCTCCAGAATGAACCACTTAAGCATAGGCATTCTTGTAATATATCCCAACACTCTACCCATTCTTTGGTTCTTCCCTCCATAAACAAGTTAATAACAGAGCTCTCTACATCTCCCGTCACGTGAGAATCCTGGAAGAGTAAAGTAGAACAAATTTTTTTGTCAAATGGGAAGAGTAATTCCAAACAGAGGGAGTAGTACTATCAATTGTGTGCAGGACTTTCACTGAATAATATATGTTGGTGCACAGAGTGTTACACTAGGGGATGAAGAAGCAAGCAGGAGAGGAGGCCAGAAAACTGTATTAGAGCGAAAAGGACCGTCTACTTTTACTAGTGGTGTGGAGATCATATCTAAAAGGAAATTGCGAGTTCATCAAAGTTTGGAAGAAACAGTTGATGCTCTGCTTTTAGGTCGATCTCCCAAGTACGAAATCCGTACAATTGACAATGCTGGGATCACTGATGAAGAGTCCATTTTACAGATAGAACCTCCACTTGACAGTTTCGCTAAAAATCAAGATGGATTAGTTGTTGAAAATGTTATCGACTCAGATGATGAAGGAACAAATGTTCATGATGATACCTCTAAGATTGCAACAAAAATAGCTGAGAGCTCAGTGCAAGATGGAAATCCAGTGTCACTTTATGTTTATGGGGTACAATTTTTTCCTCCTAATAACCAATTGAGAAGAAAACTTGCAATGCATTCTTTCATACATTGAATGCTAGATGACAAACCAAACTGATTGAAGCTATTGCCACTAGGACCAATGACCAAAAAGTTGTACTGGACTTTCTGAAATCTAACATTTTTAGCAGGTTTGGAACTCCTCGTGCTATTATTAGTGACGGTGGTTCTCATTTTTGTAACAGGTCTTTTGCAGCTCTTCTCAAGAAATATTCTGTCACCCACAAGGTTGCCACACCCTATCATCCTCAGACGAGTGGCCAAGTGGAGGTTTCAAATCGCCAAATCAAACAGATTCTTGAGACGACGGTTCGCCCCGATAGAAAGGATTGGTCATTGCGACTGAATGATGCATTATGGGCTTACCGGATAGCTTTTAAGACCCCGATTGGTATGTCTCCCTACCGATTGGTATATGGAAAAGCTTGCCATTTACCTGTTGAGTTAGAACACCGGGCTTATTGGGCTATTAAGGCCTACAATTTTGATATGGATAAAGCCGGTGAGCAGCGAAAACTCCAACTGAGTGAGTTAGAGGAGATCCGTTTTGATGCATATGAGAATGCTAAACTCTACAAGATGAGGACCAAGGCTGTACATGACAAGATGATATTCAGAAAGTCCTTTCAGCCTGATCAGAAGGTACTACTTTACAACTCTAGGCTGCACATATTTCCTGGAAAACTTCGTTCTCGGTGGTATGGCCCTTACATTGTCAAAGAGGTATTTCCACATGGTGCTGTTGAGATTTATAATCCCAAGGATGGGACTACATTCAAAGTCAATGGACACCGATTGAAACCATATCTCGAGGTTGTGACAGATATTGATGTGATGATGGTATACTTGGATGATCCGACAATTACAGATTGATAGTGGCTACGTCTGGCTGAAGACGTTAAACTTAGCGCTTGGTGGGAGGCAACCCACGTATTCAGGTGTATTCTCTCCTTTATCTGATTTTCTTTTTTATATGCTCATTGTCATGCTATATTTTGTTCACATTGAGGACAATGTTCATAATAGGTTTGGGGGAGGGAATATTACTTATAAAAAAAAAATCAAAAAATTAAAAAAAAATCATAAAAATTTGATTAGTTTTTAGGTTGTTTGTTAGTACTTTTTCTTAGGTTTTGATAGTTTATCCCGTAATGATGCATGCTATAATTCTTAGGAGATTAATTTACATTGGAAGTGTGAGTAAGTATACTGGAGGATAGATACACTTAACTGAGCATATCTTTCTGTTACAGTCTTCTTGGAATAAGTGCTTGAACTAAGAAAATTCACTTACACACACTAGTTACATAAAGTAATACCATCTAGAGATTTGTTGAATGCTAATTTACAGTGGGATGTCTTTAGTCATAGTCATTGGATGATGTGTAGTTATCTGTTGAGCTTAAAAGATCATGATAGACCATTTACTTGGCTATGGCAAGGGATTGGAACCGGAAATAGGTTGAGAGTATAATACAACCTGGATGGAATAAAGATGTGCTTGAAAATATGAATACTGAAAATGGTGGGTTCAACCGTCAGAGATAGGGTATATAATTCCAGCATCTAACAATTTCACTATCTCTTTCATCACCACTTCTCTCATGTGTGGGTTCAACCGTCGCTGCCCCTCCCTAGATGTTTTAGAGTGGTCCTCCAGGTTTATGCGATGCATGCACACAGAGGGGTCTATACCCCGGAGGTCAGCCACTGTCCACCCTATAGCTCGCCGGTGTGTGATAAGGATCTCCAACAACTGGGCTTCCTGATCAGTAGAACTCACTGCGTCAGTAACCTCTGACGGTGTGTGATAAGGATCTCCAACAACTGGGCATCCAAAAATTTTGACAACCTTTGCAGTTTTATTCCTCATTATGTGTTGTTGGTCTTCTACACGAGACCATATTTGTTCCAGTTCCCTTGTGAATTCCTTCTCTCTGCCTAGTATCACAGTTGAGTGATCCGCATTGCCGATGGTTCTAACTTCTGCACATTGCAATTTAGACTTTATATTGAAGCTGCATTCGAGAGGAACCACAGGGTCTCTGTCTCCATGAATTAGAGTTACCAATATCCTTGATTGGTTCACCATGTCCAAGTAATCATTCATCAATCGGGCACCACCACAGATCACGTTGTGCATGCTATGCCAAGCTGAATGATGGGTGTGTCGAGTCAAGTCTGTGGTCACGAAATGAAGATCCCTGCATTAAAATACGGATTAGGAAACATAGAGCAAAAAGAAATATATATATATATATAGGAAAAAGTTTAAATAAGATCGCTCTCATATAGCTTATATGAGGGCAATTTCATTCGTAGCCATTGAATCTTGTTCTGACGGCTATAAACAGCTACATAGAACTCACTTACCCCTTTATGTGACACACTTATTTAGTGCAATTTAGTCAAGCTTCTACTAATTTACATTCAAGAAAGATCACAGCACACTATATTGAATTTATTTGTAATTTGCCAAATGTATATGCAGTTAGTGACATTAGTTACCTTCTTCTAGTAATGACTTTCAGCAGCCATTCCCATGTCCGATGGTTTTTGCAAGCAATGAAACACACCGTTCTGCCCAAATGTTCATACCATGACATAACAGCAGAGCCGAACAACAATGGAGGCCACAATCTCCTCTCAGCTAGTCTGTTTAGTGTAGTATAACTTGCTTTCTCTTTGCTCGACACGAAGTATGGCTGAAAGGCAATGACTCGCAAATTACTATGATGAAAAATTATGATACGGGAGTATTAAATTAAGAAACTTCACAAAGCAGAAAGGTTCATCCGAAACATAGAAGATAAACAGCCATAAAGATATATGAGGTAATTAGAAGCTTGGGCACCATGTTGCATATAAGAATATATCAAGGATGGACGGTGTAGTAAAAGCCTCAGACAGGAGAAACCTAATTTATCAGTTATCAGATACAGCAACACCAATGGCCCAAGTATGGTTGAACCTTATAGGTTTGGAGGATCACGGTTCACAACAAGAATGTACCAAGTGCTGCGGGCGTTTTTGTTCACTGTTTGAAAGCATTAATAGAAGAGAATGTGTTAGTGCATACTTACTGGAGCAACTAATGTAATCGACTTTATGGAATTTGGAGACTTTGCAGCCATGGCAAGTGCAATTATGCATCCCATTGAATGTGCAACTAAATGATAAGAATTCATTTGGAAAGGTTCAATGAGAGATTTCTCAATCATTCCCAAGTGATCTTTCAAGCGGTAAAGACAGTCGCGAGGCTTCGGACTTTGTCCAAATCCCAGAAGATCTATGGCGAATAATCTGTACTTGAGCTTTGCGTTTTTTGATAGCTTGGGGAACACTGTTTCCGTCCAGAAGTATGAAGAAGAACCAAATCCGTGCAGAAATATAACGTCTGCAGAAGAAGTATTCCAGCTATCTCCACTCCTAACTGCTGAAACATTCACAAACAACTTGTCATCAAAATAGAGAAAGATATGTTGCCCATGAAGAAATAATAAATGACAGTGTTCGGATCTCTTAATGATACACAACGAGAACCCAGAATGCAACTCCTTGGGTTTATGCAACTTGGATAGGATAAAAAGTCGAGCAAATTTTTTTTCTTGAACAAAGTGACGTCGTTTTTGTAAATTTCTGCTCAAATAGCTTAGTCGTTGAGGCAAAATTTTAAAACTTTCCAATTGACTAGCATGGGAGAGATTGAGAAAGAAAGAAAGAAAGGAGATGGGAGCTTCAAAAGCATCCCACCATGAGGCGGTTCCATGACAACAAAGTGAAGCTTCTTGTCGCGCTTCCCAATCCATGAAATGCAGGAATGGCAACGACAGGCGGACCACCTGGGCACCTCCCCTGCATCTTTCTTCCTACGTTCCTCTCGTTTGCCTATTACAAATTTGCCAGTAGCCAGAGCCACGACGCCCCTGAAGAGATTTTTCCTCCCACAACCATACAAGGTCTCTGAAACCTCATCTTCGTTGGTTCCCCTTCTGCCAAAGTCCGTCTCTTCCCTGTACTGGCAGCTGCATGGGCGTGGACTCTCGTCCAAGTAATCGTCAATGAATCGGTAGATAACGCAGAGAAGAGCATCCGCCAGATCCAACAGGGTGAAAACGAGGAAGCTGACTGCCAGGACGAGAGCACCCGCAGCTTTCCCGGCAGAGATGGCGGGAAAGCTGAGCATTGTTCGGTTCCTTCCTTGCTGGGCGGCGAGGATTGGAGGAAATGGACAAGTAATTGCTGCCTTTCGGAGTAGGTACCATGGTAAGGCAGTATCTGTTTTTCCTTTAATAAATATGACGGAGTTGGTAGAGGTGATTATCATATTCCTTTTATCCATTATGGAGTTGTCAGAGTCATGGAATTTGCCCGAATTAATATTGTTCGCACAACAATCGGAGGATCACTTCTATCCGACTTACATTGTTGCTATCCAATCTACCAGAGTAGTCTCAAACAAATGTTTAAAATTCAAGATTTTACGTGCATAACATAAAAAAACCTAAAAACAAGTCAAGATTATTGACAATCGCATGCAAGAGCCTGTTCCATGTTACAAAATGCAACTAATTCTACCCTGTGTTTTCGTGTCTCAATTGCCCAACTCAAACATCTGAACAAGCAATTAAGATGATTAAGAACCTGTTCCATGTTGAGAGAGAGAGATGAAATGCTCTTCCTCTTTCAACACAATACTCAATTCATTTCTCCGGCTCCATCGTTCTCTGATTCCAAAGATCCAAGTAGCTAATGTCACCAAAGGGTTTATATACTTGAAGACCATTGAAACACCTTACAGCTAGCAATGGCAACCATTATCCTCGAATTAATTTATGGTATCCGCAGGCCACAGGTTTACTGTTACAAACAATATATTTACCATGGTACAAAACAAGATTTAATTCGTGCATACATAGATTCCGTGATTTCTCAACTGGCATCTTTGTCAGCAGGTGGCGGAATTGGCTTAGGATCAGAACTGACAATTGGGAGATTCCTACGGTATTGCGGAGAAGTAAGCCTTCTCTCCAGTGGAGTTTTCCTCTTGCTCACCACAAAACGGTTCACACCTTTCCTCATTGGCATTATCGATGGAAAATCCTCATCAGGAATATTTGCTAACTCAGAGATATCATTTATCTGCTGAACCCTTCGGAACCATCTTGCAGCCTTGGCCTCCTCTGACATATCTAAAGGATCCGGGTCAACCACTGCTGATCCCTCCAAGCTCTTCCCTGTAAACCCAGTCCTGTCCCAGCTATCTTTATTACTCTGCAGATTGTTCCCTTGTTGCTGGGCTGAGCTTAACCCACACAGCACATTATCCGAATGTTGGCTGGAGTTTTCTGTTGGACTCCTAAAAACAGTGCCAACTCCAGGATCACCTGTATTTTTTATTGAAGAGCCAGATCTCCTGCTCTCTCCACTAATCTGCTGATTTTCATTCCTTCTACTTGAACTGCTGTCGACTCCCCAGCTAGGGCTGATGGTTTGACTTTCATCCTTATCTGGTGACACTGGATCTCTATCAAGTCTTGAAGAATCTGAACCAGTTGAAGATTCAGGAAGAGAAGAAGCTGTCGTTCCAGCATCAGGCTGCTTATCCTTCTTGGCAAAGTAGTCCGGAGGGAAAGGAACAAAAGGGACATAGTTAGAGCTACTAGCTTGTTCCATGGCTAGCCGCCTTTTATACTGTGGTGAGGTAAGCGACCGGTCTTTCTTTTTGCTAACCACAAAGCGGTTCTCTCCCTTCCGCATTGGCATTATTTCTGGGAAGTCCTCGTCTGAGATGGCACTAGCTAGATCAGTAACATTATCCAATTCTGCAACTTTCTTATACCACCTCTCAGTTTTATTTGACTGCTCATCTAAATTCTTTCTTTCAGCTCCGTTTTCAGGCTTTTCAGAGAGAAAAGTGTCAACAGAACTCACTGCTTCAGTAACCTCAGGAGCAGTTGAACTTCCGGCAATATTTAACTCTTCCTCTGTCTTTGAGGCTTTGGGTTTGGCAAACATATCTGGAGACAATGGGACAAATGGCACATGACCAGAATCCCTTCTTTGGTTACCCAAATTCCTTTCATGCTGTGAAGAAGTAGACACACTGCCAAATTTATTCACTGCAGGAGCTGGAACATCAGCTTTCTCGGAATGAATTTTGTCTGTTTCAGAAGCAGCTGAAACACGTCCTAATATGCGGTCCAGGCTCTCACTGATTGATGAACGAGATGTTTTATTAAGCTCCTGAGAAGCATCCATCTGCGGGGAACCACCATTGCCCAAATTCCTTCCATACTGGCCATTGGCTAATCTTCTTTCTAGTGGTGTTTTCCTGGTGCTCACAACAAACCTATTAACTCCTTTTCTCAAAGGCATAATCTCAGGAAAGTCTTCATCAGCTACGCCACTATTTATATCAGAGGCATTATCGAGATGAGACACCTTACTAAACCACCGCTCTGCTTTCTCATCGTTAGCAGCCAGCCTTCTCTCAATTTCAGCCT